>JAYKQN010000035.1:2545000-2647500 GCA_036785175.1 Eupleurogrammus muticus | reverse complement strand
TGACTGTTTTCAGTTTCACTTCATGTTTCGTTAGTTGTGGGTTTGTATTAGTTTAAATGTATGTTGTTTGTATAATATGAGGTATTTGATATGAGGTCAGAAAGAGATTATTGATAAAACACATAACAACATATAAGAAAACCAACGATCAACATCCACAAAACAACCAGTCAACAGAAGCTCCTGGGTGAAACTGTCAGTTAGATTTTATTCCACTTAACTAGAATGCTAAGGTCAAAATATTTAAAATGATCATTCTTTTATGACAACACCATTTGATTATTTCTATAAAATAAACTTATACAAATGGACCTTTAAAAGAGCAGAAACCAACATGAACACTGAATGTACATTTACACACCTGGTGAATTTCTGTCTATTTGCATAAACTAGTGCAACTACTTCTCTTCTGAGGAAATGTGAGTAAAACACCGGTGGGGATGTTTGCTGCTGCTCAGTGACGACCATCATGTCTCTCTGTCTTTATTTTCCTGTTCTGTGGAAACCTCTGATCCAGCCAATCAGCCTCCATCGTTTCCCGTCAGCAGAGCGGATGAAACCAGAGTTTCTGACGCATCAGCACATCAGGTCCAGTCAGGCTGGCTAATCAATAACTGCACGTTCCTCCTAATCACCATGTGTTTGTCTCCTCTACAGACCAACAATCCCTGTCTTTATTTGAGATCATTATTTGTTCTAAATATTTAGGGCAACAGCAATGAAGCAGCATCATTAAAATTAAACCGAATATATAGTTACAGACCAGTTATGGATGTGCACAAATTCATTTTTACAAAAAGGTTTAAATAAGTGTAAAAAGTTGTATAGCAAAGACAGAGTTATAATAATAGTTTTTATAATAATTTACTTCCTGTTGTCAAACAGTTTATTCTCCTGCAGGTTTTGATCGTTGTTTGAAGTTGTTTGGTAGATGTTTGGGTGATCAGCTGATCATCAGATGATCATCAGCTGATTGGTAGCTGATTGACAGCTGATTGGCAGCTGATTGGTAGCTGATTGATAACTGATTGGTAGCTGATTGATAGCTGATTGGTAGCTGATTGACAGGTGATTGACAGCTGATTGACAGCTGATTAGCAGCTGATTGGTAGCTGATTGGTAGCTGATTGATAACTGATTGGTAGCTGATTGATAGCTGATTGGTAGCTGATTGATAGCTGATTGGTAGCTGACTGACAGCTGATTGGTAGCTGATTGATAGCTGATTGGTAGCTGATTGGTAGCTGATTGATAGCTGATTGGTAGCTGATTGATAGCTGATTGGTAGCTGATTGATAGCTGATTGGTAGCTGATTGGTAGCTGATTGACAGCTGATTGGTAGCTGATTGGTAGCTGACTGATAGCTGATTGGTAGCTGATTGGTAGCTGATTGATAGCTGATTGGTAGCTGATTGGTAGCTGATTGACAGCTGATTGGTAGCTGATTGGTAGCTGATTGGTAGCTGATTGATAGCTGATTGGTAGCTGATTGACAGCTGATTGGTAGCTGACTGATAGCTGATTGATAGCTGATTGGTAGCTGATTGATAGCTGATTGGTAGCTGACTGATAGCTGATTGGTAGCTGATTGATAGCTGATTGGTAGCTGACTGATAGCTGATTGGTAGCTGATTGACAGCTGATTGGCAGAATCCGATTCTGTTAAAGTGAACAAGACCTTATAGAGCATTAAGTTTCAGTTCTAAACGCTCCAAATATTTCTGTGTTATCATAATCAGCTCTACATTTGGATGAACTAAATAACTATAATAAACATTAGGTTTGCTGATATAAATGTAAAATATGTGTCTATGTAGAAACGAATATTATAATTCTAACGTCTAAGAGATTGGAAAAATATAATTTACACATTATTAAAACAACCCTATTCAGGCTGTAGCAGTATAGATGTCAGAGTTTACGAGGTGCACTTGAACGCACCATGAAGCTGCTGTACAAGGTTATGTTGCATCATCAATCTTTACATGTTTAATAGCGTGTTGGTGAAACACACACTGATTATTACACGCCGGCATTCCTCAACTCAACTTTATTTATAAAGCAACCACAGACGAAAGCTGCAGATAAATAATCCTAAAAATATAAAACATGAAACAAATGGAAGCGAGGTCTCCTGCTGTGTTAAAACTTTTAACGTCCTCATTAAAATAATAATTCTGTGGAGTGAAACCTTTAGATAAACGTCCAACATTCACCTCGTTCTCAGGTTATTGTTGGTTGTAAACATCAATTAGTCACTAAAATAAAAAAGTACTGAATAATTCTGTACAGCTTCAGTTGCTGTGAACCAGGTTTTATTATTCTTATTATTAATATTAATATTATTATTATTATTTACCATTTAAGTCTGGACAGATTAAAACAGGTCATTTTGTGGAGGCGGATGCTGATGAAGGGAAAGCAGTAAAATGACTCAGAGTAAACAGGATGCTGCTCAGCATCAGCACCGCGTCACCGCACCTTCCTCTGGTTCTGATTCTATGGGACCCAACTGACATCTGCTGCATTTATTTATGTGTTTACTGAGTCTGCAGGATCACCACCAAAAGTGTCCTTGACTCTGGAGCTGAGCTGCTCCAAGATGTCGATTCAGGATCCAGATCCTCAGAAAACACACACACACACACACACACACACACACACACACAGATACATAGCTGCTGTCTCATTCTGAAGGAAGGATCCTCCCAACACACACACACACACACACACACACACAAACACAGTAACCCATTTATTCAGTTTGCTGCCTCATTCTAAACACAGCATCCACCCATACACACACACACACACACACACACACACACACACACACACACACCCCTACCTGGGTGCCGGCTTGTGGCAGCTGGGGGATCAGAGCCAGGGTGGTGGGTCTCTTTGGTCGATATTTTTTGTCCATGACAGCACAGGTTGATTCTGCTCTGACAGGCGACAGCTTCCTCCCTCCCTCCTCCTCCTCTTCCTCCTCCTCCTCCTCTTCCTCTTCCTCCTCCTCTCCTCCTTTTTTAAGCCGGTGCAGGCGCTCCTCTGCTCGGACTAGGCCTCCCCCACCCTCCTCTACCTCCCTCTCTTCCCCTTCTTCCTCCTCAGCATCGATCAGCTTCAGGCTCTGGCTCTGGCCACGCCCCTTCCACTCCCTCCCTGTCTGATCATTGGCCGGCCACAGTGTGACATCATCATCATCACCACCATCATCTTCCTGGCAGGAGCAGAGAGGAAGAGAGGAGGAGAGGAGGAGAGGAGGAGAGGAGGAGGGAGGGGGAGGTGTTGGTGAGAGATGGGCGAACGAGCATCGACAGACAGAAGAAGGCAGGAGGAGAGAGAGGAGAGGTGGGGGGGAGGGCCGACCAATCACAGCAAAGCATGACATCATCAGCTGGTCGCTGGCGTTTCTGAGACTAATAAACACGAGTCAAATAAGATTAGACTGAGATACACAAAGAGTCAACAGTCAGAAACCAGTCAGTCAGACTGACACCAGACCTGAGCAGAATAAACAGCCCACAAGCTGTTATAATAAACAGTCAACAAGCTGTTGTAATAAACAGCCTGTCAGTCATCAACAATAGTATTAACATTTATACTTATAATAAACAGTCAACAAGCTGTTATAATAAACAGTCAACAAGCTGTTGTAATAAACAGCCAACAAGCTGTTATAATAAACAGCCAACAAGCTGTTATAATAAACAGCCTGTCAGTCATCAACAATAGTATTAACAATTATACTTATAATAAACAGTCAACAAGCTGTTGTAATAAACAGCCAACGAGCTGTTATAATAAACAGTCAACAAGCTGTTATAATAAACAGCCAACAAGCTGCTATAATAAATAGTCGACAAGCTGTTATAATACACAGTCAACAAGCTGTTATGATAAACAGTCAACAAGCTGTTATAATAAACAGCCAACAAGCTGTTATGATAAACAGTCAACAAGCTGTTATAATAAACAGCCAACAAGCTGCTATAATAAATAGTCGACAAGCTGTTATAATAAACAGTCAACAAGCTGTTATAATAAACAGCCAACAAGCTGTTATGATAAACAGTCAACAAGCTGTTATAATAAACAGCCAACAAGCTGTTATAATAAACAGCCTGTCAGTCATCAACAATAGTATTAACAATTATACTTATAATAAACAGTCAACAAGCTGTTGTAATAAACAGCCAACGAGCTGTTATAATAAACAGTCAACAAGCTGTTATAATAAACAGTCAACAAGCTGTTATAATAAACAGCCAACAAGCTGTTATGATAAACAGTCAACAAGCTGTTATAATAAACAGCCAACAAGCTGTTATGATAAACAGTCAACAAGCTGTTATAATAAACAGCCAACAAGCTGCTATAATAAATAGTCGACAAGCTGTTATAATAAACAGTCAACAAGCTGTTATAATAAACAGCCAACGAGCTGTTATAATAAACAGTCAACAAGCTGTTATAATAAACAGTCAACAAGCTGTTATAATAAACAGCCAACAAGCTGTTATGATAAACAGTCAACAAGCTGTTATAATAAACAGCCAACAAGCTGTTATGATAAACAGTCAACAAGCTGTTATAATAAACAGCCGACAAGCTGCTATAATAAATAGTCGACAAGCTGTTATAATAAACAGTCAACAAGCTGTTATGATAAACAGCCAACAAGCTGTTATGATAAACAGTCAACAAGCTGTTATAATAAACAGCCAACAAGCTGTTATGATAAACAGTCAACAAGCTGTTATAATAAACAGCCAACAAGCTGTTGTAATAAACAGCCGACAAGCTGTTATAATAAACAGCCAACAAGCTGTTATAATAAACAGCCAACAAGCTGTTATAATAAACAGCAAACAAGCTGTTATGATAAACAGTCAACAAGCTGTTATAATAAACAGCCAACAAGCTGTTATAATAAACAGCCAACAAGCTGTTATAATAAACAGCAAACAAGCTGTTGTAATAAACAGCCAACAAGCTGTTAGAACCAACAGCCAACAAGCTGTTGTAATAAACAGCCAACAAGCTGTTGTAATAAACAGCCAACAAGCTGTTATAATAAACAGCCAACAAGCTGTTATAATAAACAGCCAACAAGCTGTTGTAATAAACAGCCAACAAGCTGTTGTAATAAACAGCCAACAAGCTGTTATAATAAACAGCCAACAAGCTGTTATAATAAACAGCAAACAAGCTGTTATGATAAACAGTCAACAAGCTGTTATAATAAACAGCCAACAAGCTGTTATAATAAACAGCCAACAAGCTGTTATAATAAACAGCAAACAAGCTGTTGTAATAAACAGCCAACAAGCTGTTGTAATAAACAGCCAACAAGCTGTTATAATAAACAGCAAACAAGCTGTTGTAATAAACAGCCAACAAGCTGTTATAATAAACAGTCAACAAGCTGTTGTAATAAACAGCCAACAAGCTGTTATAATAAACAGCCAACAAGCTGTTGTAATAAACAGCCAACAAGCTGTTATAATAAACAGCAAACAAGCTGTTATAATAAACAGCAAACAAGCTGTTATGATAAACAGTCAACAAGCTGTTATAATAAACAGCCAACAAGCTGTTATAATAAACAGCCAACAAGCTGTTATAATAAACAGCAAACAAGCTGTTGTAATAAACAGCCAACAAGCTGTTGTAATAAACAGCCAACAAGCTGTTATAATAAACAGTCAACAAGCTGTTGTAATAAACAGCCAACAAGCTGTTGTAATAAACAGCCAACAAGCTGTTATAATAAACAGCAAACAAGCTGTTGTAATAAACAGCCAACAAGCTGTTATAATAAACAGGCATTTGGCCTTGAGACAGCTACACAGGCGGTAAGCAGTCCCTCAAACAGACCCTAGATCAGTCAGTCAGTAAAGCAGTCATTAAATCAATAGATCAGTCAGTAAATCAAAAGATCAGGCAGTCAGTGGGCCTGATGTAGACCACGTTCCGTGGGTCCTACCTGGTCCAGGAGGTCGTGGTACTGGTCTGTGATCTCAGTGAGTTCAGACAAGTCTTCATCCTCAAATTCAGTCAAACTGAAGTCGTTGGTCAACCTGAGGCACATGAAACGCTGTTAGCACGTTGTGTGTGAAGCTACGTGAAGCTACATGAAGAACGCGTGAACGTTTTATCTGTAGACAGAAGGAAGGAGCCAGGTTCAGGAACTTAGCTTTCAGTCAAAACAACATGTTCACATGTACTTTAAAAGTGTGGTTCTAGTCACCCTAAAACAATATTAACGTTTCTAGGTGTCATGTAAACCTGTTGAGCATCAAACCAAGAGCTGCTACTTTATGATGATATTTGTGATCATAACAGATAAACAGAGCAGTGAAGGAAACGTCTCAGAACTTCTCTGAAATGAAGGGTAACAAGCAAGAAAAAAAGCAACAGGACTAATGATTTACCATTCCTCCCACTGGTCCTCCAGGGTCTCCCGGTCCTTCGGGTCCATGACCACGAACAGCAGCATGAACTGGGCAGTTTGGGGCTCAGCAGCCTCCCTGGATACTGATGAATATGAGTTCTCGCTAGTTCCTTTTGGTCTTTAGTCGCCTTGTGTTAGGTCTGAGCCATATCTGGTCTGTAGAGATCGTGGATGGTACTATTGGATCAAGTCTGGATCACTCAAGCCGGTCTGACTCTAGTGAGGTCAGAAAATACTGGGGTCAAGACAAGTCTACCAGGGACCTGGTAGACTAGAGCCAACTAGTAAAAGTCTGCTGGTTTACAGACACTAAATTCTGAGGTCAACCTGGGATGTGTGTAGTCCCAGGTCTACTGAAGAGGTAGTCCTGTTTCTAATGAACGAGTGTCTGGGTCTAGTTACATAGTCCTGGGTCTACTAGAGGAGCATACCTGGGATGACTGAAGAGGTCCTAGGTCTACCAAAGGGGTAGTCCTGGACCTACTAGAATTAACTAGGTCTGTGTGGATGTCCTGGGTCTACTGGAGAAGCAGGCCTGGGATAATCTGAGAGATGATCCTGGGTCTAATTACGTGTGTCTTGGTTTACTAAAGATCTAGTCATGGATCCAGGTATGTGGAGGTCCTGGGTCCACTGAAGAAGCAAACTTGGGAGGATTAAAGAGGTGCTTCTAGGTCTAGTTGCATGGTCACCTTGGTCTACAGAAGATTAGTCCTGGGTCTAATGACATGTATGTAAGGTGATACACTGTCAGCAAGGCCCTGACCCAGGTCCTCCTAAACAACTGGAACTGGACCCTGGTGCTGCTCGCTAGTCTGGGTCCACGGCATCAGGGTCAGTGGCTTATTACAAAAATGCTGAAACAACAGTGAAGTAAGAGTATCTTACTCAAGGGGAAGTCCGGGTCTAGTCCTGGGCCTGCTGAAGAGGTGGTCTGGTCCTGGGTCTAACTAGTGGACTCTAGGTGAAGCCAACCTGGGACGATAGAAGACGTTGTCCTGGTCTACGGCAGAATTCTCCGCTGTGTCCGTGGATGAAGAACAAGTCTTGTTTCCGTCTGTCTGGCCTCAGTGATGCTGCCCCCCCATCAGCTGGTCTGATCGATCCAACATTAACAGCCACTTCCTCTGCTTTCATCACAACGCCACCGCCCATCTCTGGGTTTTTTCCCATCTCTGCTGTCTGTGCTGGATCTGTTCTGTTCTTTTTTTACCTTCGTGACCAGGACTCAGATCAATAATCAGACTCTGTACAAGCGGCTCTGCAAAGTCAACTTGAAAGATGAGGTTTAGTTATTGGAGCTCAGCATTGCACATGTAGGAGGTTTATTTATTTAAACCATTACACATTATTTCAACATAGGAGGGTTAGGCATCCCCCGCTTTAAGCATCTATCATATCAAACACGTGTTTATAACTAAATCTACTTGGAACCTTTCACCATGTAAACATGAAATCAACTGAAACAAGAGATTCTCAATATGTGCATGTTGAATATAAGTAGAAACCAGCATCTTCATCCGGGTCCAGTCAGCATCAGCAGGTCTGGTTGATGATGATGAAGATGATGAAGATTCATCAGCAGAACTTAACAACACGGATTCATCCTGAGCAGCATGGACATGCGCAAAGATGCAAAGTCGGTGCAAGAGGAAACCGAAGTAGAGTGTGTTCTATTTGTGGATTCTGACCTGTGCATAGATATGGGTCTCACACACACACACACACACACACACACACACACACACACACACACACACACAGATATTATTTACGCCGCGGACTGAAGGACTGGAACGTTCTGCAGAGATGGATGACAGCTAATAGATGAATTTATTTATCATCTTTATCTCGTATTCTTTATTTATTGTTAAGTGTTGTTTATTATTTTAATGTTTGTACATTTATTTTGTTTTTTTCCCCCAAAGTTTAATTACATTAGTGCTTGTTTTTTTACTGAAATCAATCTTAAAAAAAGAATAAACACAGAAACATGCTGATACTCAATATTTCATTTAGAATTTTATATCCACAGAAATAAACAGTAAACTCTTAAATATATCTATTAGATTGAAGAAAACAAAGATGTGTGTGTTATGTCTTTGCTGTCTCATCTCAGTGTTTTGTCTGCAGCTCTTTCTGCTTCTAACACTGAACGACAGAAACACAAAACACTCAGTGACGTTTGCATCAGTACATTTAATGAAAATAAACTGTTTGTACAATAGAAAACAAAGAAACAGGCGGGAGGGCTGTGTCTGGACCAGACCAGACCAGACCAGACCAGACCAGACCAGACCAGACCGGACCAGATCTGACCAGACCAGACCAGATCTGACCAGACCGGACCGGACCAGACCAGACCGGACCAGATCTGACCAGACCAGACCAGACCAGACCAGTCCAGACCTGACCAGACCTGACCAGACCAGACCAGACCGGACCAGATCTGACCAGACCAGACCGGACCAGACCAGATCTGACCAGACCAGACCAGACCAGACCAGACCAGATCTGACCAGACCAGACCAGACCAGACCAGACCAGATCTGACCAGACCAGACCAGATCTGACCAGACCAGATCTGACCAGACCAGACCAGACCAGATCTGACCAGACCAGATCTGACCAGACCAGACCAGACCAGATCTGACCAGACCAGACCTGATGGCGGGGTCCACAGCAGAAACCCGCTGCCTGAGGTCGAGCTCTCAGCGACGTTTGACATAAAGAATCAGACTCTGTGTTTTGCCGACATCTGATGAAGGTGAAACAGCTTCTACTATTTCATCAGTAGAAGCTGTGGACTCAGGAACCATGTGACCTCCAAAAGCAGGAAATCACATAAACCTGCTGTCAGATTCTGCTTCTGATTTAGTTATAAATTATATACATATATATATATATATGTGCCCGTGGTGATCGGAGCACTCGGGGCAGTGACCCCCAAACTGGAGGAGTGGCTACAACAGATCCCTGGAAAAACATCAGACATCTCAGTCCAGAAAAGCTCAGTCCTTGGAACAGCAAGGATACTGAGAACCCTCAAGCTCCCTGGCCTCTGGTAGAGGACCCGAGCCTGGAAAGTGGATGAGACCACCCGTGGAAGGGTGAGAAGGGAATTTTTTTTTTTTAATATATATATAATAAAATACAGGACCATAAATATTGCTGAACAAAAACACATGACTTCACTTTATCTGCGTTGGTGACTGAGCCTCCGTCTTTTCTTTTCTCTTTTAAATGACGGTGAACTGACCATGTTTAAAGAGTTTAACTCTACAAAATAAGGTGCAAATTTCACTATTTTCTGACATGAAAAAAATGATCAAAGAATGAAGGAAACCGTCGGGTTAGAAGCATGAGACACGAGTCCCAGTCAGAGCGTAGGAAACACACAGTTGATGGTTTGACAGACTTTATGTACAAGTTCTGATAAATATGAGGACAACACACCAGATTTTTTTCTTTTTAAATCTACATTCATTTTTTACATAAGCAGCATTTTCAAAATCGCCACGAGAACAAGTGGCAAAAAGGGACTTTTCTTCTTCGTCTTCTACAGTACCAAAGGAAAACCTGTCTCCACCTTCTTCATTTACACTTTCCTGCATCTACCAGGTGTTTGTGATTCAGTTGAACCAGAAAAAAGTTCAATTACAGAAACACGTTTTGATCATGTTTCAGGTTTTACAGGATTACACCAGAAAAACCTTCATGGAGCTTTATTAGTTTTCATTATAAGTAAAATAAATGTTTGATTAAAATGCAACTCAAAAAATTTGCAAAACCATTTTTTGTGCAATTCTCAAACTTTTATTTTACAGCTTCATCCAACCTTATTGTGTCTGCTATTATTTAAAAAATAGGCTTGTAATCAAAATAGATTTGAGCTTTTTCTTTATTTATACATCTTAAATTGCAGAAAAAAATCAAATAAAGATTAATAAAGTTTAAATAAAATATGAGATCAAAAGTTGTTTTCATTTTTTCTTACATTCCTAATATCTGTGTTTTGATTCACACCATTTTGAATGAATAATAAAAACACAAAATGAACTGGATAAAGCAGCAAATAAAACTTTGGGATTTGCAAATAAACCGTTTCAGAAGTGCATTTTAATCTGTCATTAGTTTACATACAATAAAACCCGTTTCTGTCTCTTATCATAAACCTGTCTGATGCATGAAACAGAAACTAACCCAGGTCCATAAACCAACAAACATCAGTCATGAGCACAAATACATTCTCTCTTTTAGTTTCAGTTTGTGTTTTTTCAGACATTGAGAACATTTGCTCCTCCTGAACACACAAATCCTCCTAAAGCTGTAAACTGAAGGGAGCAAGGACATGAAGTTTAATACAGTAGAGTTCAAACAGTGGAGATGTTCCGATAAAAGTGAGAAGATTCCCGTTATAAAAAAACAACGAAACGAATACAGACGTTAAAGTACCGTATGTTCACGACTATAAGGCCACATTAAAGTCTTCTATTTCCTTCTAAATGTTGGTGCTCCCTATGTGTGTATGTAGGGAAGTGTGGGCATGGATTGTAGATAAAATAACAGGGATGTGTGTGTCCATCCAGACCAGGACTACGCATCATTTAGAGGAAAGAGACTCTGATGGTGAAGAAAGTGAAGCTGGCATGTTTGATGGAGATTTAGCTGCTGTTGGAATCAGAAACAGAGGATGAGGACTTTGATGGTTTGATTGATGACATTACCCCGCTCTATTTTTAAATACACACACTTGTGTGCTTGTTTTATCCGTGTTTTACCATGATGATTAAAAAATGTTAGTGCTTTGTAATCAATACTTAAATAAAGCACAACCAAACTCAGTTTAGCTCTATTTGTGTATATATCTATGTGTGTGTATATATCTATGTGTGTGTATATATCTATGTGTGTGTATATATCTATGTGTATATATCTATGTGTGTATATCTATGTGTATATATCTATGTGTGTGTATATATCTATGTGTATATATATATGTGTGTATATATCTATGTGTGTGTATATATCTATGTGTGTGTATATATCTATGTGTATATATATATGTGTGTATATATCTATGTGTATATATCTATGTGTGTATATATCTATGTGTGTATATCTATGTGTGTATATCTATGTGTATATATATATGTGTGTGTATATCTATGTGTATATATATATGTGTGTATATATCTATGTGTATATATCTATGTGTGTATATATCTATGTGTATATATCTATGTGTGTATATATCCATGTGTATATATCTATGTGTGTATATATCTATGTGTGTGTATATATCTATGTGTATATATCTATGTGTGTATATCTATGTGTATATATCTATGTGTGTGTATATATCTATGTGTGTGTATATATCTATGTGTATATATATATGTGTGTATATATCTATGTGTGTGTATATATCTGTGTGTGTATATATCTATGTGTATATATATATGTGTGTATATATCTATGTGTATATATCTATGTGTGTATATCTATGTGTGTATATCTATGTGTATATATATATGTGTGTGTATATCTATGTGTATATATCTATGTGTATATATCTATGTGTGTATATATCTATGTGTATATATCTATGTGTATATATCTATGTGTGTATATATCTATGTGTATATATCTATGTGTGTATATATCTGTGTGTATATATCTATGTGTGTATATCTATGTGTATATATCTATGTGTGTATATATCCGTGTGTGTATATCTATGTGTGTATATATCTATGTGTGTATATCTGTGTGTGTATATCTTTGTGTGTATATATCTATGTGTATATATCTATGTGTATATATCTATGTGTGTATATCTATGTGTATATATCTGTGTGTGTATATCTTTGTGTGTATATATCTATGTGTATATATCTATGTGTATATATCTATGTGTGTATATATCTATGTGTGTATATCTATGTGTATATATCTATGTGTGTATATATCTATGTGTATATATCTATGTGTGTATATCTATGTGTGTATATCTATGTGTATATATCTGTGTGTGTATATCTTTGTGTGTATATATCTATGTGTATATATCTATGTGTATATATCTATGTGTGTATATATCTATGTGTGTATATCTATGTGTATATATCTATGTGTATATATCTATGTGTATATATCTATGTGTGTATATATCTATGTGTGTATATCTATGTGTATATATCTATGTGTGTATATATCTTTGTGTGTATATATCTATGTGTATATATCTATGTGTGTATATCTATGTGTGTATATCTATGTGTGTATATCTATGTGTGTGTATATCTATGTGTGTATATATCCGTGTGTGTATATCTATGTGTGTGTATCTATGGTTCCTTATGTGTGTGTTAAATACAGCAATGACACAGCAGAGACAGTACTTAGTATGCAGCCTTATGGTCGTGAAAATACAATATTTTGAATAGATTAAAATAACTTCACTTCTTCTTCTCCGTTTTAAAACAGTCATTTAAAACAGAGAAGAAGAATCCAGGACGTTTTACCAGCTGAAGCTGCTTTTAAATAGACTTTTCTGGGAATGTTGACACAGGATGAATGTAAGTTTTCTGACGTTTGCTGGAAGCTGCACAGTCGCTCACGGTTTGTTGTGCAGCACAGAATCCTTCAGGGTCTAATCAGGCCTGTTGGGTCAGTTTTAGAAGCTGTTTCTGACACCAGTATCAGAACAAATCCACCAGCAGTGCTGCCCCAGCACACAGAGTCATAGAGCACACGTTTACAGGATCTGCAAAATGACCAAATCAGCGAGTTTTCTACAAGAAAAGCAAGAACCTTGTTTCTATGGAGACCAGGTCAGTAGAAGCAGGAAAGCAAACTGGGTTTATAGGTGTGTGTGTGTGCATATATATATATATATATATATATATATATATATATATATATATATATATATATATAAATAAATGTTTTTCTCCTTTACGAATGTAGGATTTCATTTTATTTTGTATGAATATTTGTTTGTGGGTTTAATGTTTATTTTATTGCTAGTGTTGCTTTTACTTTTCACTATTTATTACTTTTTAATATTATTTTTTGTTTTATTTCATAAATAAAAATTCTTTTATTATACTATAAATTTCTTTCATTCTTACAGTTGAGAGTTGGATGTTCATTTTATTTTTTAGAGGAACAGAAAACTCCAGAGAAAATAAGTGAATGTACAACATTACAGTTCAGTGTCTGTGTTGGTGAAATAGAAAATGTACTGATGTTTTCCTCGTGGTGACTTTACCTTCCGTCTACACTGAAGTAAAGTGGGTAAAGGTTTGTTCCACGTGTTGAATGGAAGCTTCTTTAAAGCTTCTGTCCACATATCCAGAACTTTGTTCCTCTTATGTCTCTGTTGTTAAAACTGTTCAATGAAACTCAAACCTGAAAGACAAAACCAGAAAAACCAGATCATTGTTGATCAGAGGAAACAGCAGAATCATGTTGGCTTTTATCTCCGTATGTGGCTGATACAGCAGAAACTAGGAGACAATCACAGAATCCACGATCACCTCTGTACCACAGATTCACCCAGGTCTGCTTTACCTGTCTGATGTTTAGTTGCTGCTGATTTAGTCAAATGTCAGTTTTTGTTCTTCTGAGGGTCAGTAGCTGGGTTCAGCAGATAGCGTTTAATTTTGAAAGGGACTGGTTTCTTTGTGCCTTTCCTGCCTGACTTCCTGTCTGATGACGTTATGCTGAGGTTTTCCTACAGAATCAGTCTTTTCTGCAGCTCAACAGTAAATAAATCAGAACTTCTGTTTCACCACTTTTTGCATCCTACTGCACCGAACCCAACGTCCTGTAATCAAACTGTTCAAACAACACATTTAGACATGAACATTTACAGCCCCTGAAAACACGGATCTATACTGTTATCTATTATCTATAGATCTATATTTAATATCTATTGATCTATACTGTTATCGAATATCTATAGATCTATATTTAATATCTATAGATCTATACTGTTATCTACTATCTATAGATTTATATTATCTAATATCTATAGAGCTATACTATTATCTAATACCTATAGATCTATACTGTTCTCTGATACCTATAGATCTAAACTGTTATCTACTACCTATAGATCTATATTTAATATCTATAGATCTATACTTTTATCTACTATCTATAGATCTATACTTTTATCTACTATCTATAGATCTATACTGTTATCTACTATCTATAGATCTATACTGTTATCTACTACCTATAGATCTATACTGTTATCTACTACCTATAGATCTATACTGTTATCTACTACCTATAGATCTATACTGTTATCTACTACCTATAGATCTATACTGTTATCTACTACCTATAGATCTATACTGTTATCTACTACCTATAGATCTATACTGTTATCTACTACCTATAGATCTATACTGTTATCTACTACCTATAGATCTATACTGTTATCTACTACCTATAGATCTATACTGTTATCTACTACCTATAGATCTATACTGTTCTCTACTACCTATAGATCTAAACTGTTCTCTGATACCTATAGATCTGTATTATTTACTATCTACAGATCTATACTGTTCTCTACTATCTACAGATCTTTATTATCTATAATCACAGTGTTGGGGCCTGTTTATTCCTACATGACTTCAGTATCATATCAGAATAAATGAATAAAGAAGAAACTGCTCCACTTTATAATAACTCAGTCGTGTGTGTTCTACATGATTTTCTACATAAGCTGCTGTGTATTAATTACTGTACCTGTGCTGAATCTGCACACGTCTCCTCCTCCATCCTCTCATCCTGCTCAGTGTCCTCCTCCATCCTCTCCTCCATCCTCCCCTCTTCCCTGGGGGCTGTACCTCCGTGCCTCCCTCGCTGCCTCTGGCTGCGTCTCACCTTGCGAACGAGGCTTTTCCTCCTGGTTCCGTGACAGGAGGTCTGGCTGGGGGTGGAGGCGTGGCCGGGGGGCGGGGACAGGGCGCGACAGGAGGAGGAGGAGGGCCTGGACAGAGGAGCGCAGCCTGGGGAGGGAGGGGCGGGGGACACAGAGGGAGGAGGTGCAGGGAGCTGTGTGAGGAACCCCGAGGAGGTGCAGCCCGTCAGCTGATTGGCTGCCACCTTCTCTGGAGGCGGAGCCGCGGTGGAGGAGGTGCAGACTGTGGACGAATCAGGAGCTGCAGAGCAGCCGGTTTCCTCAACATCTGCAACAGCTCTGGGAGGAGAATCTGGGAGAGGAGGAGAAAATCAAAATATAATTCACAGTGATGGAATAGTTACAGTAGTCCTGTTAGAATCATGAACCAGCGCTTTACTGGGGGATTCTCACCTGGACCACTGCTGGTCTGGGACTCATCAGTCAGCGGAGGCTCCGCCTCCTCCTGGATGGTTGGTACTGATGCCAGTAGACCTGACACACACACACACACACACACACACACACACACACAGTAATAATATATATATGTGCTGAGGGTAAATAACAAGCACACAACATGAAATATTAAATTCTACTGAATTAAATAAATGTTTTTATTTATTTTAAATAATGGCAGGTTCTACTTTCTGTTCCATTTTGTGAAATTACAGTGAGATTCCTGGTGACCCCACTGAGAACCACCGACACAGAGGATAAAAGAAGTTAAATAATAGATGCAAATCAGGGAAAGCAGGTGAACACAAACAGTAATAGAACAGCTGGACCCCCAGCAGGGTCTGGGTCCTGGACTTACTGAGTCCTCTGTAGTGGGACAGCTGCTGGTAGACCTGCTTCATCCTCTCGATGTTCAGCCTGCTGGCCTCGGCGTGGTTGATCATGGGTTTGGGGTAGTCCACGCCCACCACGCAGTTGGCCGCCCTCTGGACGGACTCTGGAGCGTTCCAGGGCTCGTAGATGTACCGGTTGGGGAAGTCCTTCAGAACCGGGATGTAATGCCTGAGGGAACCAGGAGAAGACCACAACACGTCAATCTGCTCGCTGCGGATATTTAAAGGCTCCTGATCAATGTGATCGTTGGAAACTGATCGATTCATTGACTGACGTAGTCCCCTACCTGACGTAGTCCCCTGCCTGACGTAGTCCCCTACCTGACGTAGTCCCCTGCCTGACGTAGACCCCTACCTGACGTAGTCCCCTGCCTGACGTAGTCCCCTGCCTGACGTAGTCCCCTACCTGACGTAGTCCCCTGCCTGAGGTAGCCCCCTACCTGACGTAGCCCCCTACCTGACGTAGCCCCCTACCTGACGTAGTCCCCTGCCTGACGTAGACCCCTGCCTGACGTAGTCCCCTGCCTGAGGTAGCCCCCTACCTGACGTAGCCCCCTACCTGACGTAGCCCCCTACCTGACGTAGTCCCCTGCCTGACGTAGCCCCCTGCCTGACGTAGCCCCCTGCCTGACGTAGACCCCTACCTGACGTAGTCCCCTGCCTGACGTAGACCCCTACCTGACGTAGTCCCCTGCCTGACGTAGTCCCCTGCCTGACGTAGTCCCCTACCTGACGTAGTCCCCTGCCTGACGTAGTCCCCTGCCTGAGGTAGCCCCCTACCTGACGTAGCCCCCTGCCTGACGTAGTCCCCTGCCTGACGTAGCCCCCTGCCTGACGTAGCCCCCTGCCTGACGTAGCCCCCTGCCTGACGTAGTCCCCTACCTGACGTAGTCCCCTACCTGACGTAGTCCCCTGAGGGGTCGGTCCTCCGCCCAAACCCAACAGGACAGTAGCAGTGGAAGAACTGCTGGAAGAAGGCGCTGCAGGACAACCACATCCAGCTGCCAGCGTTCACGCTCCAGTCAGCATCCAGCAGCAGCTCCTCAAACACCTGCAACAGAGTCCACTTCAGACCAGACCTCCACCACGATCCACGATCATGAGGAGACCTTCACCTTCAACTACGGACTGGAGTTAAATCCTTATAAAAACTTAAATTACAATCACAAAATCCTTGAAAGTCCCTGGATTCACATCACTGGTATTTCTCCTGTTGCCAGATGTGTGTGTATAGATGTATGTGTATATGTATTCATGTGTGTGTGTGTGTGTGTGTGTGTGTGTATGCATGAATGTGTATATGTATTTATGTGTGTGTGTGTGTGTGTGTGTGTGTATACATGTATGTGTATATGTATTTATGTGTGTGTGTGTATGTGTATAGATGTATGTGTATATGTATTTATGTGTGTGTGTGTGTATAGATGTATGTGTAGATGTATGTGTATATGTGTGTGTGTGTGTGTGTGTGTGTGTGTGTGTGTGTGTCTTGCTGGTTCCGACCTTCATGCCGCTCTCCCAGCTGATCCACAGGTCTCCTCTGGTGAGGAAGCAGGCCACGGCGTGGCGGGCCAGGTGGTGGATCCAGCCCTCCTGCCTCAGCTGCGTCATGATGGCGTCGATCCAGGGGAAACCGGTCCGGCCCTCGGCCCACTTGGCCAGCGCCTCTGGGTTCTGGTCCCATGGGATCTGGAGAAATGAGAAGGCATGAGAAGTAAGGAGGTTAACGTATTCGTCTGGTTTTCAGGACGAGGAAAGGGTTTTATCTTTGTAAAGAATCCTGGAGAAGCGTTGTCTCCCTCTTCTGGCAGGAAAAGTAATTACACAGTGAATGAAAAACTAGATCACAATCACCACTTTGTTCTAATCAGAGCTTTAATCAATAAAAATAAGTAAATTAGCACAAAATGTATTTCTTAATATTGATCCTCTAACAACCCCAACTTCCCTCCATTGTTCATTCATAAAAATCCATCTTGTTCATACAATTTACCAGGTCACATGACCAGTCCCTTTTTCTCATGGACATTTGACATATGAACAACTGTAATGTACTTTTTTAAACATTTTATTCAATTTTATTGTTGGATTTTTCTTTAGTTTTTTCATATTTCTTTCCATATGGAAACAATAAGCAAAAATGTAAAATTCCTAGTCCCATTGACTTACATAGCTAAAACTAGATGTTTACAACTTTTTTTATCCTTCATATTTTTAATATATCTAATATTTAGGCCAATACATTAGCATATTTTACCATGTCAAAGTAAATAAATAATAAATATTATTTCCCGCAATAGAGGGTTATCAAGGCTTTTATTGTGAAGGCCAGTCAGTGTAGGAAGATGAGAGATAAACATGCAACCACAAATTCCTCCAGATTCTTCTAGAACAGTTGTGCGTGGACTCACCTGGACACAGATGGGGTTTCCCTCCATTCGGTCGAAGTTGGGGTTGTTGGTGGCGGCGGTGTAGAAGAACTCCCTCCACAGCAGCTGGCCGAACAGGGACAGAGGAGGACTGCACCGCTTACGCAGCTGCAGGAGAGTCACATCCCATCACAATACAGCACATCCCATCCCATCACATCACATCCCACCCCATCAGGACAGACAGCGATTGTAAATCCAGACGTTGAGCCGTACCTTCATGTAGAGCTCTCTGAGGTTGTAGTACAGGACGCGACAGGACAAACAGCCAAATCGCAGGTAGGGGCTGAGGCCGGTGGGGCTGGCGTAGAGGGAGCAGGTGCTG
This sequence comes from Eupleurogrammus muticus, assembly GCA_036785175.1. Taxonomy (NCBI): domain Eukaryota; kingdom Metazoa; phylum Chordata; class Actinopteri; order Scombriformes; family Trichiuridae; genus Eupleurogrammus; species Eupleurogrammus muticus. The sequence goes on along the minus strand of JAYKQN010000035.1, from coordinate 2,628,511 downwards.
ACCCGGGGGTGCTCCAGGTTAGCCGCCCACACCTGCACAGGCACACGAAACAGGAAGTGGTCACTGCAACGAGGAGTCGATTGATCCACACAGAACAACCAACTATTCTGTTTCAGAAACGTCAGATCTGATAGAAACAGGAGCAAATCCACGCCATGATTGTTGCTTTTCTGGTTTTGTTCTCAGTCACTTATCCTGTACCATTTATTCATTTCAGTTGAAGGCAGGAAACATCTGTCCTGCGAGGGTCCAGAGTCAGAAACATTAGAAAATTAGACATTTAAAAGCAGCAATCTGGTGCATTTTGTGCAAAACACACACAGGCAGCAACTGGCTTCTGCATGAGTTGGTGAATGATTTCATTTTTTTTTACTTCCTGGCAGATTGCCAGTGTATTTAAAACAGCACAGAAACACACAGCAGGATGGTAAAGACCATCTCTTTTACCTTTTTGTCCAGATGTTTGTTCAGCCGGTCCATAGCCTCTGATTCTCCTCCGTGCCAAACAGCTGGAGCTAAACCTCCGGTCCTGAAACCTGGAACCACATTCACAGAGACCAGGTCAAAGGTCAAACACACCGAGACGAACAGGCCGTCAGAGCCATTTCAATATTTCAATTCATTATCAAGGAGCCAGTTAGGGATATTTTATATATAATATTTAAAATACTGCGTCATAATATTTTACAGCTTTCACACAAAGAAAAGTTTATATTATTTATAGTATTTACCTAAGAAAGTGAGTTAAATTTTCTTTTGTTAAATTTTCCAAAATCCTGAATAAAGTCAACCTTTGTTTGTGAGACGATGATGTTCACATGTTCAATGACCATGAGCTGAAGGGACTGGTCATGTGACCTCATGAATTGTATGTCCTTCAAAATAAAAGCCCTCTTTTCCATAAAAATAAATTTCATATCAGTTTTTTGAAGATAAAGTAATTGCTGCCACATGGAAACACTGTGCAATAGAGGGTTTTCTTTTTATTGTCAGTATTTATTTTACAGCTTTCACACAAAGAAAAAGAGATGATTGAATAGAATATTAAAGTTTCTTAAATTTATGCTAAATTGTGAAAGCTGTCAGATAAATGTGGAGAAGTATAAAGTAGCATCACTGATGTAAAGTAAAAGTACCTCTACATTGGTTTAAGTATAGCACTGGGTTCCTTTACACGTGAGTGATCAATAAAGCTGATCAGCCCCCTGAAAAGATGCTGATGTGCTGTTTACCGAGTTCCTCCAGTGACGGGATGCTGTACAGCTGGTCGTGGTTCTCTGTGATCCTGGTCTGACATCTGTCCATCTGCTGGCGGCTGATGGGGGGCAGCGGTCGCCGCGGCAACTCCAGCCTGCTCACCAGGGCCTGAAAGCGCTTGAAGGTCAGCGGAGGACTGTTGTTGTTCATCTCTATGATGCTGAATCGGCACGGGAAACACAGGCAGCACAACATCAGTAAATAAACGCGTTTTAGAAAATACTAATTACACAGAATTTTATAGAAAATATTTACTAATCAAACCTTTCATAATAAGTTTTTATTTCAACCTATCACCAGATGTCGTCAGAAGGTAAAAACAGTTCATCAAGAAGCTTCACGTTACAAATGTGTGTTTCTGTAAGGCTGGTTAGCAAGCTACCTAAGCTAATGCTAACATTAGCCAAGTTAGCTTCTTAAGAAAAACAAGACTAAAATCCTTCAGGTAGGTTCATTAAAATGTATGTGGCTTCAGAGTCTCCATCAACCTCAGCAGGTTTTACACTGTGGAGGAACCTGGAGCACATGGACAGAGGTGTGACATCACAAACTTCACATTCACACCAGTCAAAGTCTCCTCAGTCATTTCTCAGCTAGAAGATACTTGGCTTTAAAAATAATTATATACAATTTGAAGAATCTTGTTTTTCTTCAATCAGGTAAACGTGTAAAATACTGTATAAAAGTATGAAAGCGCTTTTCTTAAGGCCAGAATGTCAATGATGTTGTTTCTAGTTAATTGGGATTAACCTGTATCGGTTTACTATATCAGATATGGTATTTGATGTGTTGTAGTGTCCCCATGTTAATTTAGTTTTAGCTCCACCTGGACATTAAGAGACCACAGAGCTCTTTTTTAGACTATTTTGCTTTATTCTAACTTAAATGTACCACTCTGTGGTGTTCTAAATGTACACGTTTCACATTCATTTGATGCCTCTCCAACCGTCCCACAGGTCTGAGCTTGGTTGTATCTGCTCTTTCTGATCTGTGATGCAGATACAAGCAGCTGAACATTCCTGATTCCAAAGACCAGCAGAAACTGATCTGGGACCAGGAAGCCCAGGAGATAAGGAGGAGCACGCACCGGTCCAGGTTGTAGAGGGTGTGGGAGTTCCTGACGATGGTCTCCACGCCGAACTCCTGGGCCATCTTGATGATGGCTCCATCCCGCTCCTTCCCGTACGGCTCGGGGTCGTACTCGAAGGTCAGCCGGGTCACCTTCCACTCCTGCAGGGACGGGACAGGAGGACACAGCATCAGTGTTTAAATGTTAAATATTACAAAAGGGCTCCACGAAATCAGTCATGTTGATCACTAAAAAACATGAAATCCTGATGGACTGATAAGAGACTCGTTGTTAATTCTAATTACTAATAATAATATTATTAATAATAATACTAATTATTAGTTTTCACAGGTAAAGTAGTATTAAAGCTGCGGGAAACATGAGAAACATCCAGATGTGTCACTGCATTTACAAGTTGGACTCTAATAATATTACTGAGGAAGTGTTGAATTTAACAGATCAATATACTATCAATAATAGTGACTATTGATCGTCTATAGCTGATATTATCAATAATAGTGATTATTGATCGTCTATAGCTGATATTATCAATAATAGTGACTATTGATCGTCTATAGCTGATATTATCAATAATAGTGATTATTGATCGTCTATAGCTGATATTATCAATAATAGTGATTATTGATCGTCTATAGTGATATTATCATCTATAGTGATTATTGATAGTCTATAGCTGATATTATCATCAATAGTGATTATTGATAGTCTATAGCTGATATTATCAATAATAGTGACTATTGATAGTCTATAGCTGATATTATCAATAATAGTGACTATTGATCGTCTATAGCTGATATTATCAATAATAGTGATTATTGATCGTCTATAGTGATATTATCAATAATAGTGATTATTGATAGTCTATAGCTGATATTATCATCAATAGTGATTATTGATAGTCTATAGCTGATATTATCAATAATAGTGATTATTGATAGTCTATAGCTGATATTATCATCAATAGTGATTATTGATAGTCTATAGCTGATATTATCAATAATAGTGACTATTGATAGTCTATAGCTGATATTATCATCAATAGTGATTATTGATAGTCTATAGCTGATATTATCAATAATAGTGAATATTGATAGTCTATAGCTGATATTATCATCAATAGTGATTATTGATAGTCTATAGCTGATATTATCATCAATAGTGATTATTGATAGTCTATAGCTGATATTATCATCAATAGTGATTATTGATAGTCTATAGCTGATATTATCATCAATAGTGATTATTGATAGTCTATTGCTGATATTATCATCAATAGTGATTATTGATAGTCTATAGCTGATATTATCATCAATAGTGATTATTGATAGTCTATAGCTGATATTATCATCAATAATAGTGATTATTGATAGTCAATAGCTGATATTATCATCAATAGTGATTATTGATAGTCTATAGCTGATATTATCAATAATAGTGATTATTGATATTCTATAGCTGATATTATCATCAATAGTGATTATTGATAGTCTATAGCTGATATTATCATCAATAGTGATTATTGATAGTCTATAGCTGATATTATCATCAATAGTGATTATTGATAGTCTATAGCTGATATTATCAATAATAGTGATTATTGATAGTCTATAGCTGATATTATCAATAATAGTGATTATTGATAGTCTATAGCTGATATTATCAATAATAGTGATTGATAGTCTATAGCTGATATTATCATCAATAGTGATTATTGATAGTCTATAGCTGATATTATCATCAATAGTGATTATTGATAGTCTATAGCTGATATTATCATCAATAGTGATTATTGATAGTCTATAGCTGATATTATCAATAATAGTGACTATTGATCGTCTATAGCTGATATTATCAATAATAGTGATTATTGATCGTCTATAGTGATATTATCAATAATAGTGATTATTGATAGTCTATAGCTGATATTATCATCAATAGTGATTATTGATCGTCTATAGCTGATATTATCAATAATAGTGATTATTGATAGTCTATAGCTGATATTATCATCAATAGTGATTATTGATCGTCTATAGCTGATATTATCAATAATAGTGATTATTGATAGTCTATAGCTGATATTATCAATAATAGTGATTATTGATAGTCTATAGCTGATATTATCAATAATAGTGATTGATAGTCTATAGCTGATATTATCATCAATAGTGATTATTGATAGTCTATAGCTGATATTATCATCAATAGTGATTATTGATAGTCTATAGCTGATATTATCATCAATAGTGATTATTGATAGTCTATAGCTGATATTATCATCAATAGTGATTATTGATAGTCTATAGCTGATATTATCAATAATAGTGACTATTGATCGTCTATAGCTGATATTATCAATAATAGTGATTATTGATCGTCTATAGTGATATTATCAATAATAGTGATTATTGATAGTCTATAGCTGATATTATCATCAATAGTGATTATTGATCGTCTATAGCTGATATTATCAATAATAGTGATTATTGATAGTCTATAGCTGATATTATCATCTATAGTGATTATTGATAGTCTATAGCTGATATTATCATCAATAGTGATTATTGATAGTCTATAGCTGATGTTATCAATAATAGTGATTATTGATAGTCTATAGCTGATATTATCAATAATAGTGACTATTGATAGTCTATATCTGATATTATCAATAATAGTGAATATTGATAGTCTATTGCTGATATTATCATCAATAGTGATTATTGATAGTCTATAGCTGATATTATCATCAATAGTGATTATTGATAGTCTATAGCTGATATTATCATCAATAATAGTGATTATTGATAGTCAATAGCTGATATTATCATCAATAGTGATTATTGATAGTCTATAGCTGATATTATCAATAATAGTGATTATTGATAGTCTATAGCTGATATTATCATCAATAGTGATTATTGATAGTCTATAGCTGATATTATCATCAATAGTGATTATTGATAGTCTATAGCTGATATTATCAATAATAGTGATTATTGATAGTCTATAGCTGATATTATCAATAATAGTGATTATTGATAGTCTATAGCTGATATTATCAATAATAGTGATTGATAGTCTATAGCTGATATTATCATCAATAGTGATTATTGATAGTCTATAGCTGATATTATCATCAATAGTGATTATTGATAGTCTATAGCTGATATTATCATCAATAGTGATTATTGATAGTCTATAGCTGATATTATCAATAATAGTGACTATTGATCGTCTATAGCTGATATTATCAATAATAGTGATTATTGATCGTCTATAGTGATATTATCAATAATAGTGATTATTGATAGTCTATAGCTGATATTATCATCAATAGTGATTATTGATCGTCTATAGCTGATATTATCAATAATAGTGATTATTGATAGTCTATAGCTGATATTATCATCAATAGTGATTATTGATAGTCTATAGCTGATATTATCAATAATAGTGACTATTGATAGTCCATCCATCCATCCATCCATTGTCTATCCCGCTTATTCCCTTTCGGGGTCGCAGGGGTCTGCTGGAGCCTATCCCAGCGCACTTTATGGGCGAGAGGCAGGGGGATACACCCCAGATGGTCGCCAGCCAATCGTGGGGCACACACACCATTCACACACCATTCACTCTCACACTCACACCTATGGGCAATTTAGAGTTTACCAATTAACCTGAGCATGTTTTTTGTATTGTGGGAGGAAACCGGAGTACCCGGTGAAAACCCACGCAGACACGGGGAGAACATGCAAACTCCACACAGAAAGGCCCCAGACCCAGGCCCAAGGCGGGTCTTGAACCTGCGACCTTCTTGCTGTGAGGCAACAGTGCTACCCACCGCACCACCGTGTCGCCCACTATTGATAGTCTATATCTGATATTATCAATAATAGTGAATATTGATAGTCTATAGCTGATGTTATCAATAATAGTGATTATTGATAGTCTATAGCTGATATTATCAATAATAGTGATTATTGATAGTCTATAGCTGATATTATCAATAATAGTGATTATTGATAGTCTATAGCTGATATTATCATTAATAGTGATTATTGATAGTCTATAGCTGATATTATCATCAATAGAGATTATTGATAGTCTGTAGCTGATATTATCAATAATAGTGATTATTGATAGTCTATAGCTGATATTATCATCAATAGAGATTATTGATAGTCTATAGCTTTGTGATTTTGCTGTCAAATTGAATTCATAATGTTTTTGACCCTGTAGAAGTGCGTTTCTGCCTTAAACTTTAGTCTGCGTTTGTTGTAAATGGTGGACGTTGGCAGACGTGAAGACGTGAGGACAAACCTTGAAGAGGCGCGGGAAGACGTCGGTGGGTTGTCCTCTGACAACAAACAGCCTGGAGTTGAGCTTCTTCAAGCTGCGGTCCAGGTCCTCCAGAGCCTCCAGCAGGAACCTGCAGCACAGACGGCAATAACAGAGGAATCAGGACCTCAATGGTTCCTGCTGCTCCACTGGAAGGATCTGCTGGTCCTTACATCAGAGAGCTGGGCAATGACAATCTGAAGAACCTCTGAGAAGCTTCCAACGTTTCATTGAAACAGTCGACAGCTCACTCAGTAGTTGAATTAATTTAAACTGAAGTTCAGCCTCTTCCTGGAGCCATGTTTGTTCTTTTCTTCTGGACTCGTCTGACTTCACGAAGCTAACAACAACCTCACAAGACCAAGACCTGCTCTGAACCCCAGGGCATGATGGGAAACACCTGGCTGACATGACCACAGAGCTGATTGGCTCATGTGTTTGACCAACATTCCACCTGCGTAACTGAGTCCATTAACTCGAGGTATTTGTACCCGATGCTACTTTATGCATTTATCTGCTGGTTTAATAAACATTCTACTATCTGTACTCTATTTAGTTGTTGCTGTTTGATAAACTGGTTTTATTTTCAGATATGTGGTGTATTTTCTTTTTGTTAGCTATTATGAGGACTATTTCTACTATCACTGAATGAGACTAATCAGAAGCTGTTAAGAGTCAGATGTGGTTAATAAACATGTGTTTGCTGCTCAATAAACATGTGTTTGCTGCTTAATAAACATGTGTTTGCTGCTTAATAAACATGTGTTTGCTGCGTATTCCCATGACTGCAGTAAACAGTAAACGGCAGTGAGATCTCAAGCGTTTGGAGCTGAACATTAAACAGCTCAGATTCAATCAGTCGCTTCAAGCTGAAAACTCAGCAACAAACCATAAACCTGAAATTATTTGTGTTTTTATTTTGAATTCAGAAACAGATCGTTAAAACAAACCACACAACACTCAATAAAACCATAAAGAAAGACAAAAAAATCTGAAACAAACTAAAAATACAAAATCACATTCTAGTAAATAACAGGATTTTTTTTAAATCCAGCAGATATTATATATTTCTCATCATATAACCAGATAATTTAGACATTTTCTTCTAAAAAATGACTCAAAACCATTCATTAAATATCAAATAGTTTAAAACTAATCTATTAATGAGATCTATAATATAATGAAGTGTATTACTCAGGTTTTTAAGGTTTAGCAAGTGAAAATATCTTGTATTGGTACAAATATAAAACTTTATATCACAGTATTGTCTTTTTAATCAAATTTTACAATTTAATATTGTTTTAAGAAAGTATTTCAGAGTGTAACAGATAAATAAAATGTTAGGACATCCCAAGGTTTTTAGTTTTCTGAACACATCAGATCCATTATTTGTTCCATCTTTCACAATGTTGTTAAACTCGCTCCTATTGGTCTGAATAGTTGGTGATTAACGCAACAGTCGGTTAATCGACCAATCAGCTCCAACATCAGAAACAACCCGTCAACGTTGAAGATTGACTGAAAGAAGGAGCGGAAACAAATAAATATAATTATAATAAAAAGGAGGGAAACGCGCTTATCTGTGCGTGAAGAACTGAACAACCGGAAGCTACAACTAATGATTGTTGTTGTTTTCCTGTCGTTAGCTTTAGCCACATTAGCTCCCTGACAGCAGCGGAGGCCCAGGCCTCGACCCGGAGCTCCGGTACCGACAATGAAACACGGACGGCGGCTTCGCGGGGCGCAGACGTTACCGGGACGTTACCGCAGCGTTTTCCTACGAACCTCCAGCGGTTGATTCCCACGTTCGCGGCCCCGGCGAACCACGGGTCCAGGATATAAACACAGCGCGCGGTGTCGGCGCCGCTCACGGCCTCCTGCAGCGGAGCGTTGTCGTGCAGCCGCAGACCTTTGCGGAACCAGTGCACCGAGTTCACCACCATGACGGACGCCTTACTCCATCTTCACACGAGACGCGGGGCCGTGCGGCGCGTGCGGGCTGCGGGACCCCCGCAGATTCAAGCCTCGAACCGGAGACTCCGCACAAACTCCAGGAGCTGTCAACAACACCGGAGGGGGCGGGGCCGGGCGCTGAGGCCGGGCGCCCATTGGCTGGGCGGAGACACGCCGCGTGAATTATAAAACAAACGAAGCTGTGATTGGTGGATTAGAAAATGGCTCAGAGCTTTGTCACGTTTCTGCTCCGGAGGAGCGTCATACAGGCTATGGCCATCCCGCACGTCAACCCCGCACGTCAAACCGCAGCTCATGGAGGAGGCAAAGGACTTTTATTTTGAAACATTAAACCTGGTGAATCATGACACTGTTTGACTCAGCGGGATCAATGAGAGGCTGATATCACATTAAAATGCATTAAATTACATTGAAATACAATATTATATTACATGATTTTGCATCATTCCATGCATGATGATACTATAACACAGGCATTGTTATAACACAACATTCCACCTTGATTAAAATACTTTCATTTGACATAGATGGGCAAGTGAATTGGTTGGCTAACATTCATATTCTAATATTAATTGCGAATAAAAAAGCATGTTACAATTAATTTCTAAGTTAATAGGGGTTTCTGATTTTTACATTTACGCGAATTTCCTTATAATTATGACGATTTTGACCATCTCATCTATTTCTCTGAAGGGGTCACCTTCATATATTATAATATAAAAACATTTTATATTTTAATACACAGCAAATTATTCGATTCATCAAGTTGTGACTCGACACAAATATAGATTGTTATAATGATAGTAAATTCTATTTATAATTTCCATCCAATCTCCAGGTTATTCTTCTGTTCGGTAACTGTGTTGAATAAACCATGAAAATAATAAATCTAAAATAAATACATATTTCAAACACTTTCCGGTTCTTCAAGAGAGAAACAGAAAGTTATAGTAAATACGATGTTTCCAACAGCACGTGAACGCACCCTCGGCCTGACGCTTATGACGTAGAATTTTGGCGCCAGCGTGGGTGTTTTTAGCAGCGTGGCTAGCTCGGCTAACGGCTGCGTTTGCGTGACACGCGGAGCTCATTAAACAACAAACAAACAAACAAACAAACAAACAATAAAAACAACAACGTTTCTGAATGAAGATGAGATGACGTCAGCGCTGTTCTCCGCTCTGGACGTTCTGACCAAACCTGGTGAGAAAAACAACGGTAAACAAACAGCCACAAACAAACAGCGATAAACAAACAGCCACAAACAAACAGCGATAAACACAACAACACGTTCGCCGACTTTATTAACATTAAAAAACCAGAGGACCGAGTACTCGGATACTTTACAGTAGAAGTAGTGTTGTCTTAAAATACTCGATCACGAGCAAATATCATGGATTTAAAATATTACAGAGTGCAAATATTGAAGTACAAATATGTACTTGCGACTATTAAAAGTAAAAAAAGACTCTATACAAACAGTGTTATATTATTATAGTATATAATAACACTGTTTGTGTGTGTTAATGGTTAAGTTGATGAATGTGGAGCCAGATCGAGACCATTTGTTTAGACTAAAACTAAATGTGCTGCATCATAGTGTTTTACAGCTTTCACACATAGAAATAAAACTAACTGCAGCTGGCAGGTAAATGTACTGGAATGAAGTATAAAGAAATTAAAGTACCTTTTAAAAAAATACAGTAGTTCAGTAACTTGGATGGGTTCATTTTTAAAAAAAGGTATAATCAAAAAAATCAAGTTTCAAGTTTAAACAAAAACAGTAAAAGTCCTCATGAATAAAAAATATTTAGAAAAAATGCTCATTTTAAAGATTGTGTTATATTATTTTTGTATAATGTACTACTGGTTTTAGAGCATTTTGAGAGTATATTAATGTTGTAGTTGATCAATGTGGAGCCAGTGTGAGACCTGTGTAGATGAATATTAGCTCATCATGAAGTTTATTGAGTCCTGTTGTGTTAAACCACTGAATCTTGAGTGTGTAACTGTGTTTTTTCTCTTGTGTAGATGCATCAACGCAGAAGAACTCGCTGCTGGCGGCGCTCAAGACCAACAGAGCTCTGCTGCTGCAGCGGCTGCAGGAGGTGGAGGGGCGGGGCCCGGAGGGGCGGGGCCCGGAGGGGCGGGGCTTCGAGGAGGCCTGGCGTCTGCGGGGCGAGGCCATGGCCTCGGCTCCCTGGTTCTCCGGCGACACGCCGGACGTCGCCTGGGCCTTCGTGCAGGAGTGCCTCCTCCTGTTCGTCGCCTTGACTCGACATCTGACCGCCGAGCTGCTGCGGTTCAGCCGAAGCCCCGCCCCCTGCGCCACGCCGCACACGCCAGAGTCGGCCCCGCCGCTGCCTCCTGACGTCCTGAGCGTCACGCAGCAGAAAACGCTGGGAGCGGCGCTGCAGTTTGTGGTTTCTCTGGGGCTCAGCCCCTACCTGGCTGCTGGAGTGGGTCTGCCGCTGAGTCGCAGGTTCATCAACTTTATTACCAGCTTCCACGTTAACGAACTGTAGCAGAGCTGCAACTATCGAATAATACATTGAATATTTGAGTATCAATTGTTGGTTTAGTGATTTGGTTAATTAAATTGTGTAAAACGTTGTTCAGGGTTGAAGCTGAATATTCAACCTAAAATGTCTTTTTTGACCAGACCAACAAAGAGGCCTGTACAAAAAAATATTTTTTTCCTTTGTCTTCAAACTTGTTTGTTCAGCTTTCCTGTTAAACCGATTTACAGAATATTATAAAATGAGTTTCCTCTGTTGTGCCGCTTGTCCCAGGTCTGAGTTCGGAGCCATGGTGGAACAGCTGGTCCACGGAGGGGCGGGGTCAGGGGAGGGGGCGGGGCCGGCAGGGAGCCGCCGCCTCCTGACCACGACGAGCGTCCTGCTGCAGATGTCCGAGCTGTCGTCTCTGGCCACGCTGGTGTTCACGCGGCACCTGGGAGACGTGATGGCTGCTCTGAGTCAGCTCGGATATCAGCCGCTACGAGACGAGGAGAAGGTGCTGCACCGTTTCATGACATCAATGCCATCAATTCATGACATTATCAATCAGCTGTTTGGTTCATTAAATGGTGTAAACGGTTGATCAGTGTTTGTTAAAGCTGCAGATTGAAGCTAAAATGTCTTTTTTTGTCCACAACCCAAAGATCATCAGTTTACTATTATAGAAGAATAAAGAAACCAGGAAATAATCAGAGAACAGAAGCTGAACCAGAGAATCTGGACATTTCAGAATTAAAAATGACTTCAATCCATTAATAGATTATGAAAATAGTTGGAGATCAATATGATAGTTGGAAACTAATCGAGTAATTGACTAATCATTGCAGCACTAACAAGGGATGGATTCATTTACCTTAATTTTCAGATCTGAATAAGCCTTGAAAATATAAGCGTATTCTTATCGTGTCATTTATCTCTTGTTAAATTACTTGTTTCAGATGCAGCATCAGCTCAGTGCTGACGAACGAAGAAGCTGCAGAGAAGCTCTGAAAAACCTGCTGGGAAAAGTTTATCAGCCAATGGTCGTCAAGGAGCTGCTGATCCTGCAGGGAGGCCCCAGACAGGTGAGGCCCCAGACAGACAGGTGAGGCCCCAGACAGACAGGTGAGACCCCAGACAGACAGGTGAGGCCCCAGACAGACAGGTGAGGCCCCAGACAGACAGGTGAGACCCCAGACAGACAGGTGAGGCCCCAGACAGACAGGTGAGGCCCCAGACAGACAGGTGAGGCCCCAGACAGACAGGTGAGGCCCCAGACAGACAGGTGAGACCCCAGACAGACAGGTGAGGCCCCAGACAGACAGGTGAGGCCCCAGACAGACAGGTGAGGCCCCAGACAGACAGGTGAGACCCCAGACAGACAGGTGAGGCCCCAGACAGACCGGTGAGGCCCCAGACAGACAGGTGAGGCCCCAGACAGACAGGTGAGGCCCCAGACAGACAGGTGAGGCCGCAACAGGTAGCACTCCAACATGTAGGGTCCAGACAGATGGGGCCCATGCAGGTCACAGGGGTATGAAAATCTGATGTTTTTATTTTATTGAAGTGGCGTCTTCTGATTCAGTCTAGACCCGTTGATGGTTCCGGGACCAGAACCAGGTCTGGGTCGGCTCCGGCCTGGCTGAGGCGGCTGTGTGGTCAGCTGCTGTCTGAGCGCCTGATGCAGCCTAAAGGAGTCCACGCTGTAGTCAGAGCCGTCCTGGAGGCAGGGACAGGTGAGCAGGGGGCGGGGCTACCACAGCAGGATCTTAAGCCTCCATCCAGGTCCACATCCTGTTGTGTTTTATGACATCAGAACAAACAACAATTCCAGTTTAAATGTTCAACAGATGCTTTTTTAAAGTGATGTCATCAGCTTAATCAGAGCGGTTACATCACCTGTATGATATCACCTGTATGATATCACCTGTATGATATCACCTGTATGATATCACCTGTATGATATCACCTGTATGATATCACCTGTATGATATCATCTAATGTTTTTAATTCACCTTTTCAACTAATCTTTTATCTGAATAATCAAACCTAAGTGAAGTTCTGGTTTTGTCCTGTAGGAGGCGACACAGACTGGAGGAAATGTGACAGCGTGGCCAAGATCCTGGTGACATGTCCTCAGTCTGAGTCCCAGGAGACATACTACACACACGTCTGTCCTCAGGTAACACACACACACACACACACACACACACACACACACACACACACACCTGTCCTCAGGTAACACACACACACACACACACACACACCTGTCCTTAGGTAACACACACACGCACACACACACACACACACACACCTGTCCTCAGGTAACACACACACACACACACACACACACCTGTCCTCAGGTAACACACACACACACACACACACATACACACACCTGTCCTCAGGTAACACACACACACACACACACTCACACACACACACACACACCTGTCCTCAGGTAACACACACACGCACACACACACACACACCTGTCCTCAGGTAACACACGCACACACACACACACACACACACACACACACACACACACACACACACACCTGTCCTCAGGTAACACACACACACACACACACACACCTGTCCTCAGGTAACACACGCACACACACACACACACACACACACACACACACACACACATACACACACACACACACCTGTCCTCAGGTAACACACGCACACACACACACACACACACACACACACACACATACACACACACACACACCTGTCCTCAGGTAACACACGCACACACACACACACACACACACACACACACACACACACACACACCTGTCCTGTTTACCCTGTGTTCACCTGTTCCTGACAGATCGTGGAGCTCCTCCACTTCAGAGACCAACTGACAGCTCAGCAGTTCCAGCGCGTGGCCACCAGGGCGGCGCTGTCCGTGGTGGAGCAGCAGCCCTGCTGGGCCCAGCGGCTGCTGCTGAGTCCACTGCTGAGTCCTCTGCTGCGCTGCTGCTCCACTCAGCCACACAGGAACCAGGCATCCAACCATGATGTCACCGCAGGTGTGTTCCCGGGTGAGGAGGAGGTTGCTGTGAAGGAGTGGGAGCTGACGCGCTGTGTGGAGGACGTCTACAAGGTCAGAACACGGTGTTCACAGGGGGCTTTAATGATGTTACTGCTGAGTTACTGCTGTTCTACTGCTGTTTCACTGTGTATCTGACACTACTGAGATTATTTTATTGATTCACTCAGACACTTTACGATAAATGTAGGTGTAAGTAATTACATGAACAATGTTTCTATACTAAGTGACTGTGTGTGTGTGTGTGTGTGTGTGTGTGTGTGTGTGTCAGATCTGGGTTGTGGGGAACCGTCCATCAGCTCCTCTCCTCAAAGCTCTGGAGGACGTTCTTCCTGTGATTTTCAGCCTCTACTGTTTCACCAAGAGAAACGTGTCACACCTCCGGTACCAAAAATAAAAGCATGTAACACTGGACCAGTTATTACAAAGATAGAGAAAAACTGTGTGTGTGTGTGTGTGTGTGTGTGTGTGTGTGTGTGTGTGTGTGTGTGTGTGTGTGTGTGTGTGTGTGCTCCACAGCGCCCCCTGTCAGGAGATCCTCTTGTGGTTCCTGACCCACGCCGAGCCGTCTGCAGGCCTGGTGGCCCTCAGGCAGCTCTCAGGCCTCCAGAACCAGAACCAGGTGTCTCCAGGGTTCCACTTCACTCCTGGCAGTGATGGAGGAGCCAGACTCAGCCGCAGAGACAGCTGCAGGTCACAGACCCTCAGGTAAAGATGATGATGATCTCCAGTTCTCTCAGGTCTCGTCCACATCAACTCAGGGACTTTTAGAACTCGATATTTAATAACACACACTGTGTTCAACAAAAGTAATGTCTCTGATCACATGAGGCTGCAGGATCCTCCTCATCAATGTGATGCACATGTTAAAGCAGCATGTCACTCCCAACAGGAAGGACGTTTCAGCCAATCACAGGCCTCCATTTATGCAGATGGCAGCAATGCAGCTTTATAAATGACGTTTTCATGTCCACACGTGACTTAAAAAAAAAAGTGACCCTGAACTCTGGTTAAATAAAAACTCTGGATTCAGGAGCTAAGAACTGAGTTTAGAAACACACGGTTATAAAATCAGAGCGTTGGTGTGGCCCAATCAGCTTCGTCCGTTCTGTGGTCTGTTTCCAGCCAGGAGGACGAGGCTCTGTACGAGAAGCTGGAGCTGGAGCGCTGGAGGCTCGTCTGCCTCATGGCGCTTTTATCTGAGCTGAAACACAGCGACCTGCCGGGAGAGCTGTTCCTGCAGCTGCTGCAGGTGACACCTGATTCAATTACATGGTATTATGTGGTATAATAGAATATCATTTTTTGTCATACATTGTGCGCGCACACACACACACACACATACACACCATGTGTTTTTTTGGATTCTATCAGACTTTAGTTCAGCTCAGCATCACTTCTTGTTGTTTTGTTGATGTTTTCCTGCTTTAACCACTCTTAGTGTGTTTGCTCCTCCTTCAGGAGCTGACCAGCTGGGTGGAGGAGGAGCAGCAGGAGGTGCAGCAGCAGGAGGCGTCTGCCGTGCTGCTGCAGCAGGAGCAGCAGGAGGCGTCGGCCGTGCTGCTGCAGCAGGAGGTGCAGCAGCAGCAGCAGCAGCAGCAGCAGGAGGCGTCGGCCGTGCTGCTGCAGCAGGAGCAGCGTGCCGTGGCTGCTGACCTGCTCAGAGCTCAGAGACTCTGCGTTCTGCAGGTTCTGGCTGTGATGGTGGAGTGTGTTGACCACTCTGTTCTGTTGAGGAAGAACACGCAGGTAAAAACTAAAGTTTGAGGACAGGTGTTGAACTCAGTCCTGGAGGCTGGTCCAGGTTTTAGTTCCCAGCAGCAGCAGCACCTGATTCCATTAGGAACCACCACAGTCCTGCTGAGGACCTGCATCAGTAGAATCTGTGTGTTACTGCTGGTTGGACAAAACCTGCAGCAGCCTCCAGGACTCTGACACTGATCAACATTTTAAACCTTTTAATGAACCAAACTAATAATCAATTAATCATTAAAATAATCAATAGATTATTCCACTGTCAGAATAATTGTTTTTTGCAGTTCCACATCACGTCCAATCAATTTCACAGTTTACAGAAAAACTCCACAAAAACATTTAATAGGAACGTTGGAAGATTGAAAAAAGGTTGATACTCAGTGGTGTAGAAGAAGAATAAATGAGATTAAATACGGATAAAGAAGGATAAATAAGGATAAATAAAGGATAAATAAGATTAAATATGGATAAATGAGGATAAATGAGGATAGAGCAGGATAGAGGAGGACCAGGTGCAGCAGGTGTTTTGTCTAACCTGCCTCCTTCAGCTTCTGTTCAGTCAGTGCTGATTCTAGAAGCAGCTTTTTAATGGAAACAGGACACGCAGTCAGAAATAGGACGGAGAGAAAACATTCAGCTGATAACGCTCACCTCACCAGATCACCGTATTTTTAGCTGCGTTCACCTCTCGCTGCCTTTATAAGGAGCTGAAGCATTCTGGGAGCTTGACGTAAACGCCGTGTGTGTGATAGTCGCTGTTTATCAGCGGTCAGAGACCAGTCGCGTTTGGTAGGAGGAGAAATAAAGAGTTTTAAAATGCAGATTCTAGTCATTCATCAGGGCTGTGAATGTACAGGTAGTAACTTAAATGTTTATTCCACATAGAATATAAAACTAACTGATGTGTTTCTAATTTACTAAAACCCTTTTTAAGACAGTTAAAGTATCTGGTGTTTTTAGGATTAAAACCTATTAAAACAGTTTTTAACCAAATACAGACGTTAAACTAAGAACATAGGAATAAAACTTAAATAACTCAAGTAAAAACATCAATTACTATGTTGTACAAGATCAATATTAATTATTATTAATATATATATATAGAACTTAATTTGACTTACTGATTGTAAAGAAACTAAAAGCTGAATGATCACAAAATAAAATAATAGAGAACTTTTATTCATTTATTCAACTCAGTGAAGCTGATTCACATGAAACAGAATTAAACAGAAAACAACAAATAAAAGCAGCAGAACTTTCTGTAACAGCTGAAACCAGAAATAAACCGATCGATGTCTCCAGGTGGTGGACTTCACCCTGACCCTGCTGCAGAGGGCCTGCGTGGGTCTGGAGCAGGCCCCTGGTCCTGGTGCTGGTCCTGGTCCTGGTCCTGGTCCTGTGAACCCAGTAGAGAGCCAGACTGTGAGTCTGGGGCTGGGCCTGGTGGCCACGCTGCTGTCTGGACCTCAGGTACCACGTGAAGATCTGCATCTGAGTTTAAAGGCGTTCGGATCCACTTTAAGTTCAGACCCACCTTCTCTTTTATTTCTCCAGTTTTCATAAAAGCTGTTTCATGTCGTCTATGTAACATGGTTCTGGTTAGTAAATAGAACAACATTTGACATCAATTCCTACATTAGAGTTATAGAATTTAATTAATTAATTTAATTTGTGATTCTTGTATATGCTGTTATGCTCTCAAACTTAATTTGAAGGAAATTATAGAGAAAACGCTAAATATCTGACGGAAAAATCTCAATTCAACCAAATAATAATATAGAAAATAGCAGACAGTGACCAGTGGTGCTCCTATGGGGTATGAGGTAACATACAGCAATAAGCATAATAACCATAGTCATAGCAACAATAATAATCACCATAGTAATAACAACAATAATCATAGTGATAATAAAAATAATAATAATCATGTTTTTTCCTACCAGCATCACCACTTCCTGTGTGTGTAGTTTCAAATTAAAAGCCCTGCAGCAGTTTAAACCGTGTTCTTTGACCCGTCCAGCTCACGGCGGAGGACTACCTGTCCCTGTCCCAGCTGCTGCCCCCCCTGAGGACCCTGGCCCAGAACCACCCTGAACCCGTGATCCAGGACCTGGCCTCCAGCCTCAGAACCGTCATCGCCACCCACGGCGCCTGTCAACCCGACGAACTTGATGCCGGCGCCGCTCAGAACCACAGAGACTCAGCGACAAGACAGAAAAACAAACAGAAGAACACAGAAGAGAAGGACCCCATCGGCGGAGACCCGCCCCCTGCAGGCAAGGCCCTTTCTGATTGGCTGCTGGAGGCGTGTGACCCGGACGTGCCGACCCGGGCCGTGGCCCTGAGGGCCCTGACCCGCCTGGTGCAGAGACGAGACCCAGAGGCCGTCCGGGAGCAGGAGAAACTCCTGGTGGTGAGTAAGTTAGAACTAATCCAGGCTTTTATTGTGAAAGTCTGACACCCAACTTTATACCAGTAAAAGTAGAAACTGTCAGAGGTCAGAACGTGTCCAGGTCAAAGGTCGAGTTCCTGTCTGACGTCAAAACGACGTGTGTTTAAAGTCCATGAGCAGCAGAATCCTGTCTCTAAGGAGCTGTTGATGTTCCGTTGACCAGCAGGAGCCATGAGAGTCGATTTAATGGATTAGTTGATCAGTGTTAAAGGTGCAGTTTGTAGTTTCTGGAGACACCTAGTGGTGAAGATGCTGAACTTCACCAACTGATCAACATGAATCATCAGTCCAGTAGTTTGTCTGTTTGTTCACCAAAAACTAACAAAAGACAAAGAAATGTCTCATAACAGTAGTTTATTCTATTTATACCTGTGTGTGTGTGTGTGTGTGTGTGTGTGTGTGTGTGTCTTTACACCAACTCGTGAATTTCAGAATGTGTTTATGATCAACTATTAATCAATTAGTAGTTTGGTTCATTAAATGGTGTAAAATGTCTTTTTTTGTCCACAACCCAAAGATCATCAGTTTACTATTATAGAAGAATAAAGAAACCAGGAAATAATCAGAGAACAGAAGCTGAACCAGAGAATCTGGACATTTTATCATTAAAAATGACTCTAATTGATTAATAGATGATCATCATCTCTTCTGTCTCTCATGGTCACTCACTCTGCTGGTGAGAGAATTTAGTTGTTGATTAAATAATAGTTAAAAACTGATTGATTGACTAAACTCTCCCACACAGTGCAGTGGAAGTGATTTAACCACACTAGTAAATGTAATCACAGCAGCTCCAGTTTGTTCCCTGTTCTCCGTACAGTCAAACTCTGGTTGTTTTGTTTTTTAACTCAAACAGCGTGGAGCTCTAGGATGTGGATTCGTTTGATCGGTAGGTGAAGTTCAGCATCTCCACCACTAGGTGTCTCCAGAAACCACCAACTGCTCCTTTAACGCTGATCAGAGACAGGAAGCCTGTGTACCTGAGGTCAGCAGGTGGAAACACAGAGGTCCAGCTTTCACGTGATAACAGGAGGCTCTGGACCCGGATCAGGGCTGGTCTCTGGGGACTTGTTAATGTGGTCCAGACCAGAAGGATCCAGCTCATTTAATATTCTCTGTAATGAGGAGCTCCTGCTGTGAGCTCCTCAGGAACCATCCACCTATTGATTTTCTGCCTTGTGTGTCATATTCAGGGTTTCCCTCACATCAGATGTTTCTTTCCTTTGATGCTGTAATGAAGTCCACATCGATCCTGCTGCTGTTTGATGTTCACGTCTCCATGTGATCAGTGTGTGTGATTAACCAGCTCTGTCTCCTCAGCTGTTCCTGGAGAACCTGGAGCACCAGGACTCATTCATCTACCTGTCTGCTGTTCAAGGTGGACAACACACACACACACACACACACACACACACATATAACTATATGACACACACACACACACACACACATACACACATAACTATATATAACACACACACACATAACTATATATAATACACACACACACATACAACTATATATATAACACACACACACACACACACACACATAACTATATATAACACACACACACACACACACACATAACTATATATAACACACACACACACACACACACATAACTATATATAACACACACACACACACACACACATATAACTATATATTATCTATTATGTATATATTATATATATATACATGTATGTATATGTATATACACATATATATATATATATATGTGTATATACATATATGTATATACACATATATATATATGTGTATATGTATATTGTGGTTGCAGGGCTGGCAGCTCTGGCTGACTCCTACCCTGACAGGATCCTGCTGAGGCTCCTCTCAGACTTCCAGCATGGTCCCTCTTTGCCGACCTCGGACCAGGATCGATCCCTGGAGACCCGCCTGAAGCTGGGGGAGGTCCTGATGAGGGCCAGCAGGGCCCTGGGTGAGACCTTTACGCACCTCTTTATTCACAGGGGCTGACATTAAAAAAGGGAAATGTGACGTATATAAGATGTCTCTCTGCAGTTGATTTATAGTTTATATCCCTCTTCAGACTTTGAATACAGGACAATAATGAACCAAATATAAAAATAAATACAATAAATACCATGATTAAAAGTGCAGTGAAGTTGTTTAAAGTACTGGACATACATTGCAGATTAAAACACTAATTAATGGATTTGAATCATGTTACAGTAGAAAATGTCCAAATTCTCCAGCTTCTCCTTGATTATGTTTTGGTTTCTTAAGTCTTCTATAATAGTAACGTGTGTGTGTGTGTGTCACAGCTACAGAGCATCTTGTGTTTCACATCAGTCCAGAATGACTCTGTGTATCAGTGAAACTCTGCCCAGTGTTGTGAGTGTTTTTTCTACAGCTTGGTTTTTTGTGCCAGAAATCCATCGTCAGACAATCGGGGGGTTTATGTGTCAGCAGGAGCTGCTGAGAGACTCCACACACTCACTGTTTGTCCTCATCTGCCTTTTGTCCAGCTGTCATCTGTAAATAAGAAGGTTTTTAATTGACTGGCTGGTTCAGTCGCTGTTGATTTAATGAATGTTGGTTTGCTGCCGATCGCTGACAAACACTGAGCTAAAGGAGTAAAAAAAAAAAAAAAACACTGAGCTGATGATGTAAAAAAACACTGAGCTGTAGATGTAAAAAAACACTGAGCTGTAGATGTAAAAAACACTGAGCTGTAGATGTAAAAAACACTGAGCTGTAGATGTAAAAAAAAAAACACTGAGCTGTAGATGTAAAAAACACTGAGCTGTAGATGTAAAAAACACTGAGCTGTAGATGTAAAAAACACTGAGCTGTAGATGTAAAAAACACTGAGCTGTAGATGTAAAAAAACACTGAGCTGTAGATGTTAAAAAATACTGAGCTGTAGATGTAAAAAACACTGAGCTGTAGATGTAAAAAAAAAAACACTGAGCTGTAGATGTAAAAAACACTGAGCTGTAGATGTAAAAAACACTGAGCTGTAGATGTAAAATAAACACTGAGCTGTAGATGTAAAAAAACACTGAGCTGTAGATGTAAAATAAACACTGAGCTGTAGATGTAAAAAACACTGAGCTGTAGATGTAAAATAAACACTGAGCTGTAGATGTAAAAAAACACTGAGCTGTAGATGTAAAATAAACACTGAGCTGTAGATGTAAAAAAACACTGAGCTGTAGATGTAAAAAAAACACTGAGCTGTAGATGTAAAAAAAACACTGAGCTGTAGATGTAGAAACACTGAGCTGTAGATGTAAAAAAAAAACACTGAGCTGTAGATGTAAAAAACACTGAGCTGTAGATGTAAAAAACACTGAGCTGTAGATGTAAAAAACACTGAGCTGTAGATGTAAAAAAAAAAACACTGAGCTGTAGATGTAAAAAAAAAACACTGAGCTGTAGATGTAAAAAAACACTGAGCTGTAGATGTAAAAAAAACACTGAGCTGTAGATGTAAAAAAAACACTGAGCTGTAGATGTAAAAAAAACACTGAGCTGTAGATGTAAAAAAACACTGAGCTGTAGATGTAAAAAACACTGAGCTGTAGATGTAAAAAACACTGAGCTGTAGATGTAAAAAACACTGAGCTGTAGATGTAAAAAACACTGAGCTGTAGATGTAAAAAACACTGAGCTGTAGATGTAAAAAAAAAAACACTGAGCTGTAGATGTAAAAAAAAAACACTGAGCTGTAGATGTAAAAAAACACTGAGCTGTAGATGTAAAAAACACTGAGCTGTAGATGTAAAAAAACACTGAGCTGTAGATGTAAAAAAAAAACACTGAGCTGTAGATGTAAAAAAACACAGAGCTGTAGATGTAAAAAACACTGAGCTGTAGATGTAAAAAACACTGAGCTGTAGATGTAAAAAAACACTGAGCTGTAGATGTAAAAAAAAAAAACACTGAGCTGTAGATGTAAAAAACACTGAGCTGTAGATGTAAAAAACACTGAGCTGTAGATGTAAAAAAAAAACACTGAGCTGTAGATGTAAAAAAAAAACACTGAGCTGTAGATGTAAAAAAAAAACCCACTGAGCTGTAGATGTAAAAAACACTGAGCTGTAGATGTAAAAAACACTGAGCTGTAGATGTAAAAAACACTGAGCTGTAGATGTAAAATAAACACTGAGCTGTAGATGTAAAAAAACACTGAGCTGTAGATGTAAAAAACACTGAGCTGTAGATGTAAAATAAACACTGAGCTGTAGATGTAAAAAAACACTGAGCTGTAGATGTAAAAAACACTGAGCTGTAGATGTAAAAAAAAAAACACTGAGCTGTAGATGTAAAAAAAAAACACTGAGCTGTAGATGTAAAAAAACACTGAGCTGTAGATGTAAAAAACACTGAGCTGTAGATGTAAAAAAACACTGAGCTGTAGATGTAAAAAAACAACACTGAGCTGTAGATGTAAAAAACACTGAGCTGTAGATGTAAAAAAAAAACACTGAGCTGTAGATGTAAAAAAAAAAACACTGAGCTGTAGATGTAAAAAACACTGAGCTGTAGATGTAAAAAACACTGAGCTGTAGATGTAAAAAACACTGAGCTGTAGATGTAAAAAAACACTGAGCTGTAGATGTAAAAAAACACTGAGCTGTAGATGTAAAAAACACTGAGCTGTAGATGTAAAAAAAAAAACACTGAGCTGTAGATGTAAAAAACACTGAGCTGTAGATGTAAAAAACACTGAGCTGTAGATGTAAAATAAACACTGAGCTGTAGATGTAAAAAAACACTGAGCTGTAGATGTAAAATAAACACTGAGCTGTAGATGTAAAAAAACACTGAGCTGTAGATGTAAAAAAAACACTGAGCTGTAGATGTAAAAAAAACACTGAGCTGTAGATGTAGAAACACTGAGCTGTAGATGTAAAAAAAAAACACTGAGCTGTAGATGTAAAAAACACTGAGCTGTAGATGTAAAAAACACTGAGCTGTAGATGTAAAAAACACTGAGCTGTAGATGTAAAAAAAAAAACACTGAGCTGTAGATGTAAAAAAAAAACACTGAGCTGTAGATGTAAAAAAACACTGAGCTGTAGATGTAAAAAAAACACTGAGCTGTAGATGTAAAAAAAACACTGAGCTGTAGATGTAAAAAAACACTGAGCTGTAGATGTAAAAAACACTGAGCTGTAGATGTAAAAAACACTGAGCTGTAGATGTAAAAAACACTGAGCTGTAGATGTAAAAAACACTGAGCTGTAGATGTAAAAAAAAAAACACTGAGCTGTAGATGTAAAAAAAAAACACTGAGCTGTAGATGTAAAAAAACACTGAGCTGTAGATGTAAAAAACACTGAGCTGTAGATGTAAAAAAACACTGAGCTGTAGATGTAAAAAAAAAACACTGAGCTGTAGATGTAAAAAAACACTGAGCTGTAGATGTAAAAAACACTGAGCTGTAGATGTAAAAAAACACTGAGCTGTAGATGTAAAAAAACACTGAGCTGTAGATGTAAAAAAAAAAACACTGAGCTGTAGATGTAAAAAACACTGAGCTGTAGATGTAAAAAACACTGAGCTGTAGATGTAAAAAACACTGAGCTGTAGATGTAAAAAAACACTGAGCTGTAGATGTAAAAAAACACTGAGCTGTAGATGTAAAAAAACACTGAGCTGTAGATGTAAAAAACACTGAGCTGTAGATGTAAAAAACACTGAGCTGTAGATGTAAAAAACACTGAGCTGTAGATGTAAAAAACACTGAGCTGTAGATGTAAAATAAACACTGAGCTGTAGATGTAAAATAAACACTGAGCTGTAGATGTAAAAAACACTGAGCTGTAGATGTAAAAAACACTGAGCTGTAGATGTAAAAAACACTGAGCTGTAGATGTAAAATAAACACTGAGCTGTAGATGTAAAAAAACACTGACCTGTAGATGTAAAAAAAACACTGAGCTGTAGATGTAAAATAAACACTGAGCTGTAGATGTAAAAAAACACTGAGCTGTAGATGAAAAAAAACACTGAGCTGTAGATGTAAAAAAACACTGAGCTGTAGATGTAAAAAACACTGAGCTGTAGATGTAAAAAAACACTGAGCTGTAGATGTAAAAAAACACTGAGCTGTAGATGTAAAAAACACTGAGCTGTAGATGTAAAAAAAAAACACTGAGCTGTAGATGTAAAAAACACTGAGCTGTAGATGTAAAAAACACTGAGCTGTAGATGTAAAATAAACACTGAGCTGTAGATGTAAAAAAACACTGAGCTGTAGATGTAAAATAAACACTGAGCTGTAGATGTAAAAAAACACTGAGCTGTAGATGAAAAAAAACACTGAGCTGTAGATGTAAAAAAACACTGAGCTGTAGATGTAAAAAACACTGAGCTGTAGATGTAAAATAAACACTGAGCTGTAGATGTAAAAAAACACTGAGCTGTAGATGTAAAAAAAACACTGAGCTGTAGATGTAAAAAAACACTGAGCTGTAGATGTAAAAAACACTGAGCTGTAGATGTAAAAAACACTGAGCTGTAGATGTAAAAAACACTGAGCTGTAGATGTAAAAAACACTGAGCTGTAGATGTAAAAAACACTGAGCTGTAGATGTAAAAAAAAAAACACTGAGCTGTAGATGTAAAAAAAAAACACTGAGCTGTAGATGTAAAAAAACACTGAGCTGTAGATGTAAAAAACACTGAGCTGTAGATGTAAAAAAACACTGAGCTGTAGATGTAAAAAAAAAACACTGAGCTGTAGATGTAAAAAAACACTGAGCTGTAGATGTAAAAAACACTGAGCTGTAGATGTAAAAAAACACTGAGCTGTAGATGTAAAAAAAAAAACACTGAGCTGTAGATGTAAAAAACACTGAGCTGTAGATGTAAAAAACACTGAGCTGTAGATGTAAAAAACACTGAGCTGTAGATGTAAAAAAACACTGAGCTGTAGATGTAAAAAAAACACTGAGCTGTAGATGTAAAAAAACACTGAGCTGTAGATGTAAAAAAACACTGAGCTGTAGATGTAAAAAACACTGAGCTGTAGATGTAAAAAACACTGAGCTGTAGATGTAAAAAACACTGAGCTGTAGATGTAAAAAACACTGAGCTGTAGATGTAAAATAAACACTGAGCTGTAGATGTAAAATAAACACTGAGCTGTAGATGTAAAAAACACTGAGCTGTAGATGTAAAAAACACTGAGCTGTAGATGTAAAAAACACTGAGCTGTAGATGTAAAATAAACACTGAGCTGTAGATGTAAAAAAACACTGACCTGTAGATGTAAAAAAAACACTGAGCTGTAGATGTAAAATAAACACTGAGCTGTAGATGTAAAAAAACACTGAGCTGTAGATGAAAAAAAACACTGAGCTGTAGATGTAAAAAAACACTGAGCTGTAGATGTAAAAAACACTGAGCTGTAGATGTAAAAAAACACTGAGCTGTAGATGTAAAAAAACACTGAGCTGTAGATGTAAAAAACACTGAGCTGTAGATGTAAAAAAAAAACACTGAGCTGTAGATGTAAAAAACACTGAGCTGTAGATGTAAAAAACACTGAGCTGTAGATGTAAAATAAACACTGAGCTGTAGATGTAAAAAAACACTGAGCTGTAGATGTAAAATAAACACTGAGCTGTAGATGTAAAAAAACACTGAGCTGTAGATGAAAAAAAACACTGAGCTGTAGATGTAAAAAAACACTGAGCTGTAGATGTAAAAAACACTGAGCTGTAGATGTAAAATAAACACTGAGCTGTAGATGTAAAAAAACACTGAGCTGTAGATGTAAAAAAAACACTGAGCTGTAGATGTAAAAAAACACTGAGCTGTAGATGTAAAAAACACTGAGCTGTAGATGTAAAAAACACTGAGCTGTAGATGTAAAAAACACTGAGCTGTAGATGTAAAAAACACTGAGCTGTAGATGTAAAAAACACTGAGCTGTAGATGTAAAAAAAAAAACACTGAGCTGTAGATGTAAAAAAAAAACACTGAGCTGTAGATGTAAAAAAACACTGAGCTGTAGATGTAAAAAACACTGAGCTGTAGATGTAAAAAAACACTGAGCTGTAGATGTAAAAAAAAAACACTGAGCTGTAGATGTAAAAAAACACTGAGCTGTAGATGTAAAAAACACTGAGCTGTAGATGTAAAAAAACACTGAGCTGTAGATGTAAAAAAAAAAACACTGAGCTGTAGATGTAAAAAACACTGAGCTGTAGATGTAAAAAACACTGAGCTGTAGATGTAAAAAACACTGAGCTGTAGATGTAAAAAAACACTGAGCTGTAGATGTAAAAAAAACACTGAGCTGTAGATGTAAAAAAACACTGAGCTGTAGATGTAAAAAACACTGAGCTGTAGATGTAAAAAACACTGAGCTGTAGATGTAAAATAAACACTGAGCTGTAGATGTAAAATAAACACTGAGCTGTAGATGTAAAAAACACTGAGCTGTAGATGTAAAAAACACTGAGCTGTAGATGTAAAAAACACTGAGCTGTAGATGTAAAAAACACTGAGCTGTAGATGTAAAAAACACTGAGCTGTAGATGTAAAATAAACACTGAGCTGTAGATGTAAAAAAACACTGAGCTGTAGATGTAAAAAAAACACTGAGCTGTAGATGTAAAATAAACACTGAGCTGTAGATGTAAAAAAACACTGAGCTGTAGATGTAAGAAAAAAAACACTGAGCTGTAGATGTAAAAAAAAAAACACTGAGCTGTAGATGTAAAAAAACACTGAGCTGTAGATGTAAAAAACACTGAGCTGTAGATGTAAAAAAAAAAACACTGAGCTGTAGATGTAAAAAAAAAAACACTGAGCTGTAGATGTAAAAAAAAAAACACTGAGCTGTAGATGTAAAAAAAAAAAACACTGAGCTGTAGATGTAAAAAAAAAAACACTGAGCTGTAGATGTAAAAAAAAAACACTGAGCTGTAGATGTAAAAAAGTGTGTGTGTGTGTGTGTGTGTGTGTGTGTGTGTGTGTTCGCGCTCATTCATTAGATCTATAGACAGAGAGACAGAGGCAGAGAGAGAGTCTTTTGTGAAAAATTGTTTGGCAAATTTAAAGAGTAATGTAGGACAACTTTCTGGATCAGGTCAATATCACCAGCTGTAACACACACACACACACACACACACACACACACACACACACACACACACACACACACACACACACACACACACACACACACACACACACACAGTTCCTTTTCTCCAGCTTCAGTGTTTCTGTTCTTTGTGAAACACCAACACAGTTATTGAAGTAAACAAACAAACAAGCTGATCTTTTGTCTTCTCCCTCCTCCTCTAGGGGACCTGACCCCCCACCTGGGGCGGCCCCTGATCTCCGTGTTCCTGCAGGGCTCCAGAGACCTGGACCCCAGTGTGAGGGCCAGTAGTCTGTCCAACCTGGGGGAGCTCTGCCAGAGGCTGGACTACGCTGTGGGGCCGCTGGCCCAGGAGGTGAGGGGGGCTGGTCATCAGGGAGGGGCGGGGTCTGGTCCTCAGGGAGGGGCGGGGTCTGGTCCTCAGGGAGGGGCGGGGTCTGGTCCTCCAGGAGGTGAGGGGGGCTGGTCATCAGGGAGGGGCGGGGTCTGGTCCTCAGGGAGGGGCGGGGTCTGGTCCTCAGGGAGGGGCGGGGTCTGGTCCTCCGGGAGGTGAGGGGGGCTGGTCCTCCAGGAGGGGCGGGGTCTGGTCCTCCAGGAGGGGCGGGGTCTGGTTCTGGGTCCTCGATCTGGGTCTGGGTCCTGGACCTGAACCTGGGTCTGGGTCCTCGATCTGGGTCTGGGTCCTGGACCTGGACCTGAACCTGAACCTGGGTCTGGGTCTGGGTCCTCGATCTGGGTCTGGGTCCTGGACCTGAACCTGAACCTGGGTCTGGGTCTGGGTCCTGGGTTTAACATCAGCTTCTCCATCAAATATTTTAAAAAGACATTTCATTTATTTTTTCATTTTTATTTTTTAATTTGTTAAATCTTTTTTATTTATTTATTGATTTAGTTTTATTCATTTTATTTTGATTTATTATTTTGCACAGATAAAATATGCTAAACTAACAAAGTGAACAAATAACACGGTGCAGGAAGTTTGTTTGTCAGAAAATTAAAAATCCAAAGTGTTGTAGAGTCATAAAATGAACAAAGTAGAATAATAAACTAATGATTTCATTGATTCTAGAATTTAATGACAAGAAACTGAATATCTGTAAAACCAAATAAAACACAACTTTCTGATTGTTGATTCTAAACCGGGAATTCGACTCCAGTTTTCCAAACAAAGAATAAATAATTAACAAAAAGCTCAGTGAGAGACATAAAGACATAATGTAAAAATGTAAATCCACTTTTTTGTTTGTATTTATGTAGCTGTTTGTTGTCCTTTTGATTCTGATTAAATCAGATTTTATATATATATATATATATATATATATATATATATATATATATGATAGATATGATTATCAGTAACTATGACAACAGCAGATGTTTCATTCGGCATCAATGATCAAACTCACAAAAAAGAAATCAGACTAATTCAGCTTTTTGTGAGAAATTGGACCAAAGTGTGTGTGTGTGTGTGTGTGTGTGTGTGTGTGTGTGTGTGTGTGTGTGTGTGTGTGTGTGTGTGTGTGTGTGTGTGTGTGTGTGTGTGTGTGTGTGTGTGTGCGCGCCTGCGCCTGCGCCTTAATTGATTAATTGATCCAGTGTCATCGTTGGTCTAAACTCAGCAGTTTCAGCTGCTGACTCCGAGTCCTCGGTGCAGACATGTCTCATGTAAAATACAGCTGATGTCAGTGTGTGTGTGTGTGTGTGTGTGTGTGTGTGTTGCAGCTCAGCTCCTGTCTCACTGCCCTCATAAAGACGGAGCAGCAGGTGGAGGTGAGGAGAGCTGCCGTCCATGTGATCGTGCTGCTGCTGCGAGGCCTCAGTGATAAAACCACTCAGGTAAAAACTCTTTAAATGTTCAATTCATCAACTCTAGTTACTGTGATCCTTCCTGCAAGAACAGAATTGTTGCACACGACATTCTGCACATTCATATCATATTTATATTCATACATAGTTTTAAAAAACAAGTTATTTATCTTATGAACATTTCAGTTTCAGCCATCGTCTGTTTATTCCTGCCTCTCAATGTCAGCACATCTTTACAGCAGAGCTGCAGTGATCAATCGATTGTCAACATGTCATATTAATCAAGGTGGTGACCGCAACTCAATTCAGCTGATAAAAACTTAATTTCAATAATCAATAGTTTAATGTCTCGTCTGCTACGTGAAACTTGTCATAGTTTGAGAAGTCACCAGCTGATCTTACTGATGTATTTAATGAATATTGTATCTTCAGGACCATAAGGCTCCGTACTAAAAGGCTCAGTCTGAGTTCTGTGTGTCATTACTGTATTTAACACACACATAAGGAACCTAACTATAGGGGAGGGTTTATACACACATAGATATATACACATAGATATATACACACATAGATATATACACACAGATATATACACATAGATATATACACACATAGATATACACACATAGATATATACACACAGATATATACACATAGATATATACACACATAGATATATACACATAGATATATACACATAGATATATACACATAGATATATACACATAGATATATACACATAGATATATACACATAGATATATACACATAGATATATACACACATAGATATATACACACATAGATATATACACATAGATATATACACACATAGATATATACACACATAGATATATACACACATAGATATATACACACATAGATATATACACATAGATATATACACACATAGATATATACACATAGATATATACACACATAGATATATACACATAGATATATACACATAGATATATACACATAGATATATACACATAGATATACACACATAGATATATACACATAGATATATACACACATAGATATACACATAGATATATACACATAGATATATACACACATAGATATACACACATATATACACATAGATATACACACATATATATATACACATAGATATATACACAGATATATACACATGGATATATACACATATAGATATACACAAATAGATATACACACATATATATATACACATAGATATATACACATAGATATATACACATGGATATATACACATAGATATATACACACAAATAGATATACACACATATATATATACACATAGATATACACACATATATATATACACATAGATATATACACATGGATATATACACACAAATAGATATACACACATATATATATACACATAGATATATACACATAGATATATACACATGGATATATACACACACAGATATACACACATAGATATATACACATGGATATACACACATAGATATATACACATGGATATATACACACATGGATATATACACATAGATATATACACACATATATACACACATAGATATATACACATAGATATATACACATAGATATATACACATAGATATATACACATGGATATATACACACACAGATATATACACATAGATATATACACATAGATATATACACACATAGATATATACACATAGATATATACACATAGATATATACACATAGATATACACACATAGATATATACACATAGATATATACACACATAGATATATACACACATAGATATATACACATAGATATATACACATAGATATATACACACATAGATATATACACACATAGATATATACACACATAGATATATACACATAGATATATACACACATAGATATATACACATAGATATATACACACATAGATATATACACATAGATATATACACACATAGATATATACACATAGATATATACACATAGATATATACACATAGATATATACACATAGATATATACACATAGATATACACACATAGATATATACACATAGATATATACACACATAGATATACACATAGATATATACACATAGATATATACACACATAGATATACACACATATATACACATAGATATACACACATATATATATACACATAGATATATACACAGATATATACACATAGATATATACACATGGATATATACACATATAGATATACACAAATAGATATACACACATATATATATACACATAGATATATACACATAGATATATACACATGGATATATACACATAGATATATACACACAAATAGATATACACACATAGATATATACACATAGATATACACACATATATATATACACATAGATATATACACATGGATATATACACACAAATAGATATACACACATATATATATACACATAGATATATACACATAGATATATACACATAGATATATACACATGGATATATACACACACAGATATACACACATAGATATATACACATGGATATACACACATAGATATATACACATGGATATATACACACATGGATATATACACATAGATATATACACACATAGATATACACACATAGATATATACACATAGATATATACACATAGATATATACACATGGATATATACACACACAGATATATACACATAGATATATACACATGGATATATACACACACAGATATATACACATAGATATATACACAGAGATATATACACACAAATAGATATACACACATATATATATACACATAGATATATACACATGGATATATACACACACAGATATATACACATAGATATATACACATGGATATATACACACATAGATATATACACATAGATATATACACACATAGATATACACACATAGATATATACACATAGATATATACACATATATATACACATGGATATATACACACACAGATATATACACATAGATATATACACATGGATATATACACACATGGATATATACACACACAGATATATACACATAGATATATACACAGAGATATATACACAGATATATACACATAGATATATACACATGGATATATACACATATAGATATACACACATAGATATACACACATAGATATATACACATAGAAATATACACACAAATAGATATACACACATATATATATACACATATAGATATACACACATAGATATACACACATAGATATATACACATAGAAATATACACACAAATAGATATACACACATATATATATATACACATAGATATATACACATAGATATATACACATGGATATATATACACATGGATATATACACACATAGATATATACACACACATAGATATACACACATAGATATATACACACACATAGATATATACACATAGATATATACACACACATAGATATACACACATAGATATACACACATAGATATATACACATAGAAATATACACACAAATAGATATACACACATATATATATACACATATAGATATACACACATAGATATACACACATAGATATATACACATAGAAATATACACACAAATAGATATACACACATATATATATACACATAGATATATACACATAGATATATACACATGGATATATATACACATGGATATATACACACATAGATATATACACACACATAGATATACACACATAGATATATACACACACATAGATATATACACATAGATATATACACACACATAGATATACACACACAGATATACACACATAGATATATACACATAGAGCTAAACTGAGTTTGGTTGTGCTTTATTTAAGTATTGATTACAAAGTACTAACATTTTTTAATCATCATGGTAAAACACAGATAAAACAAGCACACAAGTGTGTGTATTTAAAAATAGAGCGGGGTAATGTCATCAATCAAATCTGCTCTGTGATCCACTGATCCAGTCTCTGCTCTGTGATCCACTGATCCAGTCTCTGCTCTGTGATCCACTGATCCAGTCTTTGCTCTGTGATCCACTGATCCAGTCTCTGCTCTGTGATCCACTGATCCAGTCTCTGCTCTGTGATCCACTGATCCAGTCTTTGCTCTGTGATCCACTGCTCCAGTCTCTGCTCTGTGATCCACTGATCCAGTCTCTGCTCTGTGATCCACTGATCCAGCCTCTGCTCTGTGATCCACTGATCCAGTCTTTCCTTCAACTCGTACCACCTGTCTTATGTCTTAAACTCAGCTGTGTAGCTGATTTCCTTCAGTTTAAACTGTGCTTTATCAGCGTGTCTCTTTACCATTTTCAGGTTGTTAAAACAACGATGTTCTGCATAACGCACATCCCCGTTATTTTATCTACAATCCATGCCCACACTTCCCCTACATACACACATAGGGAGCACCAACATTTAGAAGAAAATAGAAGACTTTAATGTGCCTTATAGTCGTGTTGACAGCTTTGCGGTAGAAGCTCAGAGTGAGTGAGGGTTCGTTAGTGTTACCATGGTAACCGTCGCCAGGACGTGAGGCTCGACCTGGTGGACGGTGTCTCAGGACGACTCTGCTGCTGAATAATGAGACTCGGTGTGGTCCTGAGTGTGAGAAGCTGCTGTTTTTACAGCCTGTAATCTTGTCTCTGGAATTAAAGACTGAAAGTTCACTTCCCACAGATGAGAGGAAGCTCCAAACACCAGTTTACCCTCACAGCTTCACTCCCTCACTTTTAACCATCAGCACTTCCTGCCTATGGGAAACTTCTTAGAATTACTGATTTGGTAAAAACACCCTCTGTGTTTCTGTGTCATTAGTTAACTGAGCTGTCGTTGACTAACCACCATAGGCAATCAATCTAGAGATTATAATCAGAGAAGAGAAATTAAAAGTGACTACATGCCATCAATCAATTATCAATCAATTCTGCAGGAAAACAACGATCAGCTGAGCATTTTCACTCTGTCACCACGCACCCTCAAATGCACAGAAAACACATATTTAGCAGAATAGAACATTAGTTTGCTCTTGTTTTGTGGGACAGTTTAGTCAGCTGCATGGAGACAAAGTTTTTACAATAAAGAAAAGTTCTGCAAATAGAAAATAATAATAAATAATAAATGATGTGAGGTGTGAATAAATAAATAAATACAGCAGCAGTATTGAAGATGTTAAATATCCACAGTGTCAGTTCAAGAACTGATCATCTGATCCACTTCATACTGACTCTGTTGCTTCCAGTTAAACAAGTGTGAAGTTCTCTATGCAACACACACACACACACACACACACACACACAGACTCCTTGCTTTATAGTTAGATTTATGGATGAAAATAAACATCAACATCATCCTTTCAATTGCATCACATGAATTCACATTTGTGTCCTGGTCTCAGTAAAGACTGGTGGACACCTACGTGTGTGTGTGTGTGTGTGTGTGTGTGCGCGCGCGCATGTGTGTGCGCACACACTGCTGACCGCTGCCTCGGGTCCAGCTGCTGGTCCCAGGCCAGGTCCTGTCATTACTGTAACAGCTGGATCCACCAGCTGTGAGAGGCTAATAATACACAGAGTGGCATTAAAACAGGAGGGACACGACGTGGCAGGAAAACAAAGTCCTGTAAGTACAATAGAACAACAGGCTTCAAGAACAACTACTGTATATTCACGACTATAAGGCCACATTAAAGTCTTATATTCACTTCAAAATGTTGGTGCTCCCTATGTGTGTATGTAGGGGAAGTGTGGGCATGGATTGTAGATAAAATAACGGGGATGTGCGTTATGCAGAACATGGTTGTTTTAACAACCTGAAAATGGTAAAGAGACACGCTGATAAAGCACAGTTTAAACTGAAGGAAATCAGCTACACAGCTGAGTTTAAGACATAAGACAGGTGGTACGAGTTGGAGGAAAGACTGGATCAGTGGATCACAGAGCAGAGACTGGATCAGTGGATCACAGAGCACAGACTGGATCAGTGGATCACAGAGCAGAGACTGGATCAGTGGATCACAGAGCAGAGACTGGATCAGTGGATCACAGAGCACAGACTGGATCAGTGGATCACAGAGAAAGACTTCCAGTGGATTATAAGATAAGAGAGATAAGATAGCTCCTTTATTGTCCCACAGTGGGGAAATTTACGGTGCTACAGCAGCAGTTAGAAAAGTTACAAAAATGTTTTTTTAAAAATTTAAAAAGGAAAAGAAAAATTAAAAAATTAAATTAAAAAACAATATATACAGATATATACAGGTATATATAAATATGAATAAAACGTATTGCACTGGTATATACAGGTATATATAAATATGTATTAAGAATGTATTTGCACTGTCCATTTTTTCTGTTGGGGGGGGGGGTTACTGCGAGCTGTACTTGTTGTACAGTCTGACAGCTGTAGGAAGGAAGGACTTCCGATATCGCTCCCTCAGACACTTTGGATGGATTAGTCTGTTGCTGAGGGAGCGTTATCATCTGTTGCTGATAACGCATTATTTAGAGGAAAGTGACTCTGATGGTGAAGAAAGTGAAGCTGGCATGTTTGATGGAGATTTAGCTGCTGTTGGAATCAGAAACAGAGGATGAGGACTTTGATGGTTTGATTGATGACATTAAATCCTGGTTTCCTCCAGGTTCTCGGCGACGTTCTGCTGGACCTGTACCGGGCCCTGAAGTGGGTGGTCCGCTCGGACCAGGACGAGGTGTCGGTCCTCCAGGCCCGGCTGGCGCTGGAGGAGCTGGACGACATCATGAGGAGCTTCATCTTCCCTCAGCAGAAGCTGGAGAAGAAGATCGTCGTTCTGCCCTAGAAACGGACTGTACTTCTCAGCTTGTTCTGGTTCTGCCTCCATGGGAAGTCGTTTTATTTTTCTATTATTTCCATCAGAAACGCAGACCTACAGCTCAAATAAACTAAAACATTATTAGAGAATTCATTAAAAATGTTGACTTTCACACTGTTGAAACTGCTAATAAACTAACAATGTTCAACCAAGTTCAAACATTTAATTATTGATCACGCCATAAACAGCATCACGAATCACCAAACACAAAGTTTAAGAAAAACATTGTATCCTCACTTTATGAATTTCATTTTTAAATTCCAGCATTTGTTGTTTGACTCAGTTCAGCATGTGAAACGTGTGCTGAATTAAAGTTTAGGCTGATTCAGGTTTTTCATTCTTACAGTTTATGACGTGATAAATTAGTAGTTTACAGGCAAATAATTCTTACACCGCATGGGACGATGTAATGACGACATCAGGAACAAGAGCACAGAAATATAATAGGAGACAACAATAAATGAAAAGGATTCCCTCAGTAATATTAGTATTGTGATCTTTTTTAGAGATGGGCGACAAAAGATAATTAAAGCAATAATCTTTGCACAGTCATGAACCCAACAGTTTGTTCACAGAGGCTAAAACTACGAAGTATTTTTTAACTGTAAAGTTATGGAGTTTTATATTTTCAATTATAGTTTGAGGTTTAGATATGAAAATGTGTAGAAAATCTGTGGTTCAGCTGCATGTCGACGAGGTTGAAACATGATGAAACTCTTCATGAAGCTGAACAAACGACGTTTGAAGAGTCAACAGAAACTCAACATTCCTCCTTTTGTCCTTCAACTCGTCGCTGGACGAGACTCGAGCTCCAGATCCGTGAGAAAGTTCACGACAAACATCGCTGTTTGCAAGAGGCCGAGGGTTTCACTAGAGCTTCAGTAGAGCTTCAGTAGAGTTTCACCATAGTTTCAGTAGAGTTTCACTAATTTCACTACAGTTTTAGTAATTTCACTATTTTCAGTAGAGATTCACTAGTTCCACTAGAGTTTACTAGAGTTTTAGTAGAACCTCCAGATGAAGCTGGATCTGAGCTCAACTCTCTTCTTCTCAGTGTCTTTCACTCTAGAATCGTTTCTCCTTCATTCTTGGAGAATGAGACGTTATTTCTGTCGACTTCTTCAAGCTTTAAATGGAAGAATAAAACGAACAAACAAACACGTCACAGCAGCTGAAAATCAACAGTTTCTGCCTCAGTGTGGACGTCGTCCTCCTTTACTCCCTCCTTTACTTCCTCCTTTACTCCCTCCTTTACTCCCTCCTTTACTTCCTCCTTTACTTCCTCCTTTACTTCCTTGTTTACTTCCTCCTTTACTTCCTCCTTTACTTCCTCCTTTACTTCCTCCTTTACTCCCTCCTTTACTCCCTCCTTTACTCCCTCCTTTACTCCCTCCTTTACTTCCTCCTTTACTTCCTCCTTTACTTCCTTGTTTACTTCCTCCTTTACTTCCTCCTTTACTTCCTCCTTTACTCCCTCCTCTACTCCCTCCTTTACTCCCTCCTTTACTCCCTCCTTTACTCCCTCCTTTACTTCCTCCTTTACTTCCTTGTTTACTTCCTCCTTTACTTCCTTGTTTACTTCCTCCTTTACTTCCTCCTTTACTCCCTCCTTTACTCCCTCCTTTACTTCCTCCTTTACTCCCTCCTTTACTCCCTCCTTTACTTCCTCCTTTACTTCCTTGTTTACTTCCTCCTTTACTTCCTCCTTTACTCCCTCCTTTACTTCCTTGTTTACTTCCTCCTTTACTTCCTCCTTTACTTCCTCCTTTACTCCCTCCTTTACTTCCTCCTTTACTCCCTCCTTTACTCCCTCCTTTACTCCCTCCTTTACTTCCTCCTTTACTCCCTCCTTTACTCCCTCCTTTACTTCCTCCTTTACTTCCTCCTTTACTCCCTCCTTTACTCCCTCCTTTACTTCCTCCTTTACTTCCTCCTTTACTTCCTCCTTTACTCCCTCCTTTACTTCCTCCTTTACTCCCTCCTTTACTCCCTCCTTTACTCCCTCCTTTACTTCCTTCTTTACTCCCTCCCTCCTGTTTCCAGCTCCATTAGCCGTTAGCTAACGTAGCATCCTGTCAGTGAACATCCTGACCTGAAGGTCAGGAGACGTGAGGTCAAACGTTGTCTGTTTGCAGAGAGAAGCTGAGCTGAGTCTCAGTGATGAAGTTATAGAGAAGATAAATGAAACAGTAGATTGGATCTTATTCATTGGTTGGTTCGTGAGAGTTTGTGATGTCACAGACGCGTCTGAGAACAGCTGACTCGTTGGTTCCTAACATTCCTTCTTTAAAACGTTTTATGAAACTGAATCACTGAGTCCTAAAGGAGCAGAACGCTGTGTCTGGTACTAATGCTGCAGGATTAAATACTACAGGATTAAATACTGCAAGATTTAAGGGCTTCAGGGTTGAAAGACTACAGGAGTTATAAGTACTGCAGGATTGAATACTACAGGGTATAAATACTGCAGGATTTAAATACTACAGAATTTAAATACTGCAAAAATACTACAGGAATAAGTAAATACTATTACTACTACTCCTACTACTAACTACTGCAGTAGTATTTCCTACAGTATTTATTGCTCCTCCCCCAGCTCGTAGGGAGGAGGCTGATGAACCATAAAAGATGCTTTGAGTCTGAGAGGAAACAGACTCTGTTGTTGGAGGCTGCAATGCAGAGAGAGGGGGGAGGGGGGCACTCAGCTGCAGCAGCAGAGTTACCACAGCAGAGTAGCAGCAGCAGTGTTAGCAGCAGCAGAGTAGCAGCAGCAGAGTAGCAGCAGCAGAGTAGCAGCAGCAGAGTTAGCAGCAGCAGAGTAGCAGCAGCAGAGTTACCACAGCAGAGTTACCACAGCAGAGATAGCAGCAGCAGTAGCAGTGTTAACAGTGTTAGCAGTAACAGTATTAACAGTGTTAGCAGCAGCAGACTCATTCATTTTAAACAATCAATAAGTTGATTCTGCAGCAGAAACGGAGAGAAAAGCCTCACGGGACGAGTCACTCGTCATCGCCTCCGACCTCCGACCTTCGCTCCAGCCTCAGGTGGAGCAGGCTGAGGGGGGTCCAGGTGGCAGGATGGAGATCAGCAGAGACCGGATCAGCAGAGACCGGATCCGGCCTGTGATCCGCAGATGTAAAACAGCAGCAGCAGCGTCCGGCTGAGGACATCAGAGCCCGGCCAGGGGGGTTCATGCCCTGCTGGGGCAGACCTGGGAGATAGAGGAGGAGGAGGAGGAGGAGGAGGAGGAGGAGGAGGAGGCTGGACTCCGCGAGGTGGGAGGAGGTTCTGAGCCGCCCGCTGTATTTTTGGACGTGGGATCTCCTGAATTAAGCGAGCCGAAGCTGGAATAAAGATGTAGTGTGAGCCGGAGGAGGAGGGAGGACAGAACAAGGGGAGCGCTGTGCTGCCGGAGGACAGGACAGGACGGGCCGGGCCGGACCAGGAGGACGCACATCGTGGGGGGGGGACACGGAGACGCAGGGTCCACCGGGTCAGGAAGGTAAGAACACATCTCTCCACACCGACAGAACCAGAACCGGCAGACCGGTCCTCCCCTCAGACAGGACTGTGGGTTTTTAGGATGAAGAAACCAGGATGAGATGTAAAGTAAAAGTAATGCTTCATGCAGATGTGAAGAGACGAGGATGAATGGACGTATTCAGGAGTCAGAGCAAACAGCAGCAGGAGAGTTTGAGGAAAAATTGGACATTAAAGCTTAGTTAGAGAAATCAGGACAAAGAGTGAAGTGTGTTCAGGCCTGTGGCGAGAGAGTGTTTGCAATGTGAGGTAGGGAAAACAGTTTTTTCTGTGTGTGTGTGTGTGTGTGTGTGTGTGTGACTCAGTTAGTCGACTAATCACCTCAACAGGAGGAAAAAATGTCTAGAAGTGCTGAGGGAAGTTGTAAAAAAATGCTCAGTAATTGCAAAAGAATAGGTGTGTGTTCCCTGTACATTATGTTTGTGTGTGTGTGTGTGTGTGTATGGAGGTGGACAGTAGCCGTTAGGAAACAGTTGACAGGAACAACCTCAGCGCGGCTGTTTGAAGGTTTCTGGCGTCTCAAAAGGAAAACGCTGCACTGTTTGATTTTCCAGGGTTTCACTGCTGCTCAGAGATGACCTACAGCTCTATAATAAACCTACAGCTCTATAATAAACCTACAGCTCTATATCAAACCTACAGCTCTATATCAAACCTACAGCTCTATAATAAACCTACAGCTCTATATCAAACCTACAGCTCTATAATAAACCTACAGCTCTATAATAAACCTACAGCTCTATAATAAACCTACAGCTCTATATCAAACCTACAGCTCTATATCAAACCTACAGCTCTATAATAAACCTACAGCTCTATATCAAACCTACAGCTCTATAATAAACCTACAGCTCTATATCAAACCTACAGCTCTATATCAAACCTACGGCTCTATATCAAACCTACAACTCTATAATAAACCTACAGCTCTATATTAAACCTACAGCTCTATATCAAACCTACGGCATATATATCAAACCTACAGCTCTATAATAATCCTACAGCTCTATACCAAACCTACAGCTCTATAATAAACCTACAGCTCTATATTAAACCTACAGCTCTATATCAAACCTACGGCATATATATCAAACCTACAGCTCTATAATAATCCTACAGCTCTATACCAAACCTACAGCTCTATAATAAACCTACAGCTCTATAATAAACATACAGCTCTATAATAAACCTACAGCTCTATAATAAACCTACCGCTCTATAATAAA
Source organism: Eupleurogrammus muticus (assembly GCA_036785175.1). NCBI lineage: Eukaryota > Metazoa > Chordata > Actinopteri > Scombriformes > Trichiuridae > Eupleurogrammus > Eupleurogrammus muticus. The sequence goes on along the minus strand of JAYKQN010000035.1, from coordinate 2,587,567 downwards.
CCTACAGCTCTATAATAAACCTACAGCTCTATAATAAACCTACAGCTCTATATTAAACCTACAGCTCTATATCAAACCTACGGCATATATATCAAACCTACAACTCTATAATAAACCTACAGCTCTATATTAAACCTACAGCTCTATAATAAACCTACAGCTCTATAATAAACCTACAGCTCTATATCAAACCTACAGCTCTATATCAAACCTACGGCTCTATATCAAACCTACAACTCTATAATAAACCTACAGCTCTATATTAAACCTACAGCTCTATATCAAACCTACGGCATATATATCAAACCTACAGCTCTATAATAATCCTACAGCTCTATACCAAACCTACAGCTCTATAATAAACCTACAGCTCTATAATAAACCTACAGCTCTATAATAAACCTACAGCTCTATATCAAACCTACAGCTCTATATCAAACCTACAGCTCTATAATAAACCTACAGCTCTATATCAAACCTACAGCTCTATAATAAACCTACAGCTCTATAATAAACCTACAGCTCTATAATAAACCTACAGCTCTATAATAAACCTACAGCTCTATATCAAACCTACAGCTCTATATCAAACCTACAGCTCTATATCAAACCTACAGCTCTATAATAAACCTACAGCTCTATATCAAACCTACAGCTCTATATCAAACCTACGGCTCTATATCAAACCTACAACTCTATAATAAACCTACAGCTCTATATTAAACCTACAGCTCTATATCAAACCTACGGCATATATATCAAACCTACAGCTCTATAATAATCCTACAGCTCTATACCAAACCTACAGCTCTATAATAAACCTACAGCTCTATATTAAACCTACAGCTCTATATCAAACCTACGGCATATATATCAAACCTACAGCTCTATAATAATCCTACAGCTCTATACCAAACCTACAGCTCTATAATAAACCTACAGCTCTATAATAAACATACAGCTCTATAATAAACCTACAGCTCTATAATAAACCTACCGCTCTATAATAAACCTACAGCTCTATAATAAACCTACAGCTCTATAATAAACCTACAGCTCTATATTAAACCTACAGCTCTATATCAAACCTACGGCATATATATCAAACCTACAACTCTATAATAAACCTACAGCTCTATATTAAACCTACAGCTCTATAATAAACCTACAGCTCTATAATAAACCTACAGCTCTATATCAAACCTACAGCTCTATATCAAACCTACAGCTCTATAATAAACCTACAGCTCTATATCAAACCTACAGCTCTATATCAAACCTACGGCTCTATATCAAACCTACAACTCTATAATAAACCTACAGCTCTATATTAAACCTACAGCTCTATATCAAACCTACGGCATATATATCAAACCTACAGCTCTATAATAATCCTACAGCTCTATACCAAACCTACAGCTCTATAATAAACCTACAGCTCTATAATAAACCTACAGCTCTATAATAAACCTACAGCTCTATATCAAACCTACAGCTCTATATCAAACCTACAGCTCTATAATAAACCTACAGCTCTATAATAAACCTACAGCTCTATAATAAACCTACAGCTCTATAATAAACCTACAGCTCTATAATAAACCTACAGCTCTATATCAAACCTACAGCTCTATATCAAACCTACAGCTCTATAATAAACCTACAGCTCTATATCAAACCTACAGCTCTATAATAAACCTACAGCTCTATATCAAACCTACAGCTCTATATCAAACCTACGGCTCTATATCAAACCTACAACTCTATAATAAACCTACAGCTCTATATTAAACCTACAGCTCTATATCAAACCTACGGCATATATATCAAACCTACAGCTCTATAATAATCCTACAGCTCTATACCAAACCTACAGCTCTATAATAAACCTACAGCTCTATATTAAACCTACAGCTCTATATCAAACCTACGGCATATATATCAAACCTACAGCTCTATAATAAACCTACAGCTCTATATCAAACCTACAGCTCTATAATAAACCTACAGCTCTATAATAAACCTACAGCTCTATAATAAACCTACAGCTCTATAATAAACCTACAGCTCTATATCAAACCTACAGCTCTATATCAAACCTACAGCTCTATAATAAACCTACAGCTCTATATCAAACCTACAGCTCTATAATAAACCTACAGCTCTATATCAAACCTACAGCTCTATATCAAACCTACGGCTCTATATCAAACCTACAACTCTATAATAAACCTACAGCTCTATATTAAACCTACAGCTCTATATCAAACCTACGGCATATATATCAAACCTACAGCTCTATAATAATCCTACAGCTCTATACCAAACCTACAGCTCTATAATAAACCTACAGCTCTATATTAAACCTACAGCTCTATATCAAACCTACGGCATATATATCAAACCTACAGCTCTATAATAATCCTACAGCTCTATACCAAACCTACAGCTCTATAATAAACCTACAGCTCTATAATAAACATACAGCTCTATAATAAACCTACAGCTCTATAATAAACCTACCGCTCTATAATAAACCTACAGCTCTATAATAAACCTACAGCTCTATAATAAACCTACAGCTCTATATTAAACCTACAGCTCTATATCAAACCTACGGCATATATATCAAACCTACAACTCTATAATAAACCTACAGCTCTATATTAAACCTACAGCTCTATAATAAACCTACAGCTCTATATCAAACCTACAGCTCTATATCAAACCTACAGCTCTATAATAAACCTACAGCTCTATATCAAACCTACAGCTCTATATCAAACCTACGGCTCTATATCAAACCTACAACTCTATAATAAACCTACAGCTCTATATTAAACCTACAGCTCTATATCAAACCTACGGCGTATATATCAAACCTACAGCTCTATAATAATCCTACAGCTCTATAATAAACCTACAGCTCTATAATAAACCTACAGCTCTATAATAAACCTACAGCTCTATAATAAACCTACCGCTCTATAATAAACCTACCGCTCTATAATAAACCTACCGCTCTATAATAAACCTACAGCTCTATATCAAACCTACAGCTCTATAATAAACCTACAGCTCTATAATAAACCTACAGCTCTATAATAAACCTACAGCTCTATAATAAACCTACAGCTCTATATCAAACCTACAGCTCTATAATAAACCTACAGCTCTATATCAAACCTACAGCTCTATAACAAACCTACGGCTCTATATCAAACCTACAACTCTATAATAAACCTACAGCTCTATAATAAACATACAGCTCTATATTAAACCTACAGTTCTATATCAAACCTACGGCATATATATCAAACCTACAGCTCTATAATAAACCTACAGCTCTATACCAACCCTACAGCTCTATAATAAACCTACAGCTCTATAATAAACCTACCACTCTATAATGAATCTACAGCTCTATAATAAACCTACCGCTCTATAATAAACCTACCGCTCTATAATAAACCTACCGCTCTATAATGAACCTACAGCTCTATATCAAACCTACATCTCTATATCAAACCTACAGCTCTATAATAAACATACAGCTCTATATTAAACCTACCGCTCTATGATAAATCTACAGCTCTATAATAAACCTACAGCTCTATAATAAAACTACAGCTCTATAATAAACCTACAGCTCTATATCAAACCTACAGCTCTATAATAAACCTACAGCTCTATAATAAACCTACAGCTCTATATCAAACCTACAGCTCTATATCAAACCTACAGCTCTATATCAAACCTACAGCTCTATATTAAACATACAGCTCTATATTAAACCTACAGCTCTATATTAAACCTACAGCTCTATAATAAACATACAGCTCTATAATAAACCTACAGCTCTATATTAAACCTACAGCTCTATAATAAACATACAGCTCTATAATAAACCTACAGCTCTATAATAAACCTACAGCTCTATATTAAACCTACCGCTCTATAATAAACCTACAGCTCTATATCAAACCTACAGCTCTATATCAAACCTACAGCTCTATAATAAACCTACAGCTCTATAATAAACCTACAGCTCTATAATAAACCTACAGCTCTATATCAAACCTACAGCTCTATATCAAACCTACAGCTCTATAATAAACCTACAGCTCTATATCAAACCTACAGCTCTATATCAAACCTACAGCTCTATATCAAACCTACGGCTCTATATCAAACCTACAACTCTATAATAAACCTACAGCTCTATATTAAACCTACAGCTCTATATCAAACCTACGGCATATATATCAAACCTACAGCTCTATAATAATCCTACAGCTCTATACCAAACCTACAGCTCTATAATAAACCTACAGCTCTATATTAAACCTACAGCTCTATATCAAACCTACGGCATATATATCAAACCTACAGCTCTATAATAATCCTACAGCTCTATACCAAACCTACAGCTCTATAATAAACCTACAGCTCTATAATAAACATACAGCTCTATAATAAACCTACAGCTCTATAATAAACCTACCGCTCTATAATAAACCTACAGCTCTATAATAAACCTACAGCTCTATAATAAACCTACAGCTCTATATTAAACCTACAGCTCTATATCAAACCTACGGCATATATATCAAACCTACAACTCTATAATAAACCTACAGCTCTATATTAAACCTACAGCTCTATAATAAACCTACAGCTCTATAATAAACCTACAGCTCTATATCAAACCTACAGCTCTATATCAAACCTACAGCTCTATAATAAACCTACAGCTCTATATCAAACCTACAGCTCTATATCAAACCTACGGCTCTATATCAAACCTACAACTCTATAATAAACCTACAGCTCTATATTAAACCTACAGCTCTATATCAAACCTACGGCATATATATCAAACCTACAGCTCTATAATAATCCTACAGCTCTATACCAAACCTACAGATCTATAATAAACCTACAGCTCTATAATAAACATACAGCTCTATAATAAACCTACAGCTCTATAATAAACCTACCGCTCTATAATAAACCTACAGCTCTATATCAAACCTACATCTCTATATCAAACCTACAGCTCTATAATAAACCTACAGCTCTATAATAAACATACAGCTCTATATTAAACCTACCGCTCTATAATAAACCTACAGCTCTATAATAAACCTACAGCTCTATATCAAACCTACAGCTCTATAATAAACCTACAGCTCTATATCAAACCTACAGCTCTATAACAAACCTACGGCTCTATATCAAACCTACAACTCTATAATAAACCTACAGCTCTATAATAAACATACAGCTCTATATTAAACCTACAGTTCTATATCAAACCTACGGCATATATATCAAACCTACAGCTCTATAATAAACCTACAGCTCTATACCAACCCTACAGCTCTATAATAAACCTACAGCTCTATAATAAACCTACCACTCTATAATAAATCTACAGCTCTATAATAAACCTACAGCTCTATAATAAACCTACCGCTCTATAATAAACCTACCGCTCTATAATGAACCTACAGCTCTATATCAAACCTACATCTCTATATCAAACCTACAGCTCTATAATAAACCTACAGCTCTATAATAAACATACAGCTCTATATTAAACCTACCGCTCTATGATAAATCTACAGCTCTATAATAAACCTACAGCTCTATAATAAACCTACAGCTCTATAATAAACCTACAGCTCTATATCAAACCTACAGCTCTATAATAAACCTACAGCTCTATAATAAACCTACAGCTCTATATCAAACCTACAGCTCTATATCAAACCTACAGCTCTATATTAAACATACAGCTCTATATTAAACCTACAGCTCTATAATAAACCTACAGCTCTATATTAAACCTACAGCTCTATAATAAACATACAGCTCTATAATAAACCTACAGCTCTATAATAAACCTACAGCTCTATATTAAACCTACCGCTCTATAATAAACCTACAGCTCTATAATAAACCTACAGCTTTATATTAAACCTACAGCTCTATAATAAACCTACAGCTCTATAATAAACCTACAGCTCTATATTAAACCTACGGCTCTATATCAAACCTACGGCTCTATATCAAACCTACAGTACTATAATAAACCTACAGCTCTATACCAAACCTACAGCTCTATAATAAACCTACAGCTCTATAATAAACATACAGCTCTATATTAAACCTACCGCTCTAGAATAAACCTACAGCTCTATAATAAACCTACAGCTCTATAATAAACCTACAGCTCAATATTAAACCTACAGCTCTATAATAAACCTACAGCTGTATAATAAACCTACAGCTCTATATTAAACCTACAGCTCTATAATAAACCTACAGTTCTATAATAAACCTACAGCTCTATATCAAACCTACATCTCTATTACAACTCTATATCAAACATACAGCTCTATATCAAACCTACAGCTCTATAATAAACCTACAGCTTTATATTAAACCTACAGCTCTATAATAAACCTACAGCTCTATAATAAACCTACAGCTCTATATTAAACCTACAGCTCTATATCAAACCTACGGCTCTATATCAAACCTACAGTACTATAATAAACCTACAGCTCTATACCAAACCTACAGCTCTATAATAAACCTACAACTCTATATCAAACCTACAGCTCTATATCAAACCTACAGCTCTATAATAAACATACAGCTCTATATCAAACCTACAGCTCTATATCAAACCTACGGCTCTATAATAAACCTACAGCTCTATAATGAACCTACAGCTCTATAATAAACCTACGGCTCTATATCAAACCTACGGCTCTATATCAAACCTACGGCTCTATAATAAACCTACAGCTCTATAATGAACCTACGGCTCTATAATAAACCTACGGCTCTATATCAAACCTACGGCTCTATATCAAACCTACAGCTCTATAATAATCCTACAGCTCTATACCAAACCTACGGCTCTATAATAAACCTACAGCTCTATAATGAACCTACGGCTCTATAATAAACCTACAACTCTATATCAAACCTACAGCTCTATATCAAACCTACAGCTCTATAATAAACATACAGCTCTATATCAAACCTACAGCTCTATATCAAACCTACAGCTCTATAATGAACCTACCGCTCTATAATAAACCTACGGCTCTATATCAAACCTACGGCTCTATAATAAACCTACAGCTCTATAATGAACCTACGGCTCTATAATAAACCTACGGCTCTATATCAAACCTACGGCTCTATATCAAACCTACGGCTCTATAATAAACATACAGCTCTATATCAAACCTACAGCTCTATATCAAACCTACGGCTCTATAATAAACCTACAGCTCTATAATGAACCTACGGCTCTATAATAAACCTACAACTCTATATCAAACCTACAGCTCTATATCAAACCTACAGCTCTATATCAAACCTACAGCTCTATAATAAACATACAGCTCTATATCAAACCTACAGCTCTATAATGAACCTACCGCTCTATAATGAACCTACCGCTCTATAATAAACCTACGGCTCTATATCAAACCTACAGCTCTATATCAAACCTACAGCTCTATAATAAACCTACGGCTCTATATCAAACCTACAGCTCTATATCAAACCTACAGCTCTACCGTGGATCAACAGAACAGAATTTTACATCATAACGTTCATAAAGTTTCAGTAGAATCAACATTTAAAGAATATGAAAAATTGTCCTTTAAGTGTTGATATTATGTGAATCCTGAATTCTTAACATAATGAAAGAATGTTTAAGTCAAGATAAATAAATGTCATATGAATATAAAGAGCTGTAACCATACATCACTATTAGATGAATATATAACTAAATGCTGTTAAACACTTTTGTGTGAGTATAAAACTTTTTGTGTGAGAAGTTTCAGATTAATTTCAGATTTAAATAAGTATTTTCTGGTCATGGAGCTGAGATTTTATTAGTTTTTACTCATTAAAGGTTCAGGTTCAATGGAGGAGGAATTAAAGGGTGAGAAAAAGAGCCCCCTGCTGGTGGGAACTGGTCTTCACTCGCTTAATGTCTCCTCAATAAACAATACAATAAACAGATTGATAAAATTAAATAGTAAAGGTTGAGAGAGAATCCTCCTAAAACATAGAAAATACACCTAATCACATACTTACTTTGTGTGTGTGTGTGTGTATATATATACACACAAAAACCCACACACACACATATATATATTCCTTGCAATTGGAATTAATGTATGCAATGTAATCTCCAGACTAACGATGCATGTTTACTGATAAATAAAACAGATGTAAATTGTTTTAACTCAAACATGAATTTCCTACATTAATAATTTATGTTAACACATTAAGAGTTTTAGGGATCTTAAAATCTCCTCTGAAGGTCACAGGAAGCTGCTTCATGTTTTCCCCTCTCAGCTCTGATCTGGACCTGTCAGTAGTTTTTTTATTTTTAGTGTTGAAACGTGTGTTTCAGGCTCAGTTTCTACCTTGTTCTTGTTCAGATCAGATCACACACTGATTGAGTTACTGAGGTCTGGAGGTGGAGGCCGTGCTGGTGCAGACCTGATGCAGCATGAAAAGACTCTTTGACCGTTAACATCTCTGATCTGGAGACGCGTGATCTGCTTTAACCGTAAATACCTCCAGACCTCAGCTGGACCGTTTGGACCAGCAGGATCCGGATCAGACCACGTCCAGTGGTCCCTCTGATGGCAGGGGGTCAACATGTGGCCTGGGGGCCAGGTCTGGTCCACTGGATGAGGACACGACACATGAAATAAATGTTCCAGTCAGTATTCAGAGTTTAGATCAGTAAATGTTTTTTAAACAGGAAATAATTTAACCTGCTGCTGAAAATACTAAATATTGATCAGTCGAGCTGCAGCGATTAATCCATTAGTTTCCATCTATCACATTAGTCTTACACTATTCTGATCATTGATCAATTGATTTGAGTCATTCTCTAGTTCCAGCTTCTCTCTCAGTTTTCTTGTCTCTGGTCTTAATAAAACAACAAAACAGCAGCTGTGGTCAGATGTAACCTGGAGGTTAATTACACCTGTACAAACACCTGTACTAACACCTGTACTAACACCTGTACTAACGCCTGTACTAACACCTGTACTAACGCCTGTACTTACACCTGTACTAACACCTGTACTAACGCCTGTACTAACACCTGTACTAACGCCTGTACTTACACCTGTACTTACACCTGTACTAACGCCTGTACTAACGCCTGTACTAACGCCTGTACTTACACCTGTACTAACACCTGTACTAACGCCTGTACTTACGCCTGTACTAACACCTATACTTACGCCTGTACTAACGCCTGTACTTACGCCTGTACTTACGCCTGTACTTACGCCTGTACTAACGCCTGTACTAACGCCTGTACTTACGCCTGTACTAACGCCTGTACTAACGCCTGTACTTACGCCTGTACTTACGCCTGTACTTACGCCTGTACTAACACCTGTACTAACGCCTGTACTTACGCCTGTACTAACACCTATACTTACGCCTGTACTAACGCCTGTACTTACGCCTGTACTTACGCCTGTACTTACGCCTGTACTAACGCCTGTACTAACGCCTGTACTTACGCCTGTACTAACGCCTGTACTAACGCCTGTACTTACGCCTGTACTTACGCCTGTACTTACGCCTGTACTAACACCTGTACTAACGCCTGTACTTACGCCTGTACTAACGCCTGTACTAACGCCTGTACTAACGCCTGTACTTACGCCTGTACTTACGCCTGTACTAACGCCTGTACTAACGCCTGTACTAACGCCTGTACTAACGCCTGTACTTACGCCTGTACTTACGCCTGTACTAACGCCTGTACTAACGCCTGTACTAACGCCTGTACTTACGCCTGTACTAACACCTATACTTACGCCTGTACTAACGCCTGTACTTACGCCTGTACTTACGCCTGTACTTACGCCTGTACTAACGCCTGTACTAACGCCTGTACTTACGCCTGTACTAACGCCTGTACTAACGCCTGTACTTACGCCTGTACTTACGCCTGTACTTACGCCTGTACTAACACCTGTACTAACGCCTGTACTTACGCCTGTACTAACGCCTGTACTAACGCCTGTACTTACGCCTGTACTAACGCCTGTACTAACGCCTGTACTAACGCCTGTACTAACGCCTGTACTTACGCCTGTACTAACGCCTGTACTAACGCCTGTACTAACGCCTGTACTTACACCTGTACTAACACCTGTACTTACGCCTGTACTTACACCTATACTAACGCCTGTACTTACGCCTGTACTTACGCCTGTACTTACACCTGTACTAACACCTGTACTTACGCCTGTACTTACGCCTGTACTTACACCTATACTAACGCCTGTACTAACGCCTGTACTTACGCCTGTACTTACACCTATACTGACGCCTGTACTTACGCCTGTACTTACACCTGTACTTACACCTGTACTAACATCTGTCCCACGCTCTGAACCAACTCCTCAGTCGCTGCAGCCTCTAATTAGACATGATGATGTTCTCAGGCTGCTCTGCTGCTGCTAACTCTGCTGCTGCTGCTAACTCTGCTGCTGCTAACTCAGCTGCTGCTAATAACTCTGCTGCTGCTAACTCTGCTGCTGCTAACTCAGCTGCTGCTAATAACTCTGCTGCTGCTAACTCTGCTGCTAACTCTGCTGCTGCTAACTCTGCTAACTCAATGAGTAAATTAATTGATCAGTTTCAAACTATCACACTATTCACCTATTCTGATGATTGATTAATGGATTATGGTCATTTTTAATAGTGGAGACTTTAGAGCTGAAATGATTAATCAATTAGTTTTTAACTATCACATTATTCAATAACTATTCTGATAATCAATTAGTTATTTTATATTGATAAAATGTCCAGATTCTCTGGTTCAGCTTCTGTTCTCTGATTATTTCCTGGTTTCTTTATTCTTCTATAATAGTAAACTGATGATCTTTGGGTTGTGGACAAAAAAAGACATTTTAGCTTCAATCTGCAGCTTTAGAAACACTGATCAACATTTTACACCATTAATGAACCAGACTACTTATTGATTAATCATGTCAATAACCTTTATAATAATAAACTCAGAATAGTTGTTAGTTGCATCTGTAATAAATTTGCATTTGTAGCTAAATAAAGAGTCACAATTGTCACATTTCTTTGCAACAATGGTTGAATCTGAGAAAACATGTGTTTTAATAAAGCAACTCATTCCGTTTTAGATTTTTGTTTAGATATGAACATGTTTGTGAACCTGTTGAACTTTGTCAGCTTTGCCGTCATTTCAGCCGGAATCAGAGAATGAAACATGAAGAGCACAGATATCAGCAATGAGGGAAAAGTGTGGATGGAATTTGTGGTTGTGAGTTTCGTCTAAATGATGGTGATGACACACGGAAACAAAACCTGAGGCAGGATCTATTGTGTCTGTTCCAACAAATCCTCTATCTGCAACCCCCCCTCCAAAAAAAACAACTCCCCCAAAAACTCCTCTGCCCTGATGGCTCAGGCTGATCCGGATCCTCTGCTGGTCTGAGTCAGATTCACCTGGAGCTGAAATAAGAGTCGAAACATCAGAAAAAACATGAGAAACATCAGCAACAAACATCAGAAACATCAGAAAAAACATTAGAAACATTAGAAACAAACATCAGAAACATCAGAAAAAACATTAGAAACATCAGAAAAAACATGAGAAACATCAGAAACAAACATCAGAATAAAAATTAGAAACATCAGAAACAAACATCAGCAACAAACATCAGAAACATCAGAAAAAACATTAGAAACATTAGAAACAAACATCAGAAACAAACATCAGAAAAAACATTAGAAACATCAGAAACAAACATCAGAAAAAACATTAGAAACATCAGAAACAAACATCAGAAACATCAGAAACAAACATCAGAAAAAACATTAGAAACATCAGAAACAAACATCAGAAAAAACATTAGAAACATCAGAAAAAACATCAGAAAAAACATTAGAAACATCAGAAAAAACATTAGAAACATCAGAAAAAACATTAGAAACATCAGAAACAAACATTAGAAAAAACATTAGAAACATCAGAAAAAAACAGAAACATTAGAAAAAACATTAGAAAAAACATCAGAAACATCAGAAACAAACATTAGAAAAAACATGAGAAACATCAGAAAAAACATTAGAAAAAACATGAGAAACATCAGAAACAAACATCAGAATAAACATTAGAAACATCAGAAACAAACATCAGAATAAACATTAGAAACATCAGAAACAAACATCAGAATAAACATTAGAAACATCAGAAACAAACATCAGAATAAACATTAGAAACATCAGAAACAAACATCAGAATAAACATTAGAAACATCAGAAACAAACATCAGAATAAACATTAGAAACATCAGAAACAAACATCAGAATAAACATTAGAAACATCAGAAACAAACATCAGAATAAACATTAGAAACATCAGAAACAAACATCAGAATAAACATTAGAAACATCAGAAACAAACATCAGAATAAACATTAGAAACATCAGAAACAAACATCAGAATAAACATTAGAAACATCAGAAACAAACATCAGAATAAACATTAGAAACATCAGAAACAAACATCAGAAAAAACATTAGAAACATCAGAAACAAACATCAGAAAAAACATTAGAAACATCAGAAAAAACATTAGAAACATCAGAAAAAAACATTAGAAACATTAGAAAAAACATTAGAAACATTAGAAAAAAAACATTAGAAACATTAGAAAAAAACATTAGAAACATTAGAAAAAAACATTAGAAACATTAGAAAAAAACATTAGAAACATTAGAAAAAACATCAGAAACATCAGAAACAAACATCAGAAAAAACATTAGAAACATCAGAAAAAAACATTAGAAGAAACATTAGAAACATCAGAAAAAACATTAGAAGAAACATTAGAAACATCAGAAAAAACATTAGAAAAAACATGAGAAACATCAGAAACAAACATCAGAAAAAACATGAGAAACCTCAGAAACAAACAGAAAAAACATTAGAAACATCAGAAACGAACATCAGAAAAAACATTAGAAACATCAGAAAAAACATTAGAAAAAACATTAGAAACATCAGAAACAAACATCAGAAAAAACATTAGAAACATCAGAAAAAACATTAGAAAAAACATTAGAAAAAACATTAGCAGAAACAGAAACAAACATTAGAAAAAACATTAGAAACATCAGAAAAAACATTAGAAACATCAGAAAAAAACATTAGAAACATTAGAAAAAACATCAGAAACAAACATTAGAAAAAACATTAGAAACATCAGAAACAAACATCAGAAAAAACATTAGAAACATCAGAAAAAAAACATTAGAAGAAACATTAGAAACATCAGAAAAAACATCAGAAACAAACATCAGAAAAAACATTAGAAACATCAGAAACAAACATCAGAAAAAACATCAGAAAAAACATTAGAAAAATCATCAGAAACAGAAACAAACATTAGAAAAAACATTAGAAACATCAGAAAAAAACATTAGAAACATTAGATAAAACATCAGAAACATCAGAAACAAACATTAGAAACATCAGAAACAAACATCAGAAAAAACATTAGAAACATCAGAAAAAAAACATTAGAAGAAACATTAGAAACATCAGAAAAAACATTAGAAAAAACATGAGAAACATCAGAAACAAACATCAGAAAAAACATTAGAAACATCAGAAACAAACATCAGAAAAAACATTAGAAATATCAGAAAAAACATTAGAAAAAACATGAGAAACAAACATCAGAAAAAACATTAGAAACATCAGAAAAAACATTAGAAAAAACATGAGAAACATCAGAAACAAACATCAGAATAAACATTAGAAAAAAACATTAGAAACATCAGAAAAAACATTAGAAAAAAACATTAGAAACATCAGAAACAAACATCAGAAAAAAACATTAGAAACATCAGAAAAAACATTAGAAAAAACATTAGAAACATCAGAAACAAACATCAGAAACATCAGAAACAAACATCAGAAAAAACATTAGAAACATCAGAAACAAACGTTAGAAAAAACATTAGAAACATCAGAAAGAACATTAGAAACATCAGAAACAAACATCAGAAAAAACATTAGAAACATCAGAAAAAACATCAGAAACATCAGAAACAAACATTAGAAAAAACATCAGAAACATCAGAAAAAACATTAGAAAAAACATGAGAAACATTAGAAACAAACATCAGAAAAAACATTAGAAACATCAGAAAAAACATTAGAAAACACATGAGAAACATCAGAAACAAACATCAGAAAAAAACATTAGAAACATCAGAAAAAACATTAGAAAAAACATTAGAAACATCAGAAAAAACATTAGAAAAAACATCAGAAACAGAAACAAACATTAGAAAAAACATTAGAAACATCAGAAAAAAACATTAGAAACATTAGAGAAACATCAGAAACAAACATTAGAAAAAACATTAGAAACATCAGAAAAAACATTAGAAAAAACATGAGAAACATGAGAAACAAAGATCAGAAAAAACATTAGAAACATTAGAAAAAACATCAGAAACAAACAGAATAAACATTAGAAACATCAGAAAAAAACATTAGAAACATCAGAAAAAACATTAGAAAAAACATTAGAAACATCGGAAACAAACATTAGAAAAAACTTTAGAAACATCAGGAAAAACATTAGAAACATCAGAAACAAACATTAGAAAAAACATTAGAAACATCAGAAAAAAACATCAGAAACATCAGAAACAAACATTAGAAAAAACATCAGAAACATCAGAAAAAACATGAGAAACATCAGAAACAAACATCAGAAAAAACATTAGAAACATCAGAAAAAACATTAGAAACATCAGAAAAAACATTAGAAACATCAGAAACAAACATTAGAAAAAACATTAGAAACATCAGAAAAAACATGAGAAACATCAGAAACAAACATCAGAAAAAACATTAGAAACATCAGAAACAAACATCAGAAACAAACATTAGAAACAAACATTAGAAACATCAGAAAGCAGGCTGTGGTGGGGGGGCAGGCTGTGGTGGGGGGGCAGGCTGTGGGGGGGCCAGGGGGTAATTTCATGAATGAAAAGGCAGAATTGTTAAACTGGTCAAACCTGAGCAGCTTTAATTAAAGCTATTAAAACCTTCAGGGAGGGGGCGGAGCCTCAGGGTGGTGGGTGGGGGCGGAGCCTCTGGTTGGTGGGAGGTTTATGGGGGTTTATATATATAATATTCTATTTGTGTGAAATCTGCCTAATTACTGCAGTACTCATCATACTTGTGCAGTGCTGGAAAGTAACCAAGTACAGTTTAAGGTATTTGTACGTGTAGACTAGTGTGTGTGTGTGTGTGTGTGTGTGTGTGTGTGTGTGTGTGTGCTGACATGTTTCTGGACTTGAAACACTTTAAGTGTTGATGAGGTTTAATGCCCCCCCCCCCCAGATGCCCTCTCGCTGCAGGAATGCGCTGAACATCGTCATCACCACCTTGTTTGCTGCGGTGGTTTTGTTCACCATCCTGCTGGCCTACGTCACAGGTAAGAAGCTCTCACCTGCAGCCACATGGGCAGGTACCTCACATGACCACCACTGATCCTGTGGGGTTAGCTTCAGTCTGATTCTCCTCCTCCTCCTCCTCCTCCTCTTCCTCCTCCTCTTCCTCCTCCTCTTCCTCCTCCTCCTGCTCCTCTTCCTGCTCCTCCTCTTCCTCCTCCTCTTCCTCCTCCTCCTCCTCCTCCTCCTCCTCCTCCTCTTCCTGCTCCTCCTCTTCCTCCTCCTCTTCCTCCTCCTCCTCCTCCTCCTCCTCCTCTTCCTGCTCCTCCTCCTCTTCCTCCTCCTCTTCCTCCTCCTCTTCCTCCTCCTCCTGCTCCTCCTCCTCTTCCTCCTCCTCTTCCTCCTCCTCCTGCTCCTCTTCCTGCTCCTCCTCTTCCTCCTCCTCTTCCTCCTCCTCCTCCTCCTCCTCCTCCTCCTCCTCCTCTTCCTGCTCCTCCTCCTCTTCCTCCTCCTCTTCCTCCTCCTCTTCCTCCTCCTCCTGCTCCTCCTCCTCTTCCTCCTCCTCTTCCTCCTCCTCCTCTTCCTCCTCCTCCTCCTCCTCTTCCTGCTCCTCCTCTTCCTCCTCCTCTTCCTCCTCCTCCTCCTCCTCCTCCTCCTCCTCTTCCTGCTCCTCCTCCTCTTCCTCCTCCTCTTCCTCCTCCTCTTCCTCCTCCTCTTCCTCCTCTTCCTCCTCCTCCTCTTCCTGCTCCTCCTCTTCCTCCTCCTCCTCTTCCTCCTCCTCCTCCTCCTCCTCCTCCTCCTCTTCCCCCCCCCCCCCAGGTTACCAGTTCATCCACACCGAGCAGCACCACCTTTCCTTCGGCCTGTACGGAGCGTTCCTGTCGCTCCACCTGTTCCTCCAGAGCCTCTTTGCGTTCCTGGAACACCGGCGCATGCGTCGCCCGTCGCGGCCTCAGCTGCTGCGCCGCTCGGTGGCGTTGTGCATCGCGGCGTACCAGGAGGACCCGGGCTACCTGAGGAAGTGCCTGCGCAGTGTGCGCCACATCTCCTTTCCCGGCCTGAAGGTGGTGCTGGTGGTGGACGGGAACCGGCCTGAGGACCGCTACATGATGGACATCTTCCAGGAGGTGATGGGCGGGGCCGAGCGGGCGGGCAGCATGGTGTGGAAGGGCAACTACCACAGCGACGGCGGCGGGGGCGGCGGCGTCGGCGGGGGGCGGAGCACTGTGCACATGGAGGAGGCGGCCAGGGTGGCGCGGCTCGTCAGGGGCTGTCGCTGCTCCTGCATCATGCAGGAGTGGGGGGGCAAGAGGGAGGTGATGTACACCGCCTTCAAGGCCCTGGGAGACAGCGTGGACTACGTCCAGGTATAAATCAATAAGAATGACGATCAGCAGATCAATACCTCTGTTCTGTTTTCAGATGGATGGTTCTGGTTCTGGTTCTGGTTCTGGTTCTGCTGCACCATCCACCGTCCTCTGGGTTTATCTTCTTCAGTCTTAGAGGTTTATTCTTTGTTGGTTCTGGTGTTGGAGCGAGTCCAGTTCAGAATGTAACTTCGTCTGAGAAACAAGAATAAGAATAATTTGGTTTATTTGTTTCTGTGCATATTTCTTTTTCTATTGTTTAAAGCATTATGTTAATGAGGGGGTGGGCCTTTGTGATGTCACAGTTCATCAGATGAATATAAAACAAAAACATAATTATTATACGGGACAATGTGGTGTAGGAATAACATCTTGGTACTGGATAGTTTAACACTTATAAAGTTCTAAAACATTTAAAACACATTATCAACTAGTTTTATATTGAAAAGTGAATAAATATTTACTAATTGTTATTTTTAAACAGTTGACATTTTGTGTCAAAAATCACACAGAATTGTGATTTTTGTAAAAAATGAATGTTACAAATGGACTTTAATGAGAAGCAGCAACATGAACAGAAGGTGCGTTTACAGACCTGATGATTGATGATCAGTTATTACTACACAGTGAAGGACGCTCTGATGGATCATGGTGACCTCCAACTGTTTCCTGGCTCAGGGTCAAAGGTCACGACCTCCGCTGACCCGGGGCTGCGTTTCTGAAGCAGCAGCTGTGGCGTCAGTCAGCAGCTTCTAATGTGTGTGTGTGTGTGTGTGTGTTCCAGGTGTGTGACTCGGACACCGTCCTGGACCCGGCCTGTACCATCGAGATGCTGAAGATCCTGGAGGAGGACGCCACGGTGGGCGGAGTCGGGGGCGACGTGCAGGTCAACACTTTACTCATTGATGTTCTCAGAATAAAATCAAATCAAATCATCTGTCAACGATGGAACCTGAGCTTTTATAATATATAATAATATAAATATATAATAATAATATAATGAATTCTTACTCGAGTTCATTCACATTAATGTTTAGAACATGTTTGGTTATTTACCAACCATCACATCGATCAATAAACCGATGATCTTTGGGTTGTTTTTTATAAAACAAACTAATTAATTGATTGTTTCAATAATCAATAGATTAGTTGAACACCAGAATATTATCAGTTGCTGCTCTAAAACCAGGTTCAAGGTTTAGTTTCTATACTAGAGATTCTTGTCTCAAAATGTAGTTTTTATTTATCATTTATTTAACGGTTTAATTTACTGTTGAATTGATCATTGGATGCAGCATAAAGACACGATTATTTTACTGTTAATGAAGAATAAAACCCCCCCTTGACTATAAATAGAATCATTAGTCTATAAATTGTTATCAGTACCTCTGCATAACACTGTGTCCTTATTAACGTATAAGAGAATAAAAAAGAAAGAAATATGGACCAACTTACAACAAAGAATAGCTTTATTAACTAACAGAAAAGATTTAAAGTGCATCTGAAATAAAAAAATAAAATTAAATCCTTAATTAAACATTTTTACTGACCATGTCAAACCATATGATACTGAAAAATAAAACTACATAAATGGTCTTATCAGTGATTGTGGTGTAATGTCTTTAATGTCTTTGTCTCCAACATCTCAGACTCAGTAACACACCGGTCTTTCACAGTGAACCAAGCGCTACAGACGCTTCGTCATATTTCCTCGTCTTAGCTTTGGGAGACTTTCGTTTGTCTCTTTATCTCCGTCTCTCTCCGCCTGTCTTCTCATCCCTGTTAAATATGTTTTCATGGTGTCACTTGGTGTCTACACTTCATACTCATACTCTGTGCTGTATGCTCCCTGTGAACACTCTGCTGCCCCCTGATGAAGTGGAGGTGCATCGCACTTTATTCTAGGATAGTAAAAAGAATAAAATAAAAAAATAAAAGAGCAGTAATGGATGAACAATGACCGTGATAGTAGTTGATTATCCAACTTCCTGCCACATGCTGCTAATAACAGTCAGACAGAAATGAAACTAACGACCACTGGTCTCACCCTGACCTCTGACCTCCAACCCTAACCCCACCCTCTCTGTGCCGGTTCCAGATCCTGAACAAGTACGACTCGTGGATCTCCTTCCTGAGCAGCGTGCGCTACTGGATGGCGTTCAACATCGAGCGTGCGTGCCAGTCGTACTTCGGCTGCGTGCAGTGCATCTCGGGTCCCCTGGGGATGTACCGCAACTCGCTGCTGCAGCGCTTCCTGGAGCCCTGGTACCACCAGACCTTCCTGGGCTCCAAGTGCAGCTTCGGGGACGACCGCCACCTCACCAACCGCGTGCTGAGCCTCGGCTTCAAGACCAAGTTCACGGCACGCTCGCGCTGCCAGACGGAGACGCCCACGCGCTACCTGCGCTGGCTCAACCAGCAGACGCGCTGGAGCAAGTCGTACTTCCGCGAGTGGCTGTACAACGCGCTGTGGTTCCACAAGCACGGCCTGTGGATGACCTACGAGTCCGTGGTCACCGGCTTCTTCCCGTTCTTCCTGGCGGCCACGGTGATCCACCTGTTCTACCGCGGCCGACTGTGGAACATCCTGCTGTTCCTGCTGACGGTGCAGCTGGTGGGGACCCTGAAGGCGTCGTACGCCTGCTTCCTGCGCGGCAGCCCGGTGATGATCTTCATGTCGCTGTACTCGCTGCTCTACATGTCCAGCCTGCTGCCCGCTAAGATCTTCGCACTGCTCACCATCAACAGGGCGGGCTGGGGCACGTCGGGGCGCCGCCGCGTGGTGGTCAACCTGGTGGGCGCCGTGCCCGTCACGGCGTGGGCGGCGGTGCTGCTGGGGGGCGTGGCCTACACCGTGTACTGCGAGACGCGGGAGCCGCTGGGGGCTACGGAGCGGGCCCTGCTGATTGCCGGCTCGGCGCTGTACGCCTGCTACTGGATGGTGCTGCTGGCGCTCTACCTCGCCATTGTGGCCAAGCGTTGCAACAAGCGGGAGGAGGAGTTCGGCCTGCCCTAACACCACGGGGGGGCACCGTCTTCATCTATGTCTGTGTAGAGTCTCACTCATCCAGGTCGTTGTAGATAAATGAGTTACTGTGATCAGCTGGACTTGTTCTTTAGCTTGAAGACGTTTCTCCTTCATCCAGAAGCTTCTTCAGTTCTGATGCTGGAAACCAGGAGCTACATCTCTGGATCACAGGGTGGAACTGAACAACACTCTCATCACAATGGTCCATAAGTCACTGCAAGGTGGGAAGTGGTCACATGATCCAGAAAGTCCTGATTGGTTGAGAGCAGGTAAACTTCCTGGGATGAGATCTCACAGCAGGATGGTCTGTAGGCAGATAGATTATGGTCTGTAGCAGATAGATTATGGTCTGTATCAGATAGATTATGGTCTGTAGCAGATAGATTATGGTCTGTAGCAGGTAGATTATGGTCTGTAACAGATAGATTATGGTCTGTTCAGTGTTGTTCTTTCTAGATGGACATAGATGGCCTCCTTCACTCCTCTTTGTCTGAGATGTGAACGTCTGTGTCTCTACAGGAGTGTTTGTCATAATCTCTCTGCTACACACCATCCTGCCTCAGATCTCATCATCTAATCAGATCTTCACATCAGAGCAGGACTGGTTCACAGCATCAGATCTGAAGAAGCTTCTGGATGAAGGAGAAACGTCTTCAAGCTACAAGAACAAGTCCAGTTGATCACAGTAACTCCTTTGATGCGTCTTCATCTACGGTGCTAACACGGCGTGGACTCGAAACGGTGCTTCATCATCGGGGAAAGAAACACAGAACCAAACGAAGCGAAGCTCAGAAGAACATTAGCAGTAGTTTCTGGATCAAACTGTGAGCGGCTTCTACTCAGAAAGAAAAGGGACAAACAGAAATAGTACAAATAATAAAAACGTCTTCCAGCAAACAGAGAAACTTTCATATCTCTAACAGAAATGAAAGTTTCTCTCAACGGCACAAACGTGTAGAAATGAGAGAAATAACAACACACACACACACACACACGTTCCTCTTAAACTGGAATCAGACGTTTTCCTTTGTTGGTCGTTAACAGTTCAAATAGAAACTTTAAGACTTGAGATTGAAGCTGAAGTTAAAAGAAACGACAAGTTTTCAGTTTAGAGTAAAACGAATCTTTAGTCAACGTTCAACGCTCTAAACGATTTAGTATTAGCTTCATTTCTGCGTCTGATCTACAAACGTTGCAGATCTTTAGTTTTTCAGGGGTTTTCGTGTGTTAAAGGAACAGTTAGTTCAGGTGCGTTGTTTCTCCTTTTCCTGCTACAAACAGACACTGAACAGATGAACCAGTTATCTGTTTATGGGGATTATGCCAAGACACACGAAAAGAAGAAGTGAAGAAGTCCTTTAAAGGTGTCGTCAGAACACAGGAAGTTCCACTCCAACAGGAAGTGGACGGTGAAGGTGTCCTGCGTTGGCGGTACCAGCGTGGTGCGTTCAGGGCCGGTAGGAGACGTCAGCTCTCATCAGCACAATCACCTGCTGCAGCTGTTTGTGAAGCAGCTTCTCGTTTTAACCAGAACAGACAATCTCCACACGTCTGAGGATGTGCTGCTGTATTTTGGTGCTGTTGAGCGATGTCGAATCATTAACTTATTACTGTACGTCTGGTCCAGCTCCCATTTTTTTATACGGTGAATTTTATATGTCGTAAAGGTGCCAAATCATGTTTGTGTAAAAAGTCAAGTTTTACTACACGACACTGTTCTCTTAACGTTGGACGTTTGTCCTTTTTTTACGCTCGACGGTCATTGTCCATCAGCAGCAGAGTAAAGATTCAGTTTTAGACTGAAGACCAAAGACAGTGGGACGGCCTTCACTTTGTCATGTGTCCATGCAAGTTCTGTCTGATTCCAGATCAGTTTCTACAAGTTATGTTTCACAAAATAAACATTAAATCCATCATCACGTGTGTCGTTACTCAGATCCTTTTTTTTATGGATTTCACATAATCTCTGTATATATATAAAATTATATATATATATAGTTATATATATATATATAACTATATATATATATAACTATAGTATCTCCAGGTTCTCCAGGTCTGTGGTTTCTGAATGAATGAGTCTGTGTTCAGCTGATTTCTGCGTTGGAATCTCTCCTCAGCTGCTGCAGTTTCTCCTCATTTGATCTTTAAAAACCTCAGGAACTAACTGACTTTATAACGCACCAAAAAGTCAGATATCAGTTTTTACTCAACAGCAAGTTGCTCCTCCGTTAAAAGTCCAATAAACAGAATAGATTCATCATAAATTCTTTGCTGATGAGTATGTGAACCTTCATCTCGTCAGATCGTGAAGATGTTTTATTCTCTAATCACAAGATAACAACAAGATTGAATTTAAAGGATTTGTATTTGGTTTCTCATCTGTTTCTCCTGATAAACGACTCAGACTTCATTTCACCATTTCCCACCATTCCAGCTTTTATTTCAGTTTGTGTGTGCAGTCATGCCCGAATATGGAGATGGGCGGGGCTTTACCTGTAGTATGCTAATTAGCAGCACCTGACACGCCCACTTAGTAACGAGGATAATGAGATAAGAACAAGGACACTTTTAAAGAACAGATTATAGAAACAACTATTCTGTGTAATTTACCACTCCAAGGTTAAAAAAGGACAAAAACATACACTAAACGAACATTGCGTTTACGACCCACAATGCACCAGCTGTTGTTCCTCCTGCTGTGACAGATTTTCCGTCTGTGGGCGTCGCAGGAAGCTGAACGCTCCTCAGTCATTAGAAGCGTTTTCTGTTTCTGGCACAATCAGCTCCATTCATCGCAGCGTTCAATGACGCCATTGACTTTATTTACCAATATCCTGATTATTCATCACTTAAAATAAAGTAAAAATAGTTCTGTCCTGCTGCCTCCATCCCCAGAGGATGAACCCTTTCAACGCCATGAACACTAAATACAACAGCTTCATAAACTCCTCAGAGGATGAACCTTCCAGCCTGGAAACATCAGAACCAACAGTCAAACTAATCACTAACTTTTCTGATAATCGATTATCAGGATTAGTTTTTACTGATAAATGTCCAGATTCTCTGGTTCAGCTTCTGTCTCTGATTATTTCCTGGTTTCTTTATTCTTCTATAACAGTAAACTGATGATCTTTGGGTTGTGGACAAAAAAAGACATTTTAGCTTCAATCTGCAGCTTTAGAAACACTGATCAACATTTTACACCATTAATGAACCAGACTAATCAATCAATCGTTTTAATAATCGTGTCCACACCAACACAAACTGTCAATGATTTGTTTTTACTCCTGGTTCAGATGAAGTTGGTTTATTGAAAGTGTGAAAGTGAGCAGACAGAATAATAATGAATATAATTGATGAAAGTTTTTATTCTCTGTTCGATTTCAGGAAGGTAAAGAGATGTTTGATTTATGAGAGTTGTGTGTGTGTGTGTGTGTGTGTGTGTGTGTGTGTGTGTGTGTGTGTGTGTGTGTGAGGTTACTGTGTGTGTGTGTGTGTGTGTGTGTGTGTGTGTGTGAGGTTACTGTGTGTGTGTGTGTGTGTGTGTGTGTGTGTGTGTGTGTGTGTGTGAGGTTACTGTGTGTGTGTGTGTGTGTGTGTGTGAGGTTACTGTGTGTGTGTGTGTGTGTGTGTGTGTGTGTGTGAGGTTACTGTGTGTGTGTGTGTGTGTCAGCAGCATGAATCGTTCCTTCAGTCCTGCTGTGTTAACACAGCAGCTTTTTAGCTTTTTACAGAAACAAACACAAGCAGCAAATAAGCTGCATGTTAGGAGTCAAACAGCAGCAAAGAGCTGCTGATCTACTCTATTGATTAATAAAAATAAACATTCAGTCAAGTTACAGGTGTGTGTGTGTGTGTGTGTGTGTGTGTGTGTTACAGGTGTGTGTGTGTGTGTGTGTGTGTGTGTTACAGGTGTGTGTGTGTGTGTGTGTTTGTGTTACAGGTGTGTGTGTGTGTGTGTGTGTGTGTGTGTGTGTGTGTGTGTGTCAGGTCTCAGATGTGTGTGTGTGTGTGTGTGAGCTCCCTGAGCCTCCTGGTGTCCTGCAGCAGGTCCTGGTTCTCAGGCTGGATCTCCAGAGCGGCTTCGTAGTCCTGCAGAGCTGCAGAATCACAGGATGAGCTGCTGGACCCCCTGCGTGGTCCACGCCACCACTAACTCACCTTGGACGTGAAGCTGCAGCCGACAGAAGGCGGAGCCTCGGCGGACGTGAGCTCTGAGTCTGGCGGCGGCGTTGGAGGCGACGGGAGGAGTCAGCAGCTGCAGGGCCTGGAGGTCAGGGGTCACATCAGAGTCAGATCAGCAACCAATCATCAATCACATTGATCAAACCCTCATGTTCCAATGATTTATTTTATTCTTGTTTTTATTAGTTGCTTCTGTTGACTGGTGGTGACAGCTGCTGTTTTTAAAAAGCTGTATGGAGTCGAGATTATTGAGTGATTGATTATTGAGTGATTGATTATTGACTGATTGATTATTGACTGATTGATTATTGCCTGATTGATTATTGACTGATTGATTATTGCCTGATTGATTATTGACTGATTGATTATTGATTGATTGATTATTAACTGACTGCCTGATTGATTATTGCCTGATTGATTATTGCCTGACTGATTATTAACTGATTGATTATTGCCTGACTGCCTGATTATTGCCTGACTGATTATTGACTGACTGATTATTGCCTGACTGACTGATTGATTATTGACTGACTGCCTGATTGATTATTGACTGATTGATTATTGCCTGACTGATTGATTATTGCCTGATTGATTATTGATTGATTGATTATTGACTGACTGATTATTGCCTGACTGACTGACTGATTATTGCCTGACTGACTGATTATTGCCTGATTGATTATTGATTGATTGATTATTGACTGACTGATTATTGCCCACCTGACTGATTATTGACTGACTGATTATTGCCTGACTGACTGATTATTGACTGACTGATTATTGCCTGACTGACTGATTATTGACTGACTGATTATTGCCTGACTGACTGATTATTAACTGACTGATTATTAACTGATTGATTATTGACTGACTGATTATTGCCTGATTGATTATTGCCTGACTGACTGACTGATTATTAACTGATTGATTATTGACTGACTGATTATTGCCTGACTGATTATTAACTGACTGATTATTGCCTGACTGACTAACTGATTTTTGCCTGACTGACTGATTGATTATTGACTGACTGAATATTGACTGACTGATTATTGCCTGATTGATTATTGCCTGACTGACTGATTGATTATTGACTGATTGATTATTGCCTGACTGACTGATTGATTATTGACTGATTGATTATTGCCTGATTGATTATTGCCTGATTGATTATTGATTGATTGATTATTGACTAACTGATTATTGCCTGACTGACTGATTGATTGACTGACTGCCTGATTGATTATTGACTGACTGATTATTGCCTGACTGCCTGATTGATTATTGACTGACTGATTATTGCCTGACTGACTGATTATTGCCTGACTGACTGAGTATTAACTGATTGATACTTGCCTGACTGACTGATTGATTATTGCCTGACTGATTATTGACTGACTGATTATTGCCTGATTGATTATTGACTGACTGATTATTGCCTGACTGACTGATTGATTATTGACTGACTGCCTGATTGATTATTGACTGATTGATTATTGACTGATTGATTATTGCCTGACTGATTGATTATTGCCTGATTGATTATTGCCTGATTGATTATTGCCTGACTGACTGATTGATTATTGACTGATTGATTATTGCCTGACTGATTATTGCCTGACTGACTGACTGATTATTGCCTGACTGACTGATTATTGCCTGACTGATTATTGCCTGACTGATTATTGCCTGATTGATTATTGACTGACTGATTATTGCCTGACTGACTGATTGATTATTGACTGACTGCCTGATTGATTATTGACTGATTGATTATTGACTGATTGATTATTGCC
Source organism: Eupleurogrammus muticus (assembly GCA_036785175.1). Taxonomy (NCBI): domain Eukaryota; kingdom Metazoa; phylum Chordata; class Actinopteri; order Scombriformes; family Trichiuridae; genus Eupleurogrammus; species Eupleurogrammus muticus. The sequence goes on along the minus strand of JAYKQN010000035.1, from coordinate 2,561,661 downwards.
TGACTGATTGATTATTGCCTGATTGATTATTGCCTGATTGATTATTGCCTGACTGACTGACTGATTATTGACTGATTGATTATTGACTGACTGATTATTGCCTGACTGATTATTGCCTGACTGACTGATTATTGCCTGACTGACTGATTATTGCCTGACTGATTATTGACTGACTGATTATTGCCTGACTGACTGATTATTGCCTGACTGATTATTGACTGACTGATTATTGACTGACTGATTATTGACTGACTGACTGATTATTGCCTGACTGATTATTGCCTGACTGATTATTGCCTGACTGACTGATTATTGCCTGACTGACTGATTATTGCCTGACTGACTGATTATTGCCTGACTGACTGATTATTGACTGACTGATTATTGACTGACTGATTATTGCCTGACTGACTGATTATTGCCTGACTGATTATTGACTGACTGATTATTGCCTGACTGATTGATTATTGCCTGATTGATTATTGCCTGACTGACTGATTGATTATTGACTGATTGATTATTGCCTGACTGATTATTGCCTGACTGACTGATTATTGACTGATTGATTATTGACTGACTGATTATTGACTGACTGATTATTGCCTGACTGACTGATTATTGCCTGACTGATTATTGCCTGACTGATTATTGCCTGACTGATTATTGCCTGACTGACTGATTATTGCCTGACTGACTGATTATTGCCTGACTGATTATTGACTGACTGATTATTGCCTGACTGACTGATTATTGCCTGACTGATTATTGACTGACTGATTATTGACTGACTGACTGATTATTGCCTGACTGATTATTGACTGACTGATTATTGCCTGACTGACTGATTATTGCCTGACTGACTGATTATTGACTGACTGACTGATTATTGACTGACTGATTATTGACTGACTGATTATTGCCTGATTGATTATTGATTGATTGATTATTGACTGACTGATTATTGCCCGCCTGACTGATTATTGACTGACTGATTATTGCCTGACTGATTATTGCCTGACTGACTGACTGATTATTGACTGACTGACTGATTATTGCCTGACTGACTGATTGATTATTGACTGACTGATTATTGCCTGACTGATTATTGACTGACTGATTATTGCCTGACTGACTGATTATTGACTGACTGATTATTGCCTGACTGACTGATTATTGACTGACTGATTATTGCCTGACTGACTGATTATTGACTGACTGATTATTGCCTGATTGATTATTGACTGACTGATTATTGCCTGATTGATTATTGCCTGACTGACTGACTGATTATTAACTGATTGATTATTGACTGACTGATTATTGCCTGACTGATTATTAACTGACTGATTATTGCCTGACTGACTAACTGATTTTTGCCTGACTGACTGATTGATTATTGACTGACTGAATATTGACTGACTGATTATTGCCTGATTGATTATTGCCTGACTGACTGATTGATTATTGACTGATTGATTATTGCCTGACTGACTGATTGATTATTGACTGATTGATTATTGCCTGATTGATTATTGCCTGATTGATTATTGATTGATTGATTATTGACTAACTGATTATTGCCTGACTGCCTGATTGATTATTGACTGACTGATTATTGCCTGACTGCCTGATTGATTATTGACTGACTGATTATTGCCTGACTGACTGATTATTGCCTGACTGACTGAGTATTAACTGATTGATACTTGCCTGACTGACTGATTGATTATTGCCTGACTGATTATTGACTGACTGATTATTGCCTGATTGATTATTGACTGACTGATTATTGCCTGACTGACTGATTGATTATTGACTGACTGCCTGATTGATTATTGACTGATTGATTATTGCCTGACTGATTGATTATTGCCTGATTGATTATTGCCTGATTGATTATTGCCTGACTGATTATTGACTGACTGATTATTGCCTGACTGATTATTGCCTGACTGATTATTGACTGACTGATTATTGCCTGACTGATTATTGCCTGACTGACTGATTATTGCCTGACTGACTGATTATTGCCTGACTGATTATTGACTGACTGATTATTGCCTGACTGACTGATTATTGCCTGACTGATTATTGCCTGACTGATTATTGACTGACTGATTATTGCCTGACTGACTGATTATTGCCTGACTGACTGATTATTGCCTGACTGATTGATTATTGACTGACAGATTATTGCCTGACTGATTGATTATTGACTGACTGATTATTGACTGACTGACTGATTATTGCCTGACTGACTGATTATTGACTGACTGATTATTGCCTGACTGACTGACTGATTATTGACTGACTGATTATTGACTGACTGATTATTGCCTGACTGACTGATTATTGACTGACTGACTATTGACTGACTGATTATTGCCTGACTGACTGATTATTGACTGACTGATTATTGACCGACTGATTATTGACTGACTGACTATTGACTGACTGATTATTGCCTGACTGACTGATTATTGACTGACTGATTATTGCCTGACTGACTGATTATTGACTGACTGATTATTGACTGACTGATTATTGACTGACTGATTATTGCCTGCCTGAGGCTGCCTGATCAGACCTGTGAGGAGTCCTCCACGGCCTTGTGCAGGTTCCTGAGCTTCAGGTGGCAGGCGGCTCTGTTAGAAAACACGGCTGGGATCCTGGCGTTGATCCGAGCCGCCATGTTGTAGGCGTTCACGGCAGCCAGGAAGTTTCCTGCTGCGAAACATTTACTGCACAGAGGAAACGGATTGAGTGTCTGGACGTGGAGCTGCCGTCTGTTGAGTGAGATTCAGACTCACTCACTCTCCTTTGTCCTTCAGCCAGTCGGGGTTCTTCTCGTCCTCCTCCAGGTCGTCCAGCTGCTCACAGCCAGGATCGGCTGCTCGTCTGTTCTCAGCCTGGTTCCTCAGCCACTGGACCAATGAAGCCAATCAACGGTAGTTCATGCGTTTTTCAAGTTTTGGGAAAAGACAAAATCATCAGAGACTCATGTTTAGTGGACGACTGGACACATGTAGAGCGTAGTTGTGATGTCACTAACATCAAAGAATAAATCTGAACATTCTAGTGACTTTATTCCACTTTAACCTGCATTAAACTGTCCTTTCATTCACAGTGAAAACTGAAGGTAAATAAACTTTTTCATCACTTTCCCGGGTTCTTTCTGTTTTTATTGAACGTAACTCATCAACATCCAGTTTTGACTTTTAGAACCTGAGATGTGGAGAATTTACGATGAAGTGATGACACATGTTTAATGTGCTTTATATATTTCAATTTATGAATAGGCACAGCACTTTATGTTAATATTAGTGTGTAACGTGATAACTTTAACTGAGTTCCTGTAAAACATCAAAGCCTAAAACCACCAGTAGAAACTGATTCTAGATTTAAAGCTTCTTCTTGATTCGTGAAGCATCATGAAAACTGTTAAACTGTCATTTTATCCTAAAGAATAAAAAACCTTGACTCAGGAAAAAAGAAGTAGAAGTCCTTGTCCTCTAGGAGAAAAAGTCTGATCAGGAACTGAAGGTGGTTTCACTCCATGTGTGGCGTCATCAAGCCTTCACCAACAGGCCACGACTCACCTGCTCCTCCTCAGCCACTCTGGACTCTCTGAGCGCTGTAGGGAACACTCTGGGCGTGAAGGACACCTGGATGACGCCGGGGCTTCTGGGAGCAGGAGCGTCACCTGGACACACACACACACACACACACATACACACACACACACACACACACACACATACATATACACACACATATACACACACACACACACACACACACACACACACACACACACATACATATACACACACACACACACACACACACACACACACACACACATTTGTTCCAGTTGTTTTCCTGCTTCTGTTCTACTTTGTTAATCCACATTTTACACAATTAATGAATTAAACTACTAATTAACAGATTGATCATTATGAACAGGTTGATTAGATCTGCAGCAGTTTACTCACCGACTTTCACTTTTCTTCCATCTGAACAACTTTTCGTTTCCTCTGGTTTAACTCGTGTTTCCTGTGGTTTAACTCGTGTTTCCTCTGGTTTAACTCGTGTTTCCTGTGGTTTAACTCGTGTTTCCTGTGGTTTAACTCGTGTTTCCTCTGGTTTAACTCGTGTTTTCTCTGGTTTAACTCGTGTTTCCTCTGGTTTAACTCGTGTTTCCTCTGGTTTAACTCGTGTTTTCTCCTTCCAGGCTTCCAGCTCTGCTGAGGTTCTGTCTCGTTCAGCGTTTTTTATTTCCTGGATTCGTTCTCTTTCCTCCTTTTCCAGCTGTGAACAAACAGGATCCTTAGTTTCCTTTTGTTTTCTGCTTTAAATGACATGAATCTATAAATCTGTGAATATCTCTGCAACCACAAACCATTCTGCTTCATCCTGGTGTCAGAATAAGTTTGACCTTAAGTTTTAATCTTGTTTAGATTCCTGACTGAAAAGTGCTTAAAATGAATGTGACTATGACCGTTCCCATGTGGTGGATACAGATGTGTGAGAGTCCAGTACAACCTGCATCATGGTCTCCAGGCCGTGTTTCCTCTGTCTCTGCTGTTTCTCTGCTTTGGCCTGAGTCTCACGTCTGAGCTTTTCGTCGTGTTTCATCAGCGCTTTGTCTCTGATCTGCTTCTTCTTCTCTTTATCACCTGAGACATGGACACATGATGTTTCTGTTTGAAAACTCATAAATACAAGTTACTGAATATCTGAAGTTTTAACATGTAGAATCAGACGTATAACTTCCTGGTGACAGCTTTACTTCCACAAACCCACAGACTGAGGAGTGAAGGTGTGTGTCTGACTTGGTGTCTTACAGGCTGTTTCCATCAGACGGTCCCACATCGTCTTCGTCTTTTTGGCCAAAGCGAAGACAGCGAGTCCGTTTCCAACCTTCGCTGAGCTCCTGTCTTCATCGACAGGTTCAGACAGGAAGACCTCGAACAGGAAGGGAGGGAAACTCACCTGGCCAGGTAACCAGACCACAGGGATCGTGTTATTACACACGTATGTTCAGCCCTTAAATCCATTCATTAGATTTTGACCTTTCTACGGTTTTCAAAGACATTCAGAGTGAAGCGGAGGCGACAGCGAGTTAAAACCCAGTCACGATAAAACACACTAGTTATGGAAAATATGCAATAATAAATAAAAAAAAGTTCCCGTCAGGAGAGAAAACATCCAAAGCTTGAAGATAAACTCCGGTTCTTTATGATTAGAACATGTAGCAAAAAGCAGGCGCTGAATAAATGCAGCCGCATGTGATTTTCAAGGCTTAGTGCAGAGACTCGCATGTTTAACTGGTTGTGTGTGTAACTCAGGCGAATTATTCCATTATTAATAATTACATTATTATAACAGTGCTTCAGGCTAATTGTGGCTAAAGGAACTAGCTTAGCTTTACCTTCAGGTACTCGTCTGTGCAAACAACGTCCACCTGAGCAGGTTTGGCTCCTTTTAAAGGAACGTTGATGTAAACCGTGGATTGAGTCTGCGTCCATGAGAAGTCTGAGACCAGCAGCGGCATCGAGCTAACGGCTAACGGCTAGCTAACGGCCAACAACAACGAGCTAACGGCTAGCTAACGGCCAACAACAACGAGCTAACAGCTAACAACAACGAGCTAACGGCTAGCTAACGGCTAACAACAACGAGCTAACAGCTAACTGCTAACAACAACGAGCTAACGGCTAACTCGCTGTCAGTAAAAAAACATTAAAAAAAACGGTAAAAACGACGAGAAACAACGTGAATTAACCAAACGCTGAACTGCCGCTGCGGCGCGTCTCGTTGCTATGGTGACCACAGAGCTCGGTGGTGCGTTCTGGACCGTAGGAAACATGACGATCACACAGTGAAATAACGGAAGTGACGTCAGGCTACGTAAAAATGATCCGAATAAGTCTCTTTGACATTTTTTTTTACATATAATTGTGTATCTTTTGAAAACTCTTTTTAGTCATTTTCTTCTATTAACTCATCAAAATCAGTTTGTTAAATGTTAAAATTAAAATTAGGCCTAAAGAATCAACAGAATAAAACATGTACTAATCATCACCATTTGTCTTTTTACACTTTGTTTAATTTTTTACATTAAATATTTCCACTGAAACTCATGAAGTTCTGAAAGTGAACCCACTGTATTTTGTCTGTGTTTCTCAGTGTTTATGGACCCAAACGGCCGAAGGAGGAAATGTTCACTGGGTCTGATGTAGTCGCCAGGAAATAAGAATAAAACAGGACGACTCAGGTCGACAGACGTGAGACTCAGGAACCAGGAAACAAACCACATGACAGCGTGAGTTTCCTGCTTTGGTTCTGATTAGGATCCTTCCTGTGGACTTTATTCACAGGAGAAGGATGGAGGTCAAAGAAGCTGCTGAATCCTGGACGCGTCAGTTTGTACATTAACAGAGTTCAGTTTGTGTAATCAGACAATAGAGATACAATCAGATAAGTTGGTTCATGGTAAAAGGGGCGGAGCTTACCGGCTTACCTGTGCTGAGTGGGTACATTTCTCCGTTTACACCTGAGTTCCTGTTCCTTTCAGTCCAAACATAGAAACGCTGATCCAACCGAGCCTGGGTCCTGCTGAGGTGTGTTTGGTTCTGTGAGGGTCAGAGGTCGTCGTTTTGTCGCCTTTTTACAAACTGTCGGAGCAATCTGTGATTTTGGGCTGAACAACTAGAACTGACCTGAACGTGATGGTTTCTAACCTTTATTCACACGTGTCAGTCCACACACACTACAGCAGCTTTCTGCAAGGAATAAAATGAGCTAAAGAAAGAGACAAAATAACGTAGCAGCTACAATTGTTAGATTTAGTCTGAAGGACCAACAGTCATTACCATTATTATCATTATCATTATTATAATTGTTATTATTATTATCATCATATTATTATTGTTATTATTGTTATTATTATCATTATTACTATTATAATAATTATTATCATTGTTATTATTATTGTTGTTGTTGTTATTATTATTGTTATTATTATTATTGTTGTTGTTGTTATTATTATTGTTATTATTAGTGTTGTTGTTATCATTGTTATTATTATTATTGTTGTTGTTATTATCATTGTTATTATTATTGTTGTTGTTGTTATTATCATTGTTATTATTATTGTTGTTGTTGTTATTATTATTGTTATTATTATTATTGTTGTTGTTGTTATTATTATTGTTATTGCAGGCATTTCCTCTTCAGGCCTTCTAGAATTGTGTGCGTTGTCTCCTCATCTGGAAAGTCGTGGGTTTGCCTTCCATCTTCTCGCTTTGCAGCGAGACTGCAAAGTGCTGATTTCTGTTTTGCTGCTTTTCATCGCCTACGGCAACACTACGGACCTCTGGGACCAGTGCGTCTGCGGGGGGGCTCCCCTCATTGTTCATATAGATGATTTATTCATGTAATAATAATCATGTGTGTATAACTGAGGAAAACATGGATTCAGTTGCATGTCAAGTTTCTTTGCTTCAGTTCCATTTTCATATATTTTTTCACCCTTCGTTGTTTGTTTACGTGTATTTTACATTTAACGCGTTAATCTAAGTTCCAGCTTGTGGACGTGTGACATCATAAACGCACGCCACGCGTCCTGTGCTTCCATTCTTTATTCCTTGGACCTGACTCAGCCACAGGAAGTTTATCAGAGAGATAACAACAAGGCCAGAGATAAAATCACAAAGACCACGCTGATGGATTATTATGTAGGTGATGAAGCTGTAAAACTGGTTCACTGACTCACTATTACTAATGAAACCAGTTCAACGAGAATTTGTCTTTTCTAACTAAATAAATATAAATCACATTAAAATTCTATAAGTTAAGTGTTTGGGCTGGTGGTAGAACTAATAATAGTTAAAATATTGTTTAACTTCCATTAATAAAACACATATAAAACTGTTCCTCAGGTTAACATCATTAACGTTGTATTATTGAACATTAATGTAGTTTAATCCTCAATGAAGCAGCATAAATACAGAATAAAACACGAATAAGACTTTCACACAATATAATATGGATCATAATGATGTTTGTGTTGATATAAATATATATCAAGATAGATATATATATAATATGTAGACAATAACTCCGTTAGTTTCCAACACGTTAATCACCAACTATTCTGATAATAAACTGCTTTAATAACACACGTATTGCAGCAGTGATTATATTTGATGATATGACACTGTGAGTTGTTTATAAAGTCATATTTCCTAATGATAAAAAAAAAAATAAAAAACAGTACAGTAATTAAATACCAGCAATGGTAGAATGACCTGTGACTATTATTATTAAAACAACAAACCAAACCATCAATTTAACATTTACTCAGTAACACGAGTAGATGAGGAAACACAACCACTGGACACATCTGGATGTTTCTGCAGCAAAATCATGTAGAGAAAGTCAAAATGTTTTAAAGTACAGTTTTAGGAGGATTCATCAGGAGAATGTACATTTTGTGTTAAAAGTGTATTTTATCTTTTTTTTTTTCAAACAAAACCAACACAGTGTATTTTCTTAATGAAATGTATGTTTCAACATTTTATTTCTTTTATATGTTTCGGTTCATTCAAACACGTGAGATGTTAGTTTTTTAATGTGCTCTATAAATACATTTGTTGTGATAAATATTTATTTCCCCAGCGTATAAACTCATTTGACACTTTTCTGTCATTAACTTCACTCCAGGTGTGGCGGCTGTTTGCAGCCGCAGGTTAATGAGTGGCAGGTGAGCGGCCTGTGGGCGGGGCCTGTGGGCGGGGCCTGTGGGCGGGGCCTGTGGGCGGGGCCTGGGCCGTGGCGGCATAAAGAGGCCCGGCCGCGGCGTGTCAGCGTGCCTCGTCATGGGGAAAGGTTTCTACATCAGTCGACCCCTGGGGGTCGCGGCCGTCGTTGTGGGCGCCGCCGCCGTGGCGACCATCATCGGCCTGTCGGTCGTCTACTCGCAGGAAAAGAACAAAAACGATGAGCCGGCCCCGCCCCTGCCGCCCGTTACCACGGCAACGCCCAACCCCCCCGTCACCACGGCAACACCCAACCCCTCCGTCCCCACGGCGACCTCCGAAACCCCCGTCACCACGGCGACGCCGTCCAACCGGCCGTGGGACCGGTACCGGCTGCCCCGGAGCCTGGTGCCGGACCACTACAACGTGACCCTGTGGCCCCGGCTGACCCCGGACCAGAACACGGGACTCTACATCTTCACAGGTAAAATAAACAAATACAGAATGAAAAATTCAATGTACCGTATTCGAATGCTCTGATTCAGTTCCTCAAATGATAACACGACATTTTAGTTCAAGATCCACTTTTAACAATGTGATTTGAATCAAGCCCCACGATTGGCTGGCGACCATCTGGGGTGTATCCCCCTGCCTCTCGCCATAAATGCGCTGGGATAGGCTCCAGCAGACCCCTGCGACCCTGAAAAGGAATAAGCGGGATAGAAAATGGATGGATGGATGGATTTGAATCAATAGATTATTTAAAGTGATCCTGGCTGTTTAATCTGAATCTGAGCAACTTGAAAATATGTTCAACATGAACCAAAACCTTTTTTGAACATTGAAGAATAGACGTGAAAAGTGAATTTCAATGCAAACAGAAATTCAATCACAGATTTATTTCCATACGAATGAAGGTAAAAACTGATCAGTTTGGATTGGACTTTTCGTGTTTCCTGGAAACATCACAAATATCACATAAATGAATCATGTACATGTTCTTTTCCACTTCATGGTTGATCATAAAATGATTTGAACTGTTGATAATATATAAATAATATCAGGATAATGTGGCTGATTCCTGGTCGCTGCCTCATTCTCGTGTTTTATGGACTAAAGAGAACGTCTTATCTTATCGCTCACAAACGACTTTTACAGCCGCGTCCACACCTGATACTTACTGCAGTAAAAGTAGAAAACTATACACTATACTAAATACACAAAAACAAACAGAAAATACTGAAGAATTATCAGCTAAATGTATGTTAAGTACAAAAAGTCTAAATATTCATTAAACATACTTTATTATATATATTATACTACTCATTTTATCAACAAATACCTGTGGGAGTGTTTCATCGATGTGGAGTCAGTTTGAGGTACTTTGTGTCGGTAAATACTACTAGTAACGGTAAAAGTACTGCATCGTAATATTTGGCAGCTTTTACCCAAAAATAAAAGGCAATATAATACAATACAAACAGGAGAATATTCATTTATGTAGTTTATGTAAAAATGTAACATTTCTGCAGATAAATGTAGTGAAGTTTCATCACATATAAATACTCAAGTGAGAGTACAAGTACTTCAAAAACTGTAATACAATGCAGTATCTTAGTAATAAGATAAGATAAGATAAAACTTTATTGATCCCACAACGGGGAAATTTGTGTGTTACTGCAGCGTTACAGATAAAGAGAAGAAAATAAAGCTGAAGATAAAAAAACTATAAAGAAATAAAAATAAAAAACACACAACACAATGTACAAATTCACAGAAAATGCTAATAAATAGTAAGAAAAGAGTAAGAAAAAGTATGCATAAGCAAAGCATATATACACACATACACAATAATGCTGATGAATATTATCTGTAATTATTATTGTAATAAACTTGTAGTTAAATGCTATAAATGATTGAGGTGAATAAATAGTTAAAAGAACAATGAGTGAAAGTTCCTCTAATAATCAATTAGTTTTTTATTTAATTTACTCATTTCAATAATATTGAAAAAATACTTGAGTGAATTTTTATCCTATTGACTGATTGACTGATTGACTGATTGATTGACTGATTGATTGACTGATTGACTGATTGATTGACTGATTGACTGATTGATTGACTGACTGATAGACTGATTGATTGACTGATTGACTGATTGATTGACTGATTGATTGACTGATTGACTGATTGACTGATTGATTGACTGATTGATTGATTGACTGACAGACTGATTGATTGACTGATTGACTGATTGATTGACTGATTGACTGATTGACTGATTGATTGACTGATTGATTGATTGACTGATAGACTGACTGATTGACTGATTGATTGAATGATTGACTGACTGATTGACTGATTGACTGATTGATTGATTGACTGATAGACTGACTGATTGACTGATTGATTGAATGATTGACTGACTGATTGACTGATTGACTGATTGACTGATTGATTGATTGAATGATTGACTGATTGACTGATTGACTGATTGACTGACTGATTGATTGACTGATTGACTGATTGACTGACTGATTGACTGATTGACTGACTGATTGACTGATTGACTGATTGATTGATTGATTGAATGATTGACTGACTGATTGACTGATTGACTGATTGATTGATTGACTGATTGACTGATTGACTGATTGATTGACTGATTGACTGATTGACTGATTGACTGATTGACTGACTGATTGACTGATTGACTGATTGATTGATTGATTGAATGATTGACTGACTGATTGACTGATTGACTGATTGATTGATTGACTGATTGACTGATTGACTGATTGATTGACTGATTGACTGATTGACTGATTGACTGATTGATTGACTGATTGACTGATTGACTGATTGACTGATTGATTGATTGAATGATTGACTGATTGACTGATTGACTGATTGACTGACTGATTGATTGACTGATTGACTGATTGACTGACTGATTGACTGATTGACTGACTGATTGACTGATTGACTGATTGATTGATTGATTGAATGATTGACTGACTGATTGACTGATTGACTGATTGATTGATTGACTGATTGACTGATTGACTGATTGATTGACTGATTGACTGATTGACTGATTGACTGATTGATTGATTGAATGATTGACTGATTGACTGATTGATTGATTGATGGAATGATTGACTGACTGATTGACTGATTGACTGATTGACTGATTGACTGATTGACTGACTGATTGACTGATTGATTGATTGATTGAATGATTGACTGACTGACTGATTGATTGATTGATGGAATGATTGACTGACTGATTGACTGATTGACTGATTGACTGATTGACTGACTGATTGACTGATTGACTGATTGACTGATTGATTGATTGATTGAATGATTGACTGACTGATTGACTGATTGACTGATTGATTGATTGACTGATTGACTGATTGACTGATTGATTGACTGATTGACTGATTGACTGATTGACTGATTGATTGAATGATTGACTGACTGATTGACTGATTGACTGATTGATTGATTGAATGATTGACTGATTGACTGATTGACTGATTGACTGATTGATTGATTGACTGATAGACTGACTGATTGACTGATTGATTGAATGATTGACTGACTGATTGACTGATTGACTGATTGATTGATTGACTGATAGACTGACTGATTAACTGATTGATTGAATGATTGACTGACTGATTGACTGATTGACTGATTGATTGATTGAATGATTGACTGATTGACTGATTGACTGATTGACTGATTGACTGACTGATTGATTGACTGATTGACTGATTGACTGACTGATTGACTGATTGACTGATTGATTGATTGATTGAATGATTGACTGATTGACTGATTGACTGATTGATTGATTGATGGAATGATTGACTGACTGATTGACTGATTGACTGATTGACTGACTGATTGACTGATTGACTGATTGATTGATTGATTGAATGATTGACTGACTGATTGACTGATTGATTGATTGACTGATTGACTGATTGACTGATTGATTGACTGATTGACTGATTGACTGATTGACTGATTGATTGATTGAATGATTGACTGATTGACTGATTGATTGATTGATGGAATGATTGACTGACTGATTGACTGATTGACTGATTGACTGATTGACTGATTGACTGACTGATTGACTGATTGATTGATTGATTGAATGATTGACTGACTGATTGACTGATTGACTGATGGATTGATTGACTGATTGACTGATTGACTGATTGATTGACTGATTGACTGATTGACTGATTGACTGATTGACAGACTGATTGATCGATGCTTGTTGTGATTGCTGAGATTCTGATTCCTCCTCAGGAAATGCCAGTGTGGAGTTTAGGTGTGAAGAGGAGACGGATTTGATCCTGATTCACTCCAATAAACTCAACTACACCCAACAACCCAACGACATGTACGCTACGCTGGTCGCGGTGGGCGGCGCCGAGGCCCCGTCAATCAAGTCCACCTGGTTACAGACGGTGACTCAGTACCTGGTCATTCACCTGGACGGTAACCTGAAGCAGAACCAGAGTTACCACCTGTTCATGGACTTCACTGGAGAACTGGCCGACGACCTGGGAGGGTTCTACAGGAGCGAGTACATGGAGAACGGAAACAAGAAGTAGGTTTCAGTAGGACCACTTCATGATGAGGGACCCAAAAATGTATTTCAGGATTTATATACCAATTAAGGCCGCAACTAAAGACTATTTTAGATCCATCGATTACTGAAACAATGAATGGATTTGTTGTTTGGTTCATAAAATAATGTAAAACTTTGTTTGTAACTTTGACTTTACGTTACACATAAGTTATATTACACTAGCTCATGTTACATTACGCTTAGTTACGTTACACATAAGTTATATTACACTAGTTCATGTTACATTACGCTTAGTTACGTTACACATAAGTTATATTACACTAGCTCATGTTACATTACGCTTAGTTACGTTACACATAAGTTATATTACACTAGCTCATGTTACATTACGCTTAGTTACGTTACACATAAGTTATATTACACTAGCTCATGTTACATTACGCTTAGTTACGTTACACATAAGTTATATTACACTAGCTCATGTTACATTACGCTTAGTTACATTACGCATAAGTTATATTACACTAGTTCATGTTACATCAGGCTTAGTTACGTTACACATAAGTTATATTACACTAGTTCATGTTACATCAGGCTTAGTTACGTTACACATAAGTTATATTACACTAGCTCATGTTACATCAGGCTTAGTTACGTTACACATAAGTTATATTACACTAGCTCATGTTACATTAGGCTTAGTTACGTTACACATAAGTTATATTACACTAGCTCATGTTACATTAGGCTTAGTTACGTTACACATAAGTTATATTACACTAGCTCATGTTACATCAGGCTTAGTTACGTTACACATAAGTTATATTACACTAGCTCATGTTACATTAGGCTTAGTTACGTTACACATAAGTTATATTACACTAGCTCATGTTACATTAGGCTTAGTTACGTTACACATAAGTTATATTACACTAGCTCATGTTACATTAGGCTTAGTTACGTTACACATAAGTTATATTACACTAGCTCATGTTACATTAGGCTTAGTTACGTTACACATAAGTTATATTACACTAGCTCATGTTACATTAGGCTTAGTTACGTTACACATAAGTTATATTACACTAGCTCATGTTACATTACAGTTATTAATTTAATTTCAGACTGAACAAGATAACATGATGTTAGGACACGCTTCTTTGTTTCTTTAAACATGGAGCTGCTTGTGCTTTTCTTCAGGATCGTTGCTACCACTCAGATGCAGCCGACAGACGCCAGAAAAGCGTTTCCCTGTTTCGATGAGCCAGCGATGAAAGCTGTTTTCTACATCACTCTGATCCATGATGATGGAACCGTTGCTCTGTCCAATGGAAGAGAAATAGGTTTGTTACACTGAAGATACGATGACTAAGGATTTAAGGGGCAGATAACAGAAGTTATATCTAAACCTATAAGAACTTAATCATATCTTGAATATTGTCTGGCTTTTATCATTGAAAAAAAAGGAAAAAAAATCACATACACATTTTTTTTGTTTATCTGCTTTCTCTTATACAGAAACAAGCATCATTGAAGGCCAGGACCTGCGGAGGACAGTTTTTGAGCCAACTAAGAAAATGTCCACATACCTGCTGGCGTTTATTGTCAGCGAATTCGGTCATATCAACAACACCATTGACGACGTTGTGGTGAGTGACCCCCAGCAAACACATTATTCTTCCACTTTAAAAAGGCAGCAAGAGGTTAAAAAATACGTTAAATTCAGCCACGACAGAAACATGTGATGAGTAATGAAAATAAGCTTTAAATGACATTTACCGTAAATTCTGGACTATTGAAGGCACCTGAATTCAAGCTGCACTGCCACTAAATTCAGAAAGAAGAACAAATGTGAACATGTGCAGACTGCATCCGACTATAAGACACCATGATATTTACAGTTCACAGAAAGATTGTTTAAATGATTTGTACCCTATTTAAGGGTTTTGTTCTACAGGGGCAAATGTACCTTTTACTTAAAAGTCACTGGACAACCAGAAGCACCAATAGTTATCAACAGCGCTGAATCCCAGTGTGGTCTAGACCCTCCATGTGGCTCTGTGAGTTTCATGTCTCCATAGAACGACTGACAGCGTTTTCAGCCATGAGCTTTCATAGTTTTGTAGTAGGAATAGTATTTATTTCATGTTTCGTGTTACTTCATGTGTGATTTGAGTCCAGAATCTCCTGCAGCATCAAACGTCTGCAGGTTCTGACAGAATGTGATGTTTCTTGCGTAGATCCGGATCTTTGCTCGGAAACCAGCGATCGACGCCGGGCAGGGAGAATACGCCCTCAACAAGACGGGCCCCATCCTCCAGTTCTTCGAGGAGTATTATAACTCCAAATACCCGCTGGGCAAGTCCGGTCAGTTCACGGCTGCCATGAACTCTGCTCCTTTAGCCTTCACTTTATCGCCGTCACATGTTTTTATAGTTGAGAGACATCGTCGCCTCCAGTAAAATTTCTGTCCCAGCTTCATAAAACTCTCTCGTCCTTTATTGTGTTGCTTTATCGATCTTATCTGCTGAAAAATGCTTGTATCACTCACTTTTACAGGTTTTATGGCTCTGGAAAAATGACCTGATCAATTATTAACTAGAACAGCTGATCACTTGGATCGTAATCAGTCCCCAGATTCACAAATATCCTCTCATCCCTAAACTGGACTGTTCACTGATCATTTCAATTGTACCAAATGCTATTTAACTCATTGGATTTTGAGATATATTCATATATAAATCAACATTTAGTTAGAATACATATAATAGAATTATCTATCAGTTAGTCTCAGTTTATTTACTTATTTACAAAGTGTTGATAATTTCACAAACTTTGAAAAACACACACACACAGATAGTATATATATAGATCACTGATCTCTGATCAGCTACGTATTGATCACTGATCACAGATCAGATTGCTCTGCCGGACTTTAATGCTGGAGCCATGGAGAACTGGGGCCTGATCACCTACAGAGAAACAGCTCTGCTCTACGATGAAGACTTTTCCTCCAACTCCAACAAGCAGAGAATCGCCTCCATCATCGCTCACGAACTCGCTCATATGGTTCGATACCGAAGCAACCTCTGATCTGAAACAACAACCTCTGATCTTAAAACAACAACCTCTGATCTTAAACAACAACCTCTGATCTGAAACAACAACCTCTGATCTTAAAACAACAACCTCTGATCTTAAACAACAACCTCTGATCTGAAACAACAACCTCTGATCTTAAAACAACAACCTCTGATCTTAAAACAACAACCTCTGAT
>JAYKQN010000035.1:2525000-2540000 GCA_036785175.1 Eupleurogrammus muticus | reverse complement strand
CCTCTATCGGTGGGGGCCTCTATCGGTGGACCTCCATCACTGGTGAGAGTCTACTGATAGAGGCCCCCACTGGTAGACCACAAACAGTAGACCTCTACAAGGTAGGCCCCCACCAGTAGACCCCCACCAGTAAACCCCTACCAGTAGACCCCCACCAGTAGACCTCCACCAGTAGACCCCCACCAGTAGACCCCCACCAGTAGACCTCCACCAGTAGACCTCTACCAGTAGACTTCCACCAGTAGACCCCCACCAGTAGACCTCCACCAGTAGACCTCCACCAGTAGACCTCTACCAGTAGACCCCCACCAGTAGACCTCCACCAGTAGACCCCCACCAGTAGACCCCCACCAGTAGACCTCCACCAGTAGACCTCTACTAGTAGACCCCCACCAGTAGACCCCCACCAGTAGACCTCTACCAGTAGACCTCCACCAGTAGACCTCCACCAGTAGACCTCTACTAATAGACCCCCACCAGTAGACCTCTACCAGTAGACCTCCACCAGTAGACCTCTACCAGTAGACCTCCACCAGTAGACCTCTACCAGTAGACCCCCACCAGTAGACCTCTACCAGTAGACCTCTACCAGTAGACCTCCACCAGTAGACCCCCACCAGTAGACCTCCACCAGTAGACCTCTACCAGTAGACCCCCACCAGTAGACCTCCACCAGTAGACCTCCACCAGTAGACCTCTACCAGTAGACCCCCACCAGTAGACCTCCACCAGTAGACCCCCACCAGTAGACCCCCACCAGTAGACCTCCACCAGTAGACCTCTACTAGTAGACCCCCACCAGTAGACCCCCACCAGTAGACCTCTACCAGTAGACCTCCACCAGTAGACCTCCACCAGTAGACCTCTACCAGTAGACCCCCACCAGTAGACCCCCACCAGTAGACCTCCACCAGTAGACCTCTACCAGTAGACCTCCACCAGTAGACCTCCATCCTTCTCCTCAGGCTGTTCCTGGCAACATCACCTTACCTGGCTCCATCGCTGACATCATGAACACCTGGGTGCTCCAGATGGGTTTTCCTGTGGTCACCATTAACACGGCCAATGGACAGGTATCCCAGAAACATTTCCTCCTGAATCCGGACTCTGAAGTCACTGCTCCGTCTCCATTCAAGTAAGTTTTTCTTTATTTTTTAATACTGTTCAGCTAACAAACTTGGCGGGAATCGTGTGGTCTGATTCAGTGAACATCCAGTTATGATGGCGTCGTCGTTATTTGTGTTCAGGTTTTTTCCCCTATTCATTCTGGATGAGAGAACCTCGAGAGGCTAAAGTCTAGAGACTTTATAGATGTAAACTTCTATATCCACATTTCATTAAGATACACACTTAAAAACTATATCAGGGTGACTGGCTAATTTCTGGTCATGGTTTTAGTTCAATAAGTGCAGATCTGATACTACTATCAGATACTATCAGATCACATGATCAGTTCAGATGAGTCCAGACGGCAAGAGGCCAGACCCAACTCCCACCTCGCTCAGGAATTGTCTATGTTTTATGAATATATGTAGATTTAATACCAGTTTTTATCCCACAGTTATGAATGGATCGTTCCTATAAAGTGGATGAAGAATGGACACATGCAGGATCCACTGTGGCTGAGGAATAAACAAGGTACCAAACAGCTGATTGTGTGCTAATGGATGAAATACTTTTTAGTGACAGTCACTGGATCCTTGATTCCATTCCTTCTACTGTAGCTGTAATGGAAGAGATGAAGATGACTGAAGGCAACTGGGTGCTGGCCAATCACAATGTAGTAGGTTACTACAGAGTAAACTACGACCAGAACAACTGGAATAAACTCCTGGAAATCCTGAGTAAAGATCACACGGTGAGAAGCAGCTGATGGAATTCACCTGACATGACCTGACGTGACCTGACGTGACCTGACCTGACCTGACCTGACCTGACCTGACCTGACATGACCTGACCTGACATGACCTGACATGACCTGACCTGACCTGACCTGACATGACCTGACATGACCTGACATGACCTGACGTGACCTGACATGACCTGACATGACCTGACGTGACCTGACCTGACATGACCTGACATGACCTGACATGACCTGACGTGACCTGACCTGACCTGACCTGACCTGACATGACCTGACATGACCTGACCTGACCTGACCTGACCTGACATGACCTGACATGACCTGACCTGACCTGACCTGACATGACCTGACATGACCTGACCTGACATGACCTGACATGACCTGACATGACCTGACGTGACCTGACCTGACCTGACCTGACCTGACATGACCTGACATGACCTGACATGACCTGACCTGACCTGACATGACCTGACATGACCTGACCTGACATGACCTGACATGACCTGACCTGACCTGACATGACCTGACATGACCTGACATGACCTGACCTGACATGACATGACCTGACCTGACATGACCTGACGTGACCTGACCTGACCTGACCTGACCTGACATGACCTGACATGAACTGACATGACCTGACATGAACTGACATGACCTGACATGACCTTCTCTTTCTAACATCATTACTGTTTCTGTAGAAGATCACATTGATCAACAGAGCTCAGTTGTTGGATGATGCCTTCAACCTCGCCAGGTAAATTCTCCTACTACTATTTGAATTTTCATGCATATGTTTATATGTTTGGATTTTGTTGTTTACACCAGTTGTCAATGGTTCATTCCCACAGAGCAAAGATTATTCCCACCTTGCTGGCCCTGAACACCACCAAGTACCTGTACAAGGAGAGGGACTACATGCCCTGGGCCTCAGCCCTGAACAACCTGGACTTTTTCAGCCTCATGTTTGACCGCAGCGAGGTTTACGGCCCCATGCAGGTGACTCTCAGCTTCCAGAAACATCTAAACACACAGAAGAAACCATCATATTTCTGTAAACTGAATGAGCTCATGAAGATTCATCATTCAATATTCTGGAACCCTCCCTTCTATTATGTTCAGGGTTAGAAACATTAGGACATTTAATTTAACAGCAAAATCAAGAATCTATAGACTATCAATAATCAATAATAATCTATAATATCAGCTATAGACTATCAATAATCACTATTATTGATAATATCAGCTATAGACTATCAATAATCAATAATAATCTATAATATCAGCTATAGACTATCAATAATCACTATTATTGATAATATCAGCTATAGACTATCAATAATCAATAATAATCTATAATATCAGCTATAGACTATCAATAATCACCATTATTGATAATATCAGCTATAGAATATCAATAATCACTATTATTGATAACATCAGCTATAGACTATCAATAATCACTATTGATGTTAATATCAGCTATAGAATATCAATAATCACTATTGATGATAATATCAGCTATAGACTATCAATAATCACTATTGATGATAATATCAGCTATAGACTATCAATAATCACTATTATTGATAATATCAGCTATAGACTATCAATAATCACTATTATTGATAATATCAGCTATAGACTATCAATAATCAATAAGAATCTATTAGTAATACTCAGTAAAACTCAGTAATATTAGTACTTGTATTTTGTTGTTGTTACTTGTTGTACCAACTTGTAAATGCAGCAATAAACAACCACTGGAAACATCTGGATGTTTTACTCATGTTTCCTGCAGCGTTGGCGGCTTTATATTAATTTAACTTCATTAGATTAGTTTTTAAACGTTGCTCAGGTATAGAGAGGCTGAACCTTCAGATACTAATATGAATAGTTTTTCTGTCTTCTGTGTGTTTCAGGCGTATCTGAGGAAACATGCCACGAGTCTGTTTTTGTTCTTTAAGGAATTGACAGAGAACTGGACCAAAGTCCCTGTTGGACACATGGACCAGTGAGTTCAGCAGCTTCTTGAACTGAAGTTAAACTTGAGAACACGTCACAGGTCTGAGATCAGCTGACTGTTAACGACATGAACCTGAATTATTCTCTTGTTTAATGACTTTAACATTGACCCCTGTGTTAAGTGCCAAACTAATGTCAATTAAAACTGCTATTTTTGATTCAAAAAATTTGGTACCCGATAGTTAAACTCTCTCTCTTAAAATGTAAAAAGGTTTAAATTTATTTGAAAAAATATTTTAAAAAATCATGATTTTATTAAAAAAAACTAATACAAGTAAAATTGTATTTTATAAAGATTGACTTTCTCATTATCTTGAACATAATTTCTCGGTGCATTAATCAGTGCGTGTGTTAATGTTCGATATATCTGACCTCGTTAGTGTTAAATGAGTAACATCATTGGCCAGTTCTGACTTTCAAATAAATAAATATAAATATGGAAAAAGTCATTGTATTTGCAGCTGCTACAGGATTAATTGCTCGTTAAGTTTTAATTGAGGGTTTGAAGCAGCTATAATGTCTTAGAAGTGAAAACAGTTAAATATGGATCAGTAATCTTTAGGAGTTTTTCTGAAACGGAATGAGCTGCAGGTTGTTTTTTCACAGCTTCGCCAGCAGGAAGCAGCAACGTCTCACAGGTCACATGAAGGCAGATTCTCTGACTGTTTTTAATGTTTTTGCAGCATAATACAAGAACATAGGGGAAAAAACAATAATACAGAAAGTGCTGGAGAGGTAAATTTATTAATATTAAACCTCAAAAATAAAGATGAATTAACAAATAAAATGAAACAACAAAAGTAACAAATACCATATGAGAACACAAAAAACTGAGTAATAATAATTGGATGTAAACAATAGAGTCTCAATGTGTTAAAAAGAACTTGATTCAAACTAATCAAAGCTGTAGATATTCTTGCCAAATAAAAATGAGAATTAATCCAAAGTAAAAGACAATTAACCTTGAGTGATAGGATGAAGTTTAACGGTGTGTGTTGTATAAATATGTGGGATTGAAGGATATTAATTGAGAACAGTGGTTCTTAACCTTGTTGGAGGCACTGAATGCCACCAGTTTCATATGCTCATCCCCCGCAACCTAACCCTAATGCTACCCCTAACCATAACCCTAGCCCTAACCCTAACCCTAACCCTAACCCTAGCCCTAACCCTAACCCTAGCCCTAACCATAACCCTAGCCCTAACCCTAACCCTAACCCTAACCCTAGCCCTAACCCTAACCCTAGCCCTAGCCCTAACCCTAACCCTAACGCTTTTAATGACTGTGCCCACTAACTGCAGACTAGAGTGAAGGGTGGACCTCTGCTGCAGAGGCTCCACCGAACCCCTGAGACCGACTCACCCAACCTCTAGGGTTCAATCGAACCCAGGTTAAGAACCACTGATCTATACGTTGATTTAATATCAGACAATGATATTGTATTATTATTATAAGTATTAAGTCTTCATTTCTGGTGGATCCATCTACAAGTGTACAAATGATTTTTTACTTTTTTACTTTTAGTTATTTTTTTTTTCTGAAACTATAGTGTATAATTTATTTGAATTTTATTAGACATTTATCTTTCTCATGACAGTTTGACTGAAAAACATTTTAATCCCACCAAACAAACAAGGTTCTGTGGGTCATTTAAACTCTGTACCACCTTAAACATGGCTCCTCCCCCTCAGGTACAACCAGGTGAATGCCATCAGCCTGGCCTGTAGAACCGGGCTGCCCGAATGCCTGGACCTGGTCCGGGGATGGTTCCGGGACTGGATGACTACCGGCGACAACAAGTGAGTACTGGTTCTGTACCGCTGCCGTTCCTGCACTCCACAAACTCAACTTCCTGTTCCGCAGGATCCATGCCAACCTGCGCTCCACCGTGTACTGCCACGCCATCGCCGCTGGCGACGCCGCCGAGTGGGAGTTCGCCTGGAAGATGTTTCAGAACACGAGCATCGCCACGGAGGCTGAGAAACTACGCTCTGCCCTGGCCTGTACCAGGGAGCCCTGGCTGCTCAACAGGTACTAATACTGCATACGAGTTGTTATGCAACAGAGAAGGTTACATTTGTTTATTAGCATTAATTTCTAAAATTGTGGTTGATAAACTGTGTTCTCGGTCCTCCTTCTTTGGTGGGCTTTGCCTGCATCCGTGGGGAAAACAACTTGTTTCGGGTGGTGACCATCAAACAGGGGGGGGTTCAGGGCTGGAAATGCTCATGGTGTCTTCTTGTCGGGAAAAGTGGTGATGTGCCTCCTGTATTCCACGATGTGTGGGATGGAAAAAGCTGGTTTCTACCACTATCTTCCTGCTTTGGATGTGGGACTGGGGGGCCCCTAATGGGAACCTCTGTGTGGAATCCCGTTTGATTAGCAAATAAATGACAGTTTCTCTGTTTTGAGTAACCAACCCAAAGAATACCTTGAAGCTCCAGGCTCCAGTGGACCAGTCCTCCCTGTCATAAAGGAACTTTTATTGTCTTTGGGGACCATTTGTTCAAGCTCTCATTGATTAATTTAATTGCTTAAACTCAGTTATTTGATGATTGTTCCGGCACAACAGAGTACTACAGTACTACCAACAGCCCTCGTCTGTACCAGGGAGCCCTGGCTCTTTAACAGGTACTAATACTACATACGAGTACTACAACACCCCTGGCCGGTCAACGGGTATTAATGCTGCATACTAGTACTACAACAGCCCTGGCTGCTCAACAGGTACTAATACTACAATACTAGTATTACCAACAGCCTCGTTACTAGTACTTTTTTTATTTTATATTCTCTTGGTTTCTTATTTTCTTCAAACAAAACCACAGTAAACTGACCAAAATCAATAATAATAACTTAATACTGCCTTACTTAGTACTGCCCTGTGTACTGTCTACCTGCTCAGGTACCTGGAGTACACTCTGAACCCAGGTCTGATCCGGAAGCAGGACACCACCTCCACCATCGTCTTCATCGCCAACAACGTGGTGGGTCAGTCTCTGGCCTGGGACTTTGTCCGAGCTCGATGGTCCTATATCTTCACTCAGTGAGTCCTACTACACATACTACATACTAGTACTGCAATACTAACAACAACCCTGGCTGCTCAACAGGTACTGATACTACATACTACTACATCTTCACTCAGCAAGGCACGTGGAGAAGATGAATGAACGTTTATCTTTAGATTCCCACAGATCGCAGCTCAAAACCTGATGAGACCAGCGTCACAGGTCTGTAAAAGTATTTATGGAGACAGGTTTACGAGGGTCACAGTCACACTGTAAAATCCACTGGAACATCAACGCTGGAGATTTACAGGCAGGTTTCTTATCAGACAGCTTTTATAGCGCTAGCACGCTAGCGGCCTGTGACCTTTAACCCCTTCTAACCTGCCAGGGCTCTGCTGATCTGGTTTTTGACATAGGGTTTGAACTTCCACATAGTTTTTCTTATATTTCAATGTAGTGGTCTATACTTGTAGTTCAGTAGTGGTCTATACTTGTAGTTATTAGTTGTCTATACTTGTAGTTCATAGTTGTCTATACTTGTAATTCATAGTTGTCTATACTTGTAGTTCATAGTGGTCTATACTTGTAGTTCATAGTAGTCTATACTTGTAGTTATTAGTGGTCTATACTTGTAATTCATAGTTGTCTGTACTTGTGGTTCATAGTTGTCTATACTTGTAGTTCATAGTTGTCTATACTTGTAGTTCATAGTTGTCTATACTTTTAGTTATTAGTTGTCTATACTTGTAGTTCATAGTAGTCTATACTTGTAGTTATTAGTGGTCTATACTTGTAACTCATAGTTGTCTGTACTTGTGGTTCATAGTTGTCTATACTTGTAGTTCATAGTTGTCTATACTTGTGGTTCATAGTTGTCTATACTTGTAGTTCATAGTTGTCTATACTTGTAGTTCATAGTTGTCTATACTTGTAGTTCATAGTTGTCTATACTTGTAATTCATAGTAGTCTATACTTGTAGTTCATAGTTGTCTATAGTTGTAGTTCATAGTTGTCTATACTTGTAGTTCATAGTGGTCTATACTTGTAATTCATAGTTGTCTGTACTTTTAGTTATTAGTTGTCTATACTTGTAGTTCATAGTTGTCTATACTTGTAGTTATTAGTTGTCTATACTTGTAGTTCATAGTTGTCTATACTTTCAGTTCATAGTTGTCTATACTTGTAGTTCATAGTAGTCTATACTTGTAGTTATTAGTGGTCTATACTTGTAGTTCATAGTTGTCTATACTTGTAGTTCATAGTTGTCTATACTTGTAGTTCATAGTTGTCTATACTTGTAGTTCATAGTTGTCTATACTTGTAGTTATTAGTGGTCTATACTTGTAGTTCATAGTTGTCTATACTTGCAGTTATTAGTTGTCTATACTTGTAGTTCATAGTAGTCTATACTTGTAATTCATAGTTGTCTATACTTGTAATTCATAGTTGTCTATACTTGTAGTTCATAGTTGTCTATACTTGTAGTTATTAGTGGTCTATACTTGTAGTTATTAGTGGTCTATACTTGTAGTTATTAGTGGTCTATACTTGTAGTTCATAGTTGTCTATACTTTTAGGTCAGTAGTGGTTTATGGTTGTGGTTCAGTAGTGGTTCAGTAGTAGTCTATGGTTGTGGTTCAGTAGTGGTTCAGTAGTAGTCTATGGTTGTGGTTCAGTAGTGGTCTATGTTTGGGGTTCAGTAGTGGTCTATGGTTGTGGTTCAGTAGTGGTTCAGTAGTGGTCTATGGTTGTGGTTCAGTAGTGGTCTATGTTTGGGGTTCGGTAGTGGTCTATGGTTGTGGTTCAGTAGTGGTCTATGGTTGTGGTTCAGTAGTGGTTCAGTAGTGGTCTATGTTTGGGGTTCAGTAGTGGTCTATGGTTGTGGTTCAGTAGTGGTCTATGGTTGTGGTTCAGTAGTGGTTCAGTAGTGGTCTATGTTTGGGGTTCAGTAGTGGTTCAGTAGTGGTCTATGGTTGGGGTTCAGTAGTGGTTCAGTAGGGTCTGTAGTTGTGGTTCAGTAGTGGTTCAGTAGTGGTCTATAGTTATGGTTCAGTAGTGGTTCAGTAGTGGTTTATGGTTGTGGTTCAGTAGTGGTTTATGGTTGTGGTTCAGTAGTGGTCTATGGTTGTGGTTCAGTAGTGGTTCAGTAGGGTCTATGTTTGGGGTTCGGTAGTGGTCTATGGTTGTGGTTCAGTAGTGGTCTATGGTTGTGGTTCAGTAGTGGTTCAGTAGGGTCTATGTTTGGGGTTCAGTAGTGGTTTATGGTTGTGGTTCAGTAGTGGTCTAGTGGTCTATGGATGGTTCTTTGATGGTTCTATTCTTCCTCTCAGATATGGCGGTGGTTCCTTCTCTTTCTCCAACCTCATCAATGGAGTCACTGAACGTTTCTCCACTGAGTTCGAGCTTCAACAGGTTTGTTGCTTTTCTTTGTGTGTGTAGATATTTTATTATAAGATTAGCAGCTGCTGTAGATTAGGACAGGATCTATGCCTCCCCATTCATATTGATGGATCAATAATTAGAACTAATTATTCATTAATATTTTAATATAATTTAATAAAATATGCCAATGCAAATTAACTTTATATGGTAATATTAGCTTCTAAAATGAAGATTGTAACCTATGGGGAAAGTCAAGAAGCTATGAACTATAAATCACTCAAGGTCAAAGTCAAAGTCAATTTTAATGTCAATTTCTTCACATGTACTTTTTTCACTATCCTATGTGTTTTACATGTACAACAACATGTAAATTATTATATTATGATTATTATATCAATAATCACCATTATTGATAATATCAGCTATAGACTATCAATAATCACTATTATTGATAATATCAGCTATAGACTATCAATAATCACTATTGATGATAATATCAGCTATAGACTATCAATAATCACTATTGATGATACTATCAGCTATAGACTATCAATAATCACTATTATTGATAACATCATCTTCAGATTGAGATTCTCTCCAATCACTAATTAATCTCATCTTTCTCTGTTCTAAATGTCCCTTAAAGGATATTTTTCTACTTTTTATCTCTCAACATGTGAGTACAGTGAGAACATGTGAGTGAACAAAGAGAAATAGTCTGAATAACTAAAAACCTCAGTTCTGATTTAAAAAAAACATGTTGAAACAAACCAAAGCAGCTTCAGTCGTGTTGATCTGTTAGATTTAACATTTACTCAGTAACATGAGTAAATGCAGTGATACACAACCAAACATCTGGATGTTTGATTTCCCTTTAAAATGCCTAATGATGACCAGATGTGGGCCTGCTGGTCCTGCTCAGAGTTTTCTTGAAGACGCTGGTTGTGTGATTCGTGTTGTTTCCTGTTTCTGAAGCTGAAGCAGTTCAAGGCCGATAACGCTGACGTGGGCTTCGGCTCCGGGACGCTGGCGGTGGACCAGTCCATCGAGAGGACCCTCAGCAACATCAAGTGGATCTCAGAGAACAAGGAGGACGTCCTGGCCTGGTTCACAGACCAGAACCAGGGTCCAAACGCCTGAACCGGCTCAGGTCTAAAAGGCTTTTCCAGGTTCTTGATCCTTGGAGATAAATCTGCTGACTGAGCAGTTTTGTTTTACCTGTTTATCTATTGAATCTTAATTAGAATAAAATAATCCTATTTTTTATAAAATCCTTGAATATATATTATACATATGTATATATCATACATTTCTAATTTCAAAATAAGAAGACGTTTTTTACTTTATGGTTAAATCACTGTTTTTAATATGAAATGTTCCTAAGTGTCAAAAATTCACAAAATACATTTTCTGATAGGAGAACTGATGTCAATAAATTATGTCAAGGTCATAACTTGATTTATTTCGTATAATCGTGTCAATCAGGGAAACAAACAAACTGCTTTTATACATTTTTATTATTCTTTTATATTTAATATATGATAAGCCCTAAAGTGTCTTTTGAATTAATTTTTTTCCTTTCAAAACACCAGCTGTGGTCAAAAATAATATTTTCATAAAAATCTTTTTTACTTCCTACTTCCGTGGACAAACTCTGTGACAATAATGTCAATGTTTGCACTTACAAAAATGAAATAGATTATTGCAGTAGAACCTACATCAGATTCACATAATGTGCAGATTTGTAGGTATTTCAAGGCAACGATTGTTCTTTATTCTGGAAATAAACAGATTTTACTGTCCAGTTTTATGTCTGTGTTTTATTCCCACTCTCTGTGGTTCGTTGAGTTTTTTTAATTTTTTTAAAATTGTTTTTCCTTTTGGAACAAGCCAGAAAGTGTAGAAACCATAAAGTGTGATATTTTACCAGCAACAACACAGCACCCCCTACCTGCCCCCCACCAGGACCCAGAGGGGGGGCCAGACCACCACGTTGTTCTGTAGGATCCAGGTTCACCCTCATGTTACGAAACCACAGAAAACTCAATGATCCACATCCAGGATTTGTTCTAGATCAACACCAGAATCTGAAAAAAGGTCTCGGGGAGTCGGGGGAGACGCAGAAATTACAAAAAATGTAAAGAAAAGTCAAAAAAGATCAGGACAATGATCACTGGTGGGTTTAAAAACTAAAAACATCAGTCTGATACAATAAAAGTCCTTTAATGAACAAACCAACAGGCTCAGAGACACTGATTACAGGTCACTGTGGTCACGTGACCCTTCATGTGAACATGTGACCCTTTAAACCGTCATGTGACCATGTGACCCTTTAAACCCGTCATGTGACCATGTGACCCTTTAAACCCGTCATGTGACCATGTGACCCTTTAAACCGGCCATGTGACCATGTGACCCTTTAAACCGGCCATGTGACCATGTGACCCTTCAAATTGGCTTATTTGACTTTAATAGACAGAATTAATTTGATGATTTTAAACCAGTTTGTTAAAAACGATTAGCTGTTAGCAGTTAGCTGTTATTTATTAGCTGTTAGCAGTTAGCTGTTATTTATTAGCTGTTAGCAGTTAGCTGTTATTTATTAGCTGTTAGCAGTTAGCTGTTATTTATTAGCTGTTAGCAGTTACCTTATAGTTGTTAGCAGTTAGCTGTTAGTTGTTAGCTGTTAGTTGTTAGCTGTTAGCAGTTAGCTGTTAGTTGTTAGCTGTTAGCAGTTAGCTGGAACTGGTACTGATGTTAAATACTAGCCGTTAATGTTAACCGTTAATAGTAACTGTTATATGAAACCTCTAATAGTAACCTATAGACAGTTAACATTAACATTAACGTTAACATTAATGTTAATGTTACTATGAATGTTAACCTTTAGACAGTAGCAGTTAACATTGTTAACATTGTTAACATTAATGTTAACAATGTTAACTTGAACCATTAGACAGTAACTGTCAAACTAAACCTTTGATAGTGACATATAGACTGTTAACATAATATTAACCTTAATGTTGATAAACTAACATTAATTTAACGTTAAAATGAACCTGAATGCTAACTACCACTTACATCAGCTCAGTTTCAGTAATTTATCTAAAAGATAAACTTCAACCATTTATTTGACCATAATTGTGATTTTTTAGTTACAGAAAGGTTTAAATTCCACAAACAGGAACTTTTCTGTCCAGCCAGATAATTAAATATGAATATTAATAATAATAATAATAATAAAAGTTTGACTCCAGTGAAGTTTGACTTGAATATTCAGTAAAACATGGCCGTTATCTCCTAGGAAAAGAGAACAAGAGTTTTATGAGGTGGTTGTAAACGTGTTATCTACAGCGTTGTTGTGTCCTGATACATCACCAGGAACAAATCATCCATAAACAGGCTGCAGCCACCAGGACCTCAGCTGTTCCACCACGGACGGAGCAGTCTGCTCCTTGTTGTTCTGCTCGGTTCTTCTTGTTCTTCTTGTTCTTCTTGGTTCTTCTTGTTCTTCTTGGTTCTTCTTGTTCTTCTTGTTCTTCTTGGTTCTTCTTGTTCTTCTTGTTCTTCTTGTTCTTCTTGTTCTTCTCGGTTCTTCTTGTTCTTCTTGTTCTTCTCGGTTCTTCTCGGTTCTTCTGGGTTGTTGTGCTGCTATGGGGAGCAGCTGTGGAATCAGCAAACTGTGTGTTGTCTTCTTGGTCTTGGCCCTCGTCGCCGTGGCAACCATCGTCACGCTGTGGACCGTTGCCCTGACAGGAGGAAACGATGATGTCACAAATCCCTGGGACAGGTAGGACGCTGATTTCAGGAGATGTTGAGTGGAATATTTATTATTTAATAATCATAAACATCAAGCTAAGTTAAAATATTTAATCCACCTTGAATCTAAAATGAGTTGATGGTGTAATAATAGAGATGTGTTTAACTCTATTAGAACCTTCTTAATGTGTGTGTGTGTGTGTGTGTGTGTGTGTGTGTGTGTGTGTGTGTGTGTGTGTGTGTGTCAGCTTCCGTCTCCCTGCTGCTCTGGTTCCTGTCTCCTACAACATCAGCCTGTGGCCTCGGCTCAGGCCTGACGTGAACTCTGGTCTCTACATCTTCACAGGTGAGTCACGGCAGCTTCACCTGGGTAGTAAAGTACTAATGAATATTAGAGTATAAGTATTATAACATATAAGTATCTACGTTATTCCTCGTGTCTCTGTTCACAGCTTCCTCTGTTCGACAGAAACAGAAAAAAGAACTTTGTGCAGTGACATGAATGTTTCATATGAACGTGATTCCTGATACTTCTTCATTTTGTTCCAGTTTCGTCTGCTTTTCTCTCTGCAGGTTTTTCTACTGTTGAGTTTGAGTGTTTGACAGAAACTGATCTGATCCTGATCCACTCCAACAAACTCAGCTACAGCCAACAGGAGAACACACACATGGCCACGCTGAGCGCTGCAGGTAGCACACACACACACACACACACACACACACACACACACATGGCCACGCTGAGCGCTGCAGGTAGCACACACACACACACACACACACACACACACACACACATGGCCACGCTGAGCGCTGCAGGTAGCACACACACACACACACACACACACACACACACACACACACACATGGCCACGCTGAGCGCTGCAGGTAGCACACACACACACACACACACACACACACACACACACACATGGCCACGCTGAGCGCTGCAGGTAGCACACACACACACACACACACACACACACACACACACACACACACATGGCCACGCTGAGCGCTGCAGGTAGCACACACACACACACACACACACACACACACATGGCCACGCTGAGCGCTGCAGGTAGCACACACACACACACACACACACACACACACATTTTTTTATGTACAGTATGAATGTGTGTTGTGTTCTGCGTCCTGATTGGCTAAAGGGCCAGGTCCTCCCCTGTCAATCATCCTCAGTTTGTGCGTTTTCTCCCTGAACAGAAACCGGTGATGATTTAAAGTCATCACATGGTGTAAACTTGATGAATAAATCACAATGTTTTATGATTTTCTTTAAATAACCTCAAGAACAGGTGAAGAAATCAGAGTCAGGCAAAAATAACTGAAAAAATGATACGTTATATTATTTCTGTAAACTTATGGATAAACACAGATGAGGAGGAGACACAGACGAGTCATGTGACTGGTTCTCCTGCTGCGGTTGGTTGATGTTAGGGGATAGAAGTGGACCCGGGTCTGAGGACATGGACTCAGACCCGGGTCCACTTCCACCTTTCCTGAACCTGATTGGATGCTGGTTTTTAAACGTACACTGTAGAAGGTTCTGGACTGGTTCTGGTGGACCGTGTTGGTGGCGTCCGGTCAACGCCGGCTATGTGTGTCCAGATGGCGCCGCTGCTCCCAGCATCAGGTCGTCATGGCTACAGCCCAGGACGCAGCTCCTGGTGGTCCAGCTCAGCTCCAGACTGGTCCGGGGTCAGCGGTACCGGCTCTTCACCCGCTTCTCCGGAGAACTGTCCGACGACCTGACGGGGTTCTACAGGAGCGAGTACGAGGAGGACGGAGTCCCGAAGTGAGGCCCCGCCCGTCTCTGCCGGTTCTGTCCGTTGGCCGCGTGTGTGACATCACTTCCTGTTCCTCCCCAGGGTCCTCGCCGCCTCCCAGATGCACCCGACCCACGCCAGGAAGACCTTCCCCTGCTTCGACG
>JAYKQN010000035.1:2515000-2520000 GCA_036785175.1 Eupleurogrammus muticus | reverse complement strand
TACACTGATACACAGGTACACAGATACACAGGTACACTGATACACAGGTACACAGGTACACTGATACACAGGTAGACTGGTACACAGGTACACTGATACACAGGTACACAGGTACACTGATACACAGGTACACTGATACACAGGTACACAGATACACAGGTACACTGATACACAGATACACAGGTACACTGATACACAGGTACACAGATACACAGGTACACAGATACACAGGTACACAGATACACAGGTACACTGATACACAGATACACAGGTACACTGATACACAGGTACACTGATACACAGGTACACAGGTACACAGATACACAGGTACACTGATACACAGGTACACAGGTACACAGATACACAGGTAGACTGATACACAGGTACACAGGTACACTGATACACTGATACACAGGTACACAGATACACAGGTACACTGATACACAGGTACACTGATACACAGGTACACAGATACACAGGTACACAGGTACACAGATACACAGGTAGACTGATACACAGATACACAGGTAGACTGATACACAGGTACACAGGTACACTGATACACTGATACACAGGTACACTGATACACAGGTACACTGATACACAGGTACACAGGTACACTGATATACAGGTACACAGGTACACTGATACACAGGTACACTGATATACAGGTACACTGATACACAGGTACACTGATACACAGGTACACAGGTACACTGATATACAGGTACACTGATATACAGGTACACAGGTACACTGATACACAGGTACACTGATATACAGGTACACAGGTACACAGATACACAGGTACACTGATACACAGGTACACAGATACACAGGTACACTGATACACAGATACACAGGTACACTGATACACAGGTACACAGATACACAGGTAGACTGATACACAGGTACACTGATACACAGGTACACTGATACACAGGTACACTGATATACAGGTACACTGATACACAGGTACACTGATACACAGATACACAGGTATACTGATACACAGGTACACAGGTACACTGATACACAGGTACACAGGTACACTGATACACAGGTACACTGATACACAGGTACACTGATACACAGGTACACAGGTACACTGATACACAG
The DNA here is from genome assembly GCA_036785175.1 of Eupleurogrammus muticus. Lineage (NCBI taxonomy): Eukaryota > Metazoa > Chordata > Actinopteri > Scombriformes > Trichiuridae > Eupleurogrammus > Eupleurogrammus muticus. The sequence continues at coordinate 2,518,881 of JAYKQN010000035.1, read as the reverse complement.
GTACACAGGTACACTGATACACAGGTACACTGGTACACAGGTACACTGATACACAGGTACACAGGTACACTGATACACAGGTACACAGGTACACTGATACACTGATACACAGGTACACTGATACACAGGTACACAGGTACACTGATACACTGATACACAGGTACACTGATATTACCTGATACCTAATGTCATCATGTTTATGTGATGCCTGCTCCTGATTGGCTGACCTGTGTCCAGGTGGTGGAGGACAGCAACGTGTCCCTCCCCGCCCCCGTTGCCGCCATCATGGACCGCTGGGTGCGTCAGATGGGGTTTCCCGTGGTTACCGTGGACACGCAGACAGGACACGTTTCCCAGAAGCACTTTCTGCTGGACCCAGAGTCCAACGTCTCAGTGGAGTCGCCGTACAAGTACGCACTATACTACATTGTACTACACTGTACTACACTATACTACACTGTACTACACTGTACTACACTGTACTACGCTGTACTACACTGCACTACACTGTACTACACTGTACTACGCTGTACTACGCTGTACTACACTGTACTACACTGTACTACGCTGTACTATGCTGTACTACACTGTACTACACTGTACTATGCTGTACTACACTGTACTATGCTGTATTACGGTGTACTATGCTGTACTACACTGTACTATGCTGTATTACGGTGTACTACACTGTACTACACTGTACTACACTGTACTATGCTGTACTACACTGTACTATGCTGTATTACGGTGTACTATGCTGTACTACACTGTACTATGCTGTACTATGCTGTACTACACTGTACTATGCTGTATCACGGTGTACTATGCTGTACTACGCTGTACTATGCTGTACTACACTGTACTACACTGTACTACACTGTACTACACTGTACTATGCTGTATTACGGTGTACTATGCTGTACTACACTGTACTACACTGTACTACACTGTACTACACTGTACTACACTGTACTATGCTGTATTACGGTGTCCTATGCTGTACTATACCGTACTACACTGTACTATGCTGTATTACGGTGTACTATGCTGTACTACACTGTACTACACTGTACTATGCTGTATTACACTGTACTACACTGTACTATGCTGTATTACGGTGTACTATGCTGTACTACACTGTACTACACTGTACTACACTGTACTACACTGTACTACACTGTACTATGCTGTATTACGGTGTACTATGCTGTACTATACCGTACTACACTGTACTATGCTGTATTACGGTGTACTATGCTGTACTATGCTGTATTACGGTGTACTATGCTGTATTACGGTGTACTATGCTGTACTACACTGTACTACACTGTACTACACTGTACTATGCTGTACTACACTGTACTACACTGTACTACACTGTACTACACTGTACTACACTGTACTATGCTGTATTACGGTGTACTACACTGTATTACGGTGTACTATGCTGTACTATACCGTACTACACTGTACTACACTGTACTACACTGTACTACGCTGTACTATGCTGTACTACACTGTACTACACTGTACTACACTGTACTACACTGTACTATGCTGTACTATGCTGTATTACGGTGTACTATGCTGTACTACACTGTACTATGCTGTATTACGGTGTACTATGCTGTACTATACCGTACTACACTGTACTATGCTGTATTACGGTGTACTATGCTGTACTATGCTGTATTACGGTGTACTATGCTGTATTACGGTGTACTATGCTGTACTACACTGTACTACACTGTACTACACTGTACTATGCTGTACTACACTGTACTACACTGTACTACACTGTACTACACTGTACTACACTGTACTATGCTGTATTACGGTGTACTACACTGTATTACGGTGTACTATGCTGTACTATACCGTACTACACTGTACTACACTGTACTACACTGTACTACGCTGTACTATGCTGTACTACACTGTACTACACTGTACTACACTGTACTACACTGTACTATGCTGTACTATGCTGTACTACACTGTACTACACTGTACTATGCTGTACTACACTGTACTACACTGTACTATGCTGTACTATGCTGTACTACACTGTACTATGCTGTACTATGCTGTATTACGGTGTACTACACTGTACTACACTGTACTATGCTGTACTACACTGTACTACACTGTACTATGCTGTACTATGCTGTACTATGCTGTATTACGGTGTACTATGCTGTACTATGCTGTACTACACTGTACTACACTGTACTATGCTGTACCATGCTGTACTACACTGTACTATGCTGTACTATGCTGTATTACGGTGTACTACACTGTACTACACTGTACTATGCTGTACTACACTGTACTACACTGTACTATGCTGTACTATGCTGTACTATGCTGTATTACGGTGTACTATGCTGTACTATGCTGTACTACACTGTACTATGCTGTACTACACTGTACTACACTGTACTATGCTGTACTATGCTGTACTATGCTGTACTACACTGTACTATGCTGTATTACGGTGTACTATGCTGTACTATGCTGTACTATGCTGTACTACACTGTACTATGCTGTACTATGCTGTACTATGCTGTACTATGCTGTACTATGCTGTACTATGCTGTACTATGCCGTACACTGTACTGCTCTGTAGTATAGGACAGTGTTTCTGCAGTATTGACATATTCATTATCCTTATTTCTATGACATTGATTATTTGGACAATAATCGTCCTTTAATGAATCAACGAGTTCTGCAGGAAGACGAATGAAGGAGTCGCTTTTTAATTATCTACCGTTTACTTTCACTTCTCGTGTCTCCTCAGCTACGTGTGGCTGGTTCCCGTCAGGTTCTGGACGTCTGGAGTCCAGCAGACGGACGTCTGGTGGCTGCTGGACAGAACGGGTCAGAAGTCCTGAAATAACTAATAAGGATTCAGGAGAACCGTTTGCCTTTTATAATTAGGAAATTAAAAAGATGACATGAAAATTGTAAATTAAATTACAGGAAGTAAAATAACATTGTGTTATTAAATTAATTTATTACCATCAAATATTCTCAGTTCATAGGAAAAACTATTTATATTACTATTCTGTGTTTTTAATTTGTGGTATTTACATTACATAAAGAAAAAACATAGAATTTATATCACACTCTGTCATCTAATGTATGTTTGTTGTGAATATCCTTGTCATTGACATGTTTCCCAGCCGTGAACCCTGACCTGAGGACCGGGGACCAGTGGCTACTGGCCAACGTCAACCTGACGGGATTCTACCGGGTCAACTACGACCTGGGGAACTGGGAGCGGCTGCTCAGGCAGCTCAGCACACGGCACCAGGTGTCTGATTATTATCACACACAGGGGCAGAAACAGGATGTTGGTTTTTAGAGGGGTCGCTCAAATCCATCATCTCTATAGTCAACAACTCACCAGACATCAAGATGTTTTAGTGCCACTGAACCAGGTTTTTGCTGCTCTTTGAAAACGAGATTTTACATCTCAACACGTGAAGCCGTTTAGCCAGTGTGTCATTACTGTATTTACAGAACCATAAGGCTCCGTACTAAAAGACTCAGCCTCAGTTCTGTTTGTCATTACTGTATTTAACACACACACAAGGAACCTAACTATATATCCACTGATCCAGTCTTTGCTCTGTGATCCACTGATCCAGTCTCTGCTCTGTGATCCACTGATCCAGTCTTTGCTCTGTGATCCACTGATCCAGTCTTTGCTCTGTGATCCACTGATCCAGTCTCTGCTCTGTGATCCACTGATCCAGTCTTTGCTCTGTGATCCACTGATCCAGTCTCTGCTCTGTGATCCACTGATCCAGTCTGTGCTCTGTGATCCACTGATCCAGTCTTTGCTCTGTGATCCACTGATCCAGTCTCTGCTCTG
>JAYKQN010000035.1:2475000-2510000 GCA_036785175.1 Eupleurogrammus muticus | reverse complement strand
ACCACAGATAACCACAAATAACCCAAAATAACCACAAATAACCAAACTACAAATAACCACAATAAACCACAAATAACCACAGATAACCAAACTACAAATAATCATAAATAACCACAAATAACCACAGATAACCAAACTACAAATAATCATAAATAACCAAAAATAATCAAACTACAAATAATCACAAATAACCACAAATAACCAAACTACAAATAATCACAAATAACCACAAATAACCACAAATAACCACATATAACCAAACTACAAATAACTACAGATAACCACAAATAACCACAAATAACCACATATAACCAAACTACAAATAACTACAGATAACTACAAATAAACACATATAACCAAACTACAAATAACCACAAATAACCACAAATAACCACAGATAACCACAAATAAAGTAATAAAGTAAATACCAATAAATAACAGTAAATACCAACAAATAACCATAAATAACCAAACTACAAATAACCACAAATAACCACAAATAACCACAAATAACCACAAATAACCACAGATAACCACAAATAACCACAAATAACCACAAATAACCAAACTACAAATAACCACAAATAACCACAAATAACCACAAAAAACCATAAATAACCATAAATAACCAAACTACAAATAACCACAGATAACCGCAAATAACCACAAATAACCACAGATAACCACAAATAACCACAAATAACCACAAATAACCACAAATAACCACAAATAATCACAAATAACCACATATAACCAAACTACAAATAACTACAGATAACTACAAATAAACACAAATAACCACAAATAACCACAAATAACCACAAATAACCACAAATAACCACAAATAACCACAAATAACCACAAATAACCACAGATAACCACAAATAAAGTAATAAAGTAAATACCAATAAATAACAGTAAATACCAAAAAATAACAGTAAATAACAGTAAATACCAATAAATAACAGTAAATAACAGTAAATACCAATAAATAACAGTAAATAACAGTAAATACCAAAAAATAACAGTAAATAATAGTAAATACCAATAAATAACAGTAAATAACAGTAAATACCAACAAATAACAGTAAATAACAGTAAATACCAATAAATAACAGTAAATAACAGTAAATAACATTAAATACCAATAAATAACAGTAAATAACATTAAATACCAATAAATAACAGTAAATAACAGTAAATACCAATAAATAACAGTAAATAACAGTAAATACCAATAAATACCAATAAATAACAGTAAATAACAGTAAATACCAATAAATAACAGTAAATAACAGTAAATACCAATAAATACATGTCATCCAGTGGATCTCCTGATGTTTCTCTGACATTTAACTGCTGAAACAGTTGAAACTCTGGTATGAAGCTATTAACACACAAGCAGCATAATACATAAAACACAGTACATAATACACAGTACACAGTACACAGTACACAATACACAATACACAATACATAATACATATTTCAGAGGTAAACCTGGATGCTAAAAATCTCCCATGATGCAGCATTGATGACTTCAGCAACCTGTGTTTCCAGGTATGGAGTCGGCTCCTTCTCCTTCGCCTCGATGATCAGTGGAGTCACCGCCAGGTTGTCTACAGAGGAGGAACTGCAGCAGGTAGTACAAGTACACACTAGTACACACTAGTAAATGGTAAATGGCCTGCATCTATATAGCGCCATTCTAGTCATTTCGACCACTCAAAGCGCTTTACACTACGTGTCCATTCACCCATTCACACCACATTCATACACATGCCATCGGAGGCAAATCGGGGTTAAGTATCTTGCCCAAAGATACAACGATATATATATATAAAATATATAAAATATAATATATAATAAAATATAATACAACGATATGCAGCTTGGAGGAGCCGGGAATCGAACCACCAATTTTCTGACTGGTGGACGACTGCTCTACCTCTGAGCTACAGCCGCCCCCTAGTACACACTAGTACACACTAGTACACACTAGTACACACTAGTACACACAGACCAAGCTGCCCGACTAGTTGAATACTGGTATGTTGGTAAACACATGAGATCGAGTGCTGACTGATACGTTTATTCTCCAGTCTGAACCAGGCTGTTTGAGCTGTGCAGCGTTTCACTGCTCAGTCTCCTGATCACTAATGAATCCTGTAAACTGTAAATATGTAAAATATATATTCTTATATAAATAGAAGAATATGAGAAATCACAGAATCACCCAACACCAGCTTCAAACTTCCTCTAGTTGTCAGGAAGTCGTATTCTAGAGAAATAAAAACGTCATTTCTTCATGACCATCCTCTTCATCACAGCGTCACATGTCATCAACAGAACTGTCTGAGTGAAGGCTGCTACGAGTTAAACCAGTGGTCTGCTGTAGGGTCCAGGTCTACAGAGATCCCTGGTCCAGGTGTACAGAGATCCCTGGTCCAGGTCTACAGAGATCCCTGGTCCAGGTCTACAGAGATCCCTGGTCCAGGTCTATAGAGATCCCTGGTCCAGGTCTACAGAGATCCCTGGTCCAGGTCTACAGAGATCCCTGGTCCAGGTCTACAGAGATCCCTAGTCCAGGTCTATAGAGATCCCTGGTCCAGGTGTACAGAGATCCCTGGTCCAGGTCTATAGAGATCCCTGGTCCAGGTCTACAGAGATCCCTGGTCCAGGTCTATAGGGATCCCTGGTCCAGGTCTATAGGGATCCCTGGTCCAGGTCTAGGCAAGGCAAGTTTATTTGTAGAGCACAATTCATACACAGGACAATTCAAAGTGCTTTACAGTTACACAAAATCACAAAAGGAAAATCATGAAACATAGAATTCATCATTAATTTAAAAAAGAGTGAAGAGTGTAGACAAGATACTTTCAGTTTTCATATGCACGGTTAAACAGAACTGTTTTCAGCCTGGTCTTAAACATTGTCAGCGTTGAGGCCTGTCTCACATTCTCTGGAAGACTGTTCCAGATTTTAGCTGCAGAAAACTGGAATGTAGCTTCACCATGTTTAGTCCTGACTCTGGGCACCTGCAGGAGACCAGTCCCTGAGGTTCTCAGGGTCCTAGATGGCTCGTATGGCTCTAACATGTCATAGATGTATTTTGGTGCTAGACCATGAAGAGACTTGTACACAAGTAAAGCTGTTTTAAAGTCTATTCTCTGAGTGACAGGAAGCCAGTGCAGAGACATGAGCACTGGACTAATATGGTCATATTTTCTGGTTCTGGTCAGGACTCGAGCTGCAGCGTTCTGAATGTTCTGTAGTTGTTTAACAGCTCGTTTAGAGACCAGTGAGCAGGCCATTGCAGTAGTCTAACCTGCTGGAGACAAATGCATGGAACAGTCTCTCCAAGTCTGGTTTAGACACTATATTTTTGATTTTGGCAATGTTTTTTAGATGGTAAAAGGCTGTTGATATTGTTGACTTTATGTGGCTGTGAAAGTTCAGGTCTGAGTCCATTAGCAGCCCTAGATTTCTAACCTGTGTTTTTGGTTTTAGAGAACGAGACTGAAGGTGACTGATTACACGTTCTCTTTGCTTCAGTGGCCCAAAGACGATTATTTCAGTTTTTTCTGAGTTTAGCTGGAGAAAGTTGTTTTGCATCCACACAGTGATTTGTTCAATACAGCGACAGAGTGAATCCACAGGCCCATGTTCACCTGCTGTCAGAGACACATAGATCTGAGTGTCGTCTGCATAGTTGTGGTAAGACACATTGTTGCTGCGTATTAGTTGGCCTAACGGAAGCATGTACAAATTGAACAGGAGGGGCCCCAGGATCGAGCCCTGGGATCTACAGAGATCCCTGGTCCAGGTCTATAGGGATCCCTGGTCCAGGTCTACAGAGATCCCTGGTCCAGGTCTATAGGGATCCCTGGTCCAGGTCTATAGGGATCCCTGGCTGTAACTGACTTGTTTCCTGTGTCCTGCGGCAGCTCCAGGACTTTGTGGACCAGAACTCGGCAGCAGGGTTCGGGTCAGCCTCTCTGGCCGTGCAACAGGCGCTGGACAGAACCAGGACCAACATCAGGTGGCGTCAGCAGAACCAGCAGCTGGTCCTGGACTGGTTCCAGGACCAGGTCCACCAGACACAGGCAGGACGGTAGAGAGGCTTCATCATCATCACCTTCATCTTCATCATCTTCATCTTCATCATCTTCATCATCACCATCATCTTCATCATCATCATCATCACCATCATCACCATCATCATCATCACCTTCATCATCATCACCTTCATCTTCATCATCTTCATCTTCATCATCTTCATCATTATATATTTCATAAATACTATGTTATAAATTAAGAAGCTGCTACAGGTTAAATTGATGATTTTACAAATTTTATTATCAGGGAAATTTATCAGAGATTTATTTTATTTTGTTAAAAAAATCAATTCAAATGTAGAAACTGATTTGTTAAATAAATACAAGAAATGACTCGATTCATCAGAAAATGTGTGTGTGTGTGTGTGTGTGTGTGTGTGTGTGTGTGTGTGTGTGTTTATTTTCTCAGAATGAATCAGACTCCTTTTGCTGCATTGATGAACTCATTTTAATTTTTCACAAACACAGAGAAACAAACAGAATCAAACATTTTCACAGCATAAATTCATAATTTCTCAGTGACTGGAAACAAAAAACATTTAAACAAACAACAAGTTTTTCTTTTCGTGTTCAACAGGCAGAAAGAAGCTGAAAGACGCAGACACACACAGATCAATCAGACACACAGTGTAAATAAATGTGATTATTGGTGCATGACAAACATCAAAGACTGAACACGATCACGTCGCCTGATCAGTGATCAATAGTTGATCAATGCATCGAAGCCTGAGGACTGCAGATAGAACAGATAAAGTAGAGACGATGGTGCCACAAACAAACGATCGAAGGATGATGGATTCTCATGGACAGGGAAAACCAGGTCTCAGCTCAGTAGGAACGTGCTGTGCTGCATGCAGAGTTCCACCACGCGAAGCTTCAACTCTGCTTGTCTGTTCAACGGGACGTGGGAGGAGCGGGGGGGTCAGACATGCAGCGTTTACACCAAACGTGATGAGCTTCAAAGAGTCAAATACAATGAAACAGCTGAAGGTTCCAAACTTTCATTCATTCATTTGTTCACAAAACTCCTTGAATTATTTACTATTAATTAGTCACTTTAGTGAAAGTGGCTGATATAGAATAAGGACAAAACATCAACTCACTCTTATTTTAAAGATTTATCTTCTCTGCATGTAATTTTCAATAAGACATTTTCACTTATTCAGAATCAAGACGTAAAATAATAAATGATCAAGTTGCTTAAATTGGATAAAAAGTCTGAACATTTAGGATCTAATCTGAACAAACGTTTTCTAAACTTGGATTTCGCTGGAAAACCCCAAAAGTTGATGATTTCCAACACGAAGCCAGAAAATCAAGGAAAAAAAGACGTGTTGTTGTGACATCACACTTTTTAGCAACAAATGGCCAATGAAACAATGGCCCCTCCCCTCCCTGAAACCTCAGCAACAGAAACGAGTTTCACAGTTAAAGGTTAGTTTACCCCCCCCTCAGTGGAGGAGCCTCTCCCTGGTGTCGGGCAGTCTGAGGGCCAGCACCCCCCCACACACCAGCGAGCTGAAGGACAGCAGGATGGGAACCGCCGCGCTGACCCCCACGAAGCTGGAGAAGATGGAGCTGCCGAGCACGGCCGCCAGTTTACAGAGAGCGCTGAGCACGCCGAACGCCGTCGCCCTGGGAGACAGGGGGGTATGTCAATAATCACTATTATTGATCATATCAGCTATAGACTATCAATAATCACTATTGATGATAATATCAGCTATAGACTATCAATAATCACTATTATTGATAATATCAGCTATAGACTATCAATAATCACTATTATTGATAATATCAGCTATAGACTATCAATAATCACTATTGATGATAATATCAGCTATAGACTATCAATAATCACTATTATTGATAATATCAGCTATAGACTATCAATAATCACTATTATTGATAACATCATCTTCAGATTCTCTCCAATCACTAATCAATCTCATTTTTCTACTTTTCTCTACATGTGATTGGACAGATCAATCAGAGTCAGACTTGTTTGATCCTTTGTGACATCACACCTCTTAGAAGCAGGATACAGCTCCACGCTGACCACGGCGAGGCCGTTCCACGCCGCCGCGCTGACGCCACAGAACAGACACTGGAGAGCGATGATTGCTGATTGGCTGAAGCTTAGGAACAGGAAGAAGGTGCAGCCAGAGGAGACGAGCATGGAGCCGCCTGAGGAGGAAACACACTGAGTTAGGATGAAATACTTAGTTAGGATGAAATACTTAGTTAGGATGAAATACTTAATTAGGATGAAATACTTAATTAGGATGAAATACTTAATTAGGATGGAATACTTAATTAGGATGAAATACTTAATTAGGATGGAATACTTTAATTAGGATGAAATACTTAATTAGGATGGAATACTTAATTAGGATGGAATACTTAATTAGGATGAAATACTTAATTAGGATGGAATACTTAATTAGGATGGAATACTTTAATTAGGATGCAATACTTTAATTAGGATGAAATACTTAATTAGGATGAAATACTTAATTAGGATAAAATACTTAATTAGGATGAAATACTTAATTAGGATGGAATACCTAATTAGGATGAAATACTTAATTAGGATGAAATACTTAATTAGGATGAAATACTTAATTAGGATGAAATACTTAATTAGGATGGAATACTTTAATTAGGATGAAATACTTAATTAGGATGAAATACTTAATTAGGATGAAATACTTAATTAGGATGAAATACTTAATTAGGATGGAATACTTTAATTAGGATGAAATACTTAATTAGGATGAAATACTTAATTAGGATAAAATACTTAATTAGGATGGAATACTTTAATTAGGATGAAATACTTAATTAGGATGGAATACTTAATTAGGATGAAATACTTAATTAGGATGGAATACTTTAATTAGGATGAAATACTTAATTAGGATGAAATACTTAATTAGGATGAAATACTTAATTAGGATAAAATACTTAATTAGGATGGAATACTTTAATTAGGATGAAATACTTAATTAGGATGAAATACTTAATTAGGATGAAATACTTAATTAGGATAAAATACTTAATTAGGATGGAATACTTTAATTAGGATGAAATACTTAGTTAGGATGAAATACTTAATTAGGATAAAATACTTAATTAGGATGGAATACTTTAATTAGGATGAAATACTTAATTAGGATGGAATACTTTAATTAGGATGAAATACTTAATTAGGATGAAATACTTTCCCTGCGTGTCTTCATTTCAGACCTCACCTATAATCTTGACGCGGCCCAGCTTCTCCATGAAGAGGGCGGAGACGATGTTGCCAGGCAACACGGCGAGGCTGCCCAGGAAGCTGACCAGGTAGATGAGGACGTCGTTGTCCTGCAGCGCGTCCAGGTGGCAGCCATGTTTGTTGTGCTGGAAGCTGGCGTTCTCCAGGCGGCAGTTGATGAACTTCTCCTCCCACAAGTCTGAGGAGCAGGTTCAGCATTTTCACTTCAATTCAATCAGGTGAAAAGAAATCAAGTTTTACTCCAACAAACTACTCGTTTTATTATTTTTCATTTGGGAACATTGACAAATAAAAAGGGGAAAACTAGTTATTGAATATTTTAGGACTTCAGATACATGATTACATTCAGACGGTGTCTGATCATAATAACTAAAGCTGAGCTGAGGTGGAACTGTGATCGATCAGTGATCAATACAAGGTTTTGCAATGCATCGCTGATCAATACGAAAATACTGATGATGACGTGATCAATGACTGTTTCATATTGATGTCGATCATTGCAAACGTGTTTAACATTTCTGCTCTGCAGCAGTTAAACATCACCTCTGTGTGTGGTTGATGACACCTGACCCTGACCCCTGACCCTGACCCCTGACCCTGACCCTGACCCCTGACCCTGACCCTGACCCCTGACCCTGACCCTGACCCCTGACCCTGACCCCCGCCCCACCCACCTGTGTTGTAGAAGACGGTGGAGCGGATGGTGCAGTTCTCAAACATCGTGTCTGTTGATGTGACGTCCTCAAAACGACAATCTTCAAACAGAGAATCTTCAAACTTCACTGATTTCAGCTCTATACTGATGAACCTATGATGGTGTGGCACACACACACACACACACACACACACACACACACAGACAACATGGACTCTGGCCTTGTCAACACTTTATAATATTAAAATAAACTCTGGTTTTTAATTATTCCGCTGTTTGTAAAATATCTAAAAACTAATACAACTACTACAAAAATAATTTTCTGATCTTATAATAAAGTTACTGATGTTTATAATATATATGTAATATATATAATGTTTATATAATAAACATGCACTAATGTTTTAGAATCATCAGTTGTAACTTTATAATAGAAAATATTTTTTTTTACAGTTTATCAGATTTTATTAACAGTAAAATAAATAACGTAATTAAGGTGTAATTAATCATCTATTAATCATTTCTAGATGATTTATATTATTATAAAGTGTTGGTCGAGTCATTCGTTGTGACAAGAATGACACGTTTTTTTACATCAAACGTTTTCAGGTGTTTTTTAAATTCAGGAAAAGTCAATGAATAAAAAAAGCAGTAAAAAATAAAATAAAAAATGCAGATGTTGCCAGCGTTTAATGTAAAGCTGATGGTGGAGTAGCATTAGCATGTTAGCAGTAAACCATGATGCATGCAGCAACATGCTAGTTCATGATAGCTGACGATGCAACGACTGATTATCGCGTGGAAGCTGAAGCAGGACGTTTGTTTAAGTCGTGTTGGTTCACGGCAGATTTCCATGATTTGATGGGACTTGTCCACGTCTGGTGGCCTCACCTGTCGTTGACGTACTCTCCTTCTTTGTGGATCTGGTTCTCCAGAGAAAAGTTGAAGTGGAAGTTCTCCACTCGTTCTCTGTGAAACACCTGAACACAACAAGCAGGATCAGCCAATCACAGGCCGCCTCAGCAAACACAATGTTTGTTAAATGGTTGTTTGTTTGTTTGTTGTTTGTTGTGTTTACAGGTTAGATGGTTGTTTGTTTGTTGTTTGTTTGTTTGTTTGTTGTGTTTATAGGTTAAATATTTGTTTGTTTGTTTGTCTGTTTGTTGTGTTTACAGGTTAAATGGTTGTTTGTTTGTTCTTTTGTTTGTTTGTTGTTTGTTGTGTTTACAGGTTAGATGGTTGTTTGTTTGTTGTTTGTTTGTTTGTTGTGTTTATAGGTTAAATATTTGTTTGTTTGTTCTTTTGTTTGTTTGTTGTTTGTTGTGTTTACAGGTTAGATGGTTGTTTGTTTGTTGTTTGTTTGTTTGTTGTGTTTATAGGTTAAATATTTGTTTGTTTGTTTGTCTGTTTGTTGTGTTTACAGGTTAAATGGCGAGGTGTTGTTACCTTGACTTTGGACTCATACTCTTCGTACTGAAGGTGTTTGATCATATCAGGAAACCAAACCGATAAACCATAAAAACTGTAGAGAAAACAAAGTCTTACAAACTGTAAGTGTGGCGTAAGGGGCGTGTCTTTAGGGGCGTGGTTGAAGGGGGTGTGTCTTTAGGGGCGTGGTTAAACAGGGCATGTGGTTTGGGGGCGTGTCTCACCTGAACGCCAGGCAGAACCAGATTATGGCCAAGAAGAGCGTAGCAAACCTGAGTTCAGCAGAAAGCAGAGAGGCCACGTTTTTCAGAACCTGCAAACACACTGTGATCAGCTGTGATGTCAGAGGTCAGAGGTCACTACAGCCTGTCCTCTGGGGACCATGAACATCTGTGGAAACTGAGTAATCTACCTCGTCTGTGTGTGTGTGTGTGTCGTACCAGTTTACAGAGCGTTAATGAGCGAACGGCCCAGCGTTGAACAGCTGTTCCCGTCGCGCTCTGGATCTCGATGAATTCGTCCTCTGCTGTTTTCGGAGCCTTGATGTGAGTCACCTGAAACACATGAAACGTCTCGTCTGTGATTTAATTCTGCTCTTGTCTCTTTAAGCTTTTACTTTCTCTTAAAAAATCTCCTCTTCATTCTTACACAATCACGTCACTGGAAAATTTTACTAAAAACTCAGAACTCTGACTACAAAGGGTCACATGACTCGTGTCCGAGACTCATTTACTGATATAAAAGCTTCAAAATTCACAAGTGACGATTTAACTGGCACTTTTTATATTGTTGATAACATGTGAAAAAAGCTTCAGCTCGATATGACTCACAGTAAAGACTTTTTCAGGTTGACCTTTCGCCCTCCAGTTGGTGTCATGGACCTGCTTCAGGATCATCCACGCCTCATCATGCTTAGCATTCTACACACACACACACACACACACACACACTTGTATTTTTATCATAATAATCACAGCAGTTTAATACAACTGGACCTCTGCAGAACTTCACTGAATCAGAGCTAAAGCTGAATGTTACAGGTGTGTGTGAATAATGACGTGTGATGTGATTTGTGTGAAAAGTAATCAGTGTGTGAACAGACATGTGAGCAGTGCTGTGTGTGGACAGTGGTGTGTGTGTGAACAATGACGTGTGTGTGAACAGTGATGTGTGTGTGAACAGTGGTGTGTGTGAACAGTGATGTGCGTGTGAACAGTGATGTGAGTGTGAACAGTGATGCGTGTGAACAGTGGTGTGTGTGTGTGAACAATGACGTGTGTGAACAGTGATGTGTGTGTGTGAACAGTGATGTGTGTGAACAGTGATGTGTGTGTGAACAGTGATGTGAGTGTGAACAGTGATGCGTGTGAACAGTGGTGTGTGTGTGTGAACAATGACGTGTGTGTGAACAGTGATGTGTGTGTGTGAACAATGACGTGTGTGTGAACAGTGGAGTGTGTGTGAACAGTGATGCGTGTGTGAACAGTGATGCGCGTGAACAGTGATGTGTGTGAACAGTGATACGTGTGTGAACATTGATGTGTGTGTGAACAGTGATGTGTGTGAACAGTGGTGTGTGTAAACAGTGATGTGTGTGTGAACATTGATGTGTGTGTGAACAGTGTTGTGTGTGAACAGTGATGTGTGTGAACAGTAATGTGTGTGAACAGTGATGTGTGTGTGAACATTGATGTGTGTGTGAGTAGCGATGCGAGTGAACAGTGATGTGTGTGTGAACAGTGATGTGAGTGTGAACAGTGATGTGTGTGAACAGTGATGTGTGTGTGAACAGTGATGTGAGTGTGAACAGTGATGTGTGTGAACAGTGATGTGTGTGAACAGTGATGCGTGTGAACAGTGGTGTGTGTGTGTGAACAATGACGTGTGTGTGAACAGTGGAGTGTGTGTGAACAGTGATGCGTGTGTGAACAGTGATGCGCGTGAACAGTGATGTGTGTGAACAGTGATACGTGTGTGAACATTGATGTGTGTGTGAACAGTGATGCGTGTGAACAGTGGTGTGTGTAAACAGTGATGTGTGTGTGAACATTGATGTGTGTGTGAACAGTGTTGTGTGTGAACAGTGATGTGTGTGAACAGTAATGTGTGTGAACAGTGATGTGTGTGTGAACATTGATGTGTGTGTGAGTAGCGATGCGAGTGAACAGTGATGTGTGTGTGAACAGTGATGTGAGTGTGAACAGTGATGTGTGTGTGAACATTGATGTGTGTGTGAGTAGCGATGCGAGTGAACAGTGATGTGTGTGTGAACAGTGATGTGAGTGTGAACAGTGATGTGTGTGAACAGTGATGTGTGTGTGAACAGTGATGTGAGTGTGAACAGTGATGTGTGTGAACAGTGATGCGTGTGTGAACAGTGATGCGCGTGAACAGTGATGTGTGTGAACAGTGATACGTGAGTGAACATTGATGTGTGTGTGAGTAGCGATGCGAGTGAACAGTGATGTGTGTGTGAACATTGATGTGTGTGTGAACAGTGATGTGTGTGAACAGTGATGTGTGTGAACAGTGTTGTGTGTGTGAACAGTGATGTGTGTGAACAGTGGTGTGTGTGTGAACAGTGATGTGAGTGTGAACAGTGATGTGTGTGAACAGTGATGTGTGTGAACAGTGATGCGTGTGAACAGTGGTGTGTGTGTGTGAACAATGACGTGTGTGTGAACAGTGGAGTGTGTGTGAACAGTGATGCGTGTGTGAACAGTGATGCGCGTGAACAGTGATGTGTGTGAACAGTGATACGTGAGTGAACATTGATGTGTGTGTGAGTAGCGATGCGAGTGAACAGTGATGTGTGTGTGAACATTGATGTGTGTGTGAACAGTGATGTGTGTGAACAGTGATGTGTGTGAACAGTGTTGTGTGTGTGAACAGTGATGTGTGTGAACAGTGGTGTGTGTGAACAGTGTTGTGTGTGAACAGTGATGTGTGTGTGAACAGTGATGTGTGTGAACAGTGATGTGTGTGAACAGTGTTGTGTGTGTGAACAGTGTTGTGTGTGTGAACAGTGGTGTGTGTGTGAACAGTGATGCGTGTGAACAGTGGTGTGTGTGAACAGTGATGTGTGTGTGAACAGTGATGTGTGTGAACAGTGTTGTGTGTGTGAACAGTGATGTGTGTGAACAGTGGTGCGTGTGTGAACAGTGATGCATGTGAACAGTGGTGTGTGTGAACAGTGATGTGTGTGTGAACAGTGATGTGTGTGAACATTGATGTTTGTGTGAACAGTGTTGTGTGTGAACAGTGATGTGTGTGAACATTGATGTTTGTGTGAACAGTGTTGTGTGTGAACAGTGATGTGTGTGAACAGTAATGTGTGTGAACAGTGATGTGTGTGAACAGTGATGTTTGTGAACAGTGATGTTTGTGAACAGTAATGTGTGTGAACAGTGATGTGTGTGAACAGTGATGTTTGTGAACAGTGATGTTTGTGAACATTGATGTGTGTGTGAACAGTGTTGTGTGTGAACAGTGATGTGTGTGAACAGTGGTGCGTGTGTGAACAGTGATGCGTGTGAACAGTGGTGTGTGTGAACAGTGATGTGTGTGTGAACAGTGATGTGTGTGAACAGTGGTGCGTGTGTGAACAGTGATGCATGTGAACAGTGGTGTGTGTGAACAGTGATGTGTGTGAACATTGATGTGTGTGTGAACAGTGATGTGTGTGAACAGTAATGTGTGTGAACAGTGATGTGTGTGAACAGTGATGTTTGTGAACAGTGATGTTTGTGAACATTGATGTGTGTGTGAACAGTGTTGTGTGTGAACAGTGATGTGTGTGAACAGTGGTGCGTGTGTGAACAGTGATGCGTGTGAACAGTGGTGTGTGTGAACAGTGATGTGTGTGTGAACAGTGATGTGTGTGAACAGTGGTGCGTGTGTGAACAGTGATGCATGTGAACAGTGGTGTGTGTGAACAGTGATGTGTGTGAACATTGATGTGTGTGTGAACAGTGATGTGTGTGTGAACATTGATGTGTGTGTGAACAGTGATGTGTGTGAACAGTGTTGTGTGTGAACAGTGATGTGTGTGAACAGTGGTGTGTGTGAACAGTGATGTGTGTGAACGGTGGTGTGTGTGAACAGTGATGTGTGTGAACAGTGGTGTGTGTGAACAGTGTTGTGTGTGAACAGTGATGTGTGTGTGTGTTTTTCTGTCACCTCCAGCAGGAATCGTGGACTCTCAGGCATGAAGGTGAGTCCAACCAGAGACGCGATGGCAGGAAGAGACGCAACCAGGACGAAAACCCTCCAGCTGTGGAACTGGAACTCTGTTCCCATACTGAAACCCCAACCTACACACACACACACACACACACACACACATGTTTTTACATTGCATGTCAGGAGGTGATATTGCAGCACTGTTGTGCTCAAACACTGTTTTGTGCAAAAATTGTCACATGAGCGAGGCGTCAGATACCTGGTTAGAAAAACGTCTACACTGTGTGTGAGTGTGTGTGAGACACTTGTTACCGTATCTGGGGATGATTCCCCAGGCCGTGAAGGAGGAGTAGATGCCTCCGATCATCCAGAACATGCACAGCCAGGACAGATGTTCTCCTCTCTTTTCCATCTGGAGGAACTCAGAGAAGTAGGAGTAGACGATGGGCATCGAGCCGCCGATGCTGAGACACACACAGGGTTCTGCTGTTACTGCTGCCGCCAAATCACACTGGTATTACACATGCTATCAGTTTGGGGGTTGGGATTCAATGTTTGAACGATGTTTCGCTGTTGTACAGGTGCTTTGGCAATGTAACACACATCTGATCATGCTAATGTGTGTGTGTGTGTGTGTGTGTGTGTGTGTGTGTGTTACCCGATGCCAGACAGCAGCCTGAAGAACAGGAAGGATCCGTATCCCTGAGCGAAGGAGGACAGGAAGGTGAAGACGCAGTTTATCGCCAACGCCACAATGAGACATCGGCGGCGGCCGACTTTGTCCGCCAGCCCCCCCCACAGGAAGGCCCCCACCATCATACTGAGAAACACAGTCAGACCTGCACGAAACACCAGGAAAACGCTCAGAGAGACAGAAGAAGAAATATTCATGAACCCAGAAACGTCTGAAGGTATCGGCTGATTTCACCAAATAATAAAAAATAATTAGTTTTATTAAATAAAATAATCCTTTCACGGCTTGTTTTATTCACCATGGAAACGTGTTTCCTCATAGAGAATCAATCAATCGATCACTTAATCAATCACTTGATGTGAATGTTCCTCATTCTTCACAAAAAAAAATCTGAATAAGCCTGAAAACACCAACATTCACTTTTATTGTCTCTTTTCTTATTTTTATAATTATCCAGACTCCTGCCTAAAAGTAAAAGTCATCATCCTGTCACTCATTCATCCTGTCACTCATTCATCCTGTCAATCATCCTGTCAATCATCCTGTCACTCATTCATCCTGTCACTCATTCATCCTGTCACTCATTCATCCTGTCAATCATCCTGTCAATCATCCTGTCACTCATTCATCCTGTCACTCATTCATCCTGTCACTCATTCATCCTGTTAATCATCCTGTCACTCATTCATCCTGTCAATCATCCTGTCACTCATTCATCCTGTCACTCATTCATCCTGTCACTCATTCATCCTGTCACTCATTCATCCTGTCATCCTGTGTTTTTGCTGTTTGGGAGTTTATATTTTATTTTGTCTGTGAATCTACAGAAACAGAATCTGTGAGTTGTTTGTTCGTCAAGGTCAGAACAGAAAGAATCGATCCCAGAACACAGGATTCTGCTGACTCATGACTCAGCAGAAAAAAAGGTCTGATAATAAAGGGGCGCCACGGTGGTCCAGTGGGTAGAGCTGTGGTCTCACAGGTTCAAGTCCTGGATCTTTCTGTGTGGAGTTCCATGTTCTAATTCTGCTATAAAGGGAAATAAACCTCATAGAACTGGTTAAAATATCTTGATCTAAGTGTTCAGACCTCCTTATGTTTTCCACTCTTTGTTAAATTTATTTGCTAAAATCATTGGTAATGTTTCCCTCATAAATACACACACAACGGTTATTGAACGGTTATTGACCCCCCCCCCCCCGCGCCCCCCCCGCACACTGCAGACTCATTCCTTAGTGTCTCATCTCATCCTCTCATCATGTATTTATACTACAGTTGTACTACAGTTATACTAGAATTATACTACAGCTATAGTACACATATACTAGAATTATAGTATAGTTGTACTACCGTTACTACATTGATAGTAGCGTTATAATACAGATATAGTTCAGTTTTACTTGAATTATATTAGTTATACTGCAGGTATACTAATTATAGTACAGTATACCACAAATAGACTACAGTGATAGTACAATAACTATGATATAGTACTTATGCTACAGATATACAACTATACTGCAATTGTACTTTATAATAAAGGTAACATAATAAACATAATAATAATAAACATAATAATATTAATCAGCGTGTTTCCCTCCTCCATCGTGTGTTTCTACCTCATCAGTCTTCATTATGTCGTTACCTGCAGTAGAATAGAATAAACTACTACAGTAGAGTACGATCAGTACCACAGAAAAACATGCTAGAGTCATAGTTCCTACCCAGCATGCCTTTCTCTGCGTTGGACAAACACAGGTCCTTTTCTGCCGAGGGGAGGACGAACGCCACCACGAAGCACTCCACACCGTCGGCCATCAGGGCCAGACCCAGGACCAGGAACAGGGTCCACTGGAACCTGCCGTGTCCACAGTCCTCCATGATGTCCTCGTACTGCTCAGACAGCTCCTGCAGCTCCGAGGCTGCGGCGCCTCCTGTTGGTCCAGACCTGGTCCTAGCACAGGTAAAGAGAGTGATGTCATCAGCCTCAGGTGGAGAGAGTGATGTCATCAGCCTCAGGTGGAGAGAGTGATGTCATCACCTATCAATCAGACACTGATGCTGCACAGTTGATTCAAGTTTTATATTAATAAATCATCAGATCTTCAAACCACTACTAGATATGACTATTGCTACTGCTGCGTACTACAAGTACTACTACTATTGCTACTAGTACTGCTGCTATAGTAATTCAGATACAGCAGTTTTTAGACTCCCTTTAAACATGGCTCCTTCAGTGGGGTCAAAGTTCAGCAGCAAGATGGCGGCTCACCTGGCGGCTCTCTGAGCAGCCTTCACCTCGTCAGGATGAGGGATTCCCTGATATTCTCCTTCGTACATCTGGTCGTCTTCATCGTGTCCTTCAGTGGCGTCGCTGGCGGCGTCCTCCTCCTGTGGAGGGTAGTCCCCCCCGTACCCATTGGGCCCTTCGCCGTACGACCCATAGCTGTCGCCGCCACCTCGTTGATAGACGTTGTTCTGGTAGGGGTCGGCCATCTTGGCTTGCTAGGCTAACGGCTAATTCTACAGGAAAAAGCCTGTTGGTGAAAGACGAAGCTGCAGTTTGATCTTTTAATGAAACACGGATACTTAACGAGCTAAAAATACAAACCCGTTGCTGCCAGACTCATCGGTTACAGCCACCGAGATACTTCGATAGAAAAATCGGGATGTTGTGGAGGTGCAGGAGGGGCAGGTTGACCCCAGGGTCCCGTCACTACTTCAATTTTCACTCCTGGAAAATATAAAAACAAAATGTCACATTAAACAAGAATGTTTTTTAAGGTATCAACCTCTTTAGAGCCTTATCAGGGAAATGATATGTTCATGTTCTGAGCTGCACAGTTCCCACAAAGCCCTGGTAGGTCCTAGAGGATCAGGGCCGGACCTGTGGGGGACACACTGCACAGGTCGGTCCTCGTTGGTATATTCAGCTGCTGTCTCCTAAACCCCAGCCTTTGATTGGCTCCTTCATGATGTCAATCGATGTGAAATAACTTCAGACCATAAGTGTTTTGTTCTTTAAGCATAGAAACCAACGACTGAGTTGAACCCCACTCCACTAGTTGGTAACTAATCAACTATTCTGATAATCATTTATTGCATTGGGCCATTTTTAATGATAAAATGTCCAATTTCTCTGGTTCCAGCTTCTCTTCTCTGATTTTTTTCTAGTTTCTTTGTTCTTCTATAATAGTAAACTGATGATCTTTGGGTCATAGGGATGTTGTTTTGCTTTTGTACAAACTGTAAAGCCAGTTGGGGCAAATCTGTGATTTGTGATTCTGGGCTAAACAAATAAACTGAATTGAATTGAATTGGGTTGTGGACTGTTGGTCCAGGACCCCCAAAAGACCTTTTGAGGAAGGTCCCTCAATTCCCCCTCTATTCCAGACCAGAAGCTCACAGACCACAGATGTCACAAGATCCAGGGCCTTGGGGAACTGTTTGGGAGCCCTAGTGCCTGATGCTACAGACAATCCGTGATGAGCACAGAATACACCGCTGGGTTCAGATCAGGGAGGCTACCCTCTAGTCCATGGAGGTGAACCCTGACGAGCATGCACCGAGTCAGGGGGGAACAAGCGTTCCCTCCCCCACTCAACTCGAGTGGTATGATACTTTAATGGTTTTTGGTTTGGTCTGGTCCCCCTTCTAGGACCTGGCTGACAAAGGAGACCCTACCAAAGCTCCTGGAACCCCTACAGCATGATATGGTGGCATGAACAGAGAGCAACATTTCCAAAGATACTGTATAAACATGTCAGGCTGAGCTATAGAACTCGTGTTGTGATGAGGCAGCAACGTTTGTTTGGAGCCACTGAGTTTGATGTTCAAAACGGAGAATCTGAGAGCAGAATCACTGGATGCGCTTCCCTGGCACTGTGATGCTGTCTAATCCCTCAGCTTCCTTCCTGTTGGTGTTTTCTAGCACCATATGGACGTTTCCTGCGCCAGGATCCGTCGCTGCCAGGTTACACCCAGACCTCATATCAGGCCGGAGGACCAGAACCGGCCCGCTAGAGGGTCCAGTTCAGCCCACGGAGGAAAGAAACGGACCGGAAGTTTTGGCCAGATACCAACATTATTCAGACTAGCCTGTGTGTGTGTGTGTGTGTGTGTGTGTGTTTGTGTGTGTGTGTGTGTGTGTGTGTGTGTGTGTGTGTTGTGGTGTGTGTGTGTGTGTGTGTGTGTGTGTGTGTGTGTGTTTGTGTGTGTGTGTTGTGGTGTGTGTGTGTGTGTTTGTGTGTGTGTGTGTGTGTGTGTGTTTGTGTGTGTGTGTGTGTGTGTGTGTGTGTGTGTGTGTGTGTGTGTGTGTGTGTTGTGGTGTAATCCTAAAGACGTGTTAGCAGGTAGTTTAGAATGGTTTTAAAAAACAGCCAAAACCTGGTTTGTCACTGACGTTTATAAACTTTATAAATCGATTAAAAAGATAAAAAGACACGTTAGATCTGCACCACATTTAATCTTTTTATCGTCTTTGCTCTGCTCCTCAGACTCTGATTGACAGACACACACATATATATATATATACTTATTGACTAGAATCTATTTGAGTCTCCTGCCAACTGAAGATTGATCTTTTTGTGTGGTCAGCTGCGCACACACACACACACACACACACACACACACACACACACACACACACACACACACAAACACACACACACACACACACACACACACACACACACACACATTTTCAGCATCTCTGCATATTAGAGATATTTATAGTAAAAAGCTTAATGCTTATTTCCTTAAAATTGAGCCACAAATGTAAACATTTTTATACATTATCATTATTTAAAACCTCAGTAAGTGCAACTAACAACAACATGAACACGTTGTCCATCAACCTTCCTGTTTATATGTTTTATTACTACTGACATTTGTACTTTTATATTCTTCATACTTATACTATTTATTTCAGTCTGATATTTTATATTTAAAATGCACCAATGTAAAAGGGGCTGGATGTTGTATGTTTTCCAAGTTTGATGACAAAGATTCATGAAGATCATATTTTGATCAAACAGGGTAAAAAGATGAGAAAATCTAAAACGTTATAAAACACAGTTTTCATCACAGAAACACAAAAATCACAGATTCACCTCAATGTGTTTTAAGGTTTGTACAAAAGTAACACAAAATCCCCTAAATACTCCTACTACTACTACTTTGATTGTATGTTTATAACTAAACTAAATGAGAGTAACAATGATTTCTCCACGTCTGTCTGTAAGTGTGAACCTGAGAACAGAAGAGTGGCTCGGCGGTAATTAAAGGTGATTCTACGTTTCCTACGTGACGTGACCAGCAGGAACCAGCTGTGAGCTCCACACAGACGCTGATTATCTTCTGACAGATGCTGTTTCATACACTCACAGAAACGTCCACTAGGATCCGTGTTAGCTGCAGCTTCCTCTGTTTTCTACCTCTGTAATAAACGTGTTTTAATGCCTATGAACATCTGGTCAAAGAGGAGAAACAGCCTTCAAGGATAAATCTGGCTGCTCATTAGTGAGAGTTATCACTGATAAAGAACTAACGCTAACTAGGACAAAGCACACACACACACACACACACACACACACACACACACACACATAATGTACAGGGAGCACACACCTATTCTTTAGCAATTACTGAGCATTTTTTACAACTTCCTTCAGCACTTAGGGACATCTTCTCTGCTGTTGAGGTGATTGGTTGACTAACTGACACACACACACACACACACACACACACACACACACACACACACACACACACTCTCTCTCTCTCTCAGTAATGGCCTAGTTATAAATGTTGCAGCTGCCTCTCGTCCCATCTTTAATATTAGATGAACTTTTCCTGCCGTCTCTGAATCACTCTGCTCTCACACTGCATGAGAAACGTCGCGAGTCTGCGTCTTTGTGACATCACTCATCCCTCTCCTAACCGCCGGAGACATCGTCTGAGGACGTCTCTGAGCCTCATATCTGTTCAGATTTCACTGACTCCGCCCCATGCGGCAGCTGATTGGTTGCCAGAACGCTGACTATCAAGAAGCCGCCATGGATCAGCTGCTGAACACAAGCGAGGATTCTCACACTGAATCACACGAAGTTTAAACGCCAGAAGGAACCTGCTGAGTCATCGTCAGAACCTGCTGAGTCATCGTCAGAACCTGCTGAGTCACCAGGCTCCTAAACAGTGGTCCTCAAGTTTCTGCCTCCTCATTGGCCGTGGTCCTCTTGGCACGCCGATACCCGATTCAGGAGGATCTCAGTCCAAAAAGGTCCTGTAGGACTCCTTCTTCAGCTTGACTACATCCCTCACAGCAGGTTTAGGGGACTGTCGCCATGACAGGTTCTGACCACCTCACAGCTACAGCTCTGCTGCCTGGACAATGGAGGCACAGAACAAGGTCCACTTGGACTCAGAGTCTCCCAGGACTCGATGCCCCCCCTAACTCTCCAGGGACGTGAAGCTCTCCCAGAGGTGGGACCTCTCCTTCTGACGGGAGGTTCAGATGTTCCCCGACAAACCCTCACAGAACGTTTGGGTCCAGCAGGTCTGACCTGATCCTCCCCACTGTCAGAGCCAGCTTACCACCAGGTGATGATCAGCTCCGCCCTTTTTTCACCACAACGTCCAAGACATGTGACCACGAGTCTGACGACATGACCATGAAGGTGTTAATCAAACTCCTGCCAAGGGCGTCCTGGTTCACGGCCCTGGTTCACGGCCCTAGCTCCATGGCCCTGGTGTCCTCTATGGACAGTCCAACAGCACACCATGCGGGTTCTGGTTCAGATGGTCCTGGTCACGTCTCACTGTCCCAGGAGGACGAGGGAGTCCCCCAAAGGGGACCTTCCAACCCCTGAAGATTGAAGCTAAAATGTCTTTTTTTGTCCACAACCCAAAGATCATCAGTTTACTATTATAGAAGAATAAAGAAACCAGGAAATAATCAGAGAACAGAAGCTGAACCAGAGAATCTGGACATTTTAGAATTAAAAAGTGACTCCATTGATTCCAGTAATCGAGTTGATTAATATAATAGTTGGCAAATAATCAATAATCAACTAATTGTTATAGAGTATATTTCTATAGGAACTTCTATCTCTCTTTACTTCAATACGACATTAACATGCTTCCTGCTTCAATACTGTTTACTAAAAACAAAGTCCCTGATTGGTCAGAGTACTTTCCAAATTCTTGAAAGTCTTTACAGTGGTGAGAAGTCCAGTCTGTTATACCCGTCAATCAAAGCGAGTGGTCCTCTGTTATAAATGTTAGCTGAACGTTAGCTAACGTTGGCTAAAGTTAGCTGAATGTTAGCTTAACATTAGCTGAACATTGGCTAAACGTCGGATAAAGTTATCTGAATGTTAGCTGAACGTTAGCTGAATGTTGGCTGAATGTTAGCTAAACATTAGCTGAACGTTAGCTAAACATTGGCTAAAGTTATCTAACGTTAGCTAAACATAAGTTGAACAATAGCTAAACGTTAGTTGAACGTTAGCTGAACGTTGGCTGAATGTTAGCTGCTGCCTGATTCATCATCCAGATACATTGGGATACGCCCACTTTTGATGGTCCAATCATGTTCTTCGTAACGTCTTTTTCTGTCTTTATATCACGTTTCTACCAGAGACCTGAAACACCGATGAGGAATCACGTTTCAGTCAAAACACACAAATTACATTCATAGTATTTATAATGCAGGGAAAAAGAGTGTGTGTGTGTGTGTGTGTGTGTGTGTGTGTGCGTGCGTGTGTGTGTGTGTGTGTGTGTGTGTATTGATTACATAATGCTGTTGGCATCCGTCCCTACTGAATAGCAGCTTTCTAGTTTCCCCTGTTAATTATTCATCATCCATTCATCCATTCATCCATTCATTCATTCAATCATCATTCATTCATTCATTATTCCATCATTCATTATTCATTCATTCATTCATTCATTCATTCATTCATTATTCCATCATTCATTCATTCATTCATTCATCATCCATTCATTCATTATTCCATCATTCATCATTCATTCATTCATTCATCATTCATTCATTCATTATTCCATCATTCATTATTCATTCATTCATTCATTCATTCATTATTCCATCATTCATTATTCATTCATTCATTCATTCATTATTCATTCATTATCCCATCATTCATCATTCATTCATTCATTCATTCATTATTCCATCATTCATTCATTCATTCATTCATTCATCATCCATTCATTCATTATTCCATCATTCATTATTCATTCATTCATTCATTCATTCATTCATTCATTATTCCATCATTCATTATTCATTCATTCATTCATTCATTCATCATCCATTCATTCATTATTCCATCATTCATCATTCATTCATTCATTCATCATTCATTCATTCATTATTCATTCATTATTCCATCATTCATTATTCATTCATTCATTCATTCATTATTCATTCATTATCCCATCATTCATCATTCATTCATTCATTCATTCATTATTCCATCATTCATTCATTCATTCATTCATTCATCATCCATTCATTCATTATTCCATCATTCATTATTCATTCATTCATTCATTCATTCATCATCCATTCATTCATTATTCCATCATTCATCATTCATTCATTCATTCATCATTCATTCATTCATTATTCCATCATTCATTATTCATTCATTCATTCATTCATTCATTATTCCATCATTCATTATTCATTCATTCATTCATTCATTATTCATTCATTATCCCATCATTCATCATTCATTCATTCATTCATTCATTATTCCATCATTCATTCATTCATTCATTCATTCATCATCCATTCATTCATTATTCCATCATTCATTATTCATTCATTCATTCATTCGTTCGACGTTTATTTAAAGGTCCAGTCCGATAAAGAACGACCCACTCAGTCTGAGCCTGCAGGAAGTTTATGATGTCACAACTACACAGTCTACGCCCACCAGCCCATTCACAGCTGTTCAAATCAACCAATCAGAGGAGAGACTCCTGAATACCAATGAGACATTCTTAGTGTAAAACTGCACTGGAATGACTCCTGGGTCTTCAAACTGCAAACGTGTCTAGTTTGTGACATCACAACTTCACATAAACACAGGAAATGAGAGGAACAGCAGAGCAGCAGAACACAATAAAAGCACTACTGCATATAGTACCAACACAGTATAAATACACTCAGTATAGTACCCATACTGTATTAGTAGAAATACAATAGAATTACTACTACAGTAGAGTACCAAAACAGTATACATAGTATTTAGTATTGTACACATTTGTATAAGTACACATACAGTATAATACAAATACTGCGTAAGTATAAAAATGAAAAGTACAAATATATCATAGTAGAAATGCAGCATTATATGAAAGTACAGGTGATAAGTACAGACAGAGTACTAGTACAGTAGTAAAGTCTCTTACCCCATTAATGCAGTATAAGTACAGACAGAGTACTAGTACAGTAGTAAAGTCT
Source organism: Eupleurogrammus muticus (assembly GCA_036785175.1). NCBI lineage: Eukaryota > Metazoa > Chordata > Actinopteri > Scombriformes > Trichiuridae > Eupleurogrammus > Eupleurogrammus muticus. The sequence goes on along the minus strand of JAYKQN010000035.1, from coordinate 2,486,153 downwards.
CTTACCCCATTAATGCAGTATAAGTACAGACAGAGTACTAGTACAGTAGTAGAGTCTCTTACCCCGTTAATGCAGTATAAGTACAGACAGAGTACTAGTACAGTAGTAGAGTCTCTTACCCCGTTAATGCAGTATAAGTACAGACAGAGTACTAGTACAGTAGTAGAGTCTCTTACCCCGTTAATGCAGTATAAGTACAGACAGAGTACTAGTACAGTAGTAAAGTCTCTTACCCCGTTAATGCAGTATAAGTACAGACAGAGTACTAGTACAGTAGTAAAGTCTCTTACCACATTAATGCAGTATAAGTACAGACAGAGTACTAGTACAGTAGTAGAGTCTCTTACCACATTAAAGTCTGCCAGAATCTTTCAGGCTGGTTTTAGTTTGACAGAGAAACAGCTTCAGTCGCAGGATTAAAGTGATGATGAGGATTCTACTCCTGCAGCAGCAACACTCCCCTCAGCCCCCGCCCTCACACATCCCTCCCCCTCAACACTCCTCCTCCTCCTACGGCCCTCCTCCTCTTCCTCCTCTTCCTCCTCTTCCTCCTCTTCCTCCTCCTCCTCCTCTTCACCCCCACACAGACACAATGGTTCAGTCCACTCTGCTGCAGTAGAACAGCACTGACTGATGGAGGAGGAAGAGGAGGAGACTGACTTTGTTTTCTGTCTTTATTTCCTGTTTTCTTTCTTTATTTCCTGTTTTCTGTCTTTATTTCCTCTGTTTTCTGTCTTTATTTCCTGTTTTCTTTCTTTATTTCCTGTTTTCTGTCTTTATTTCCTGTTTTCTGTCTTTATTTCCTCTGTTTTCTGTCTTTATTTCCTGTTTTCTGTCTTTATTTCCTGTTTTCTGTCTTTATTTCCTGTTTTCTTTCTTTATTTCCTGTTTTCTGTCTTTATTTCCTGTTTTCTTTCTTTATTTCCTGTTTTCTGTCTTTATTTCCTGTTTTCTTTCTTTATTTCCTGTTTTCTGTCTTTATTTCCTGTTTTCTTTCTTTATTTCCTGTTTTCTTTCTTTATTTCCTGTTTTCTGTCTTTATTTCCTGTTTTCTGTCTTTATTTCCTCTGTTTTCTGTCTTTATTTCCTGTTTTCTGTCTTTATTTCCTGTTTTCTGTCTTTATTTCCTGTTTTCTTTCTTTATTTCCTGTTTTCTGTCTTTATTTCCTGTTTTCTTTCTTTATTTCCTGTTTTCTGTCTTTATTTCCTGTTTTCTTTCTTTATTTCCTGTTTTCTTTCTTTATTTCCTGTTTTCTGTCTTTATTTCCTGTTTTCTGCAGTGACTTAACCGCAGGAGGAAACTGATGAAACTGTCGTCACTTCCTACGTTTTCAGAAAATCCTGTTTAACTTCACTTTAACAACATTTTACTGTTTAAAATGTAAAATACTTAACAACTCAACAACAGCTCCACAAACTACAGCTTCAGATTTAACCAACATAAAATATAAACTGTTCATTAATAATTGATGAGGTGGAGTTGTTTTACATAGAGAGATTTTTCTGAGCTCAGTCATATCAGCATCAACGAGTACCTTAATTAGTATATATATATATACATATATATATACATATATATGTATACATCAATTAGTTTATTGTGCTGAGCCTGGATGTTGTTAAATTAATTGAACTAAAACAATTAGTTGATTTCATTGTAAAGTGTAATCAATACTAATCATTAGTCTAATTAATGAATCACCAGTCGGTTCATTTATCTAAAAGGACAAAGGCTCACATAAGGTTTTACTGTCTCATGTTGTCTGACCTGCTGAATGTTACCATATCCTATTTTTATAAAATATATAAATAATATTTTAGGTTTTGAACTGATTTACTGAAATAATCTGAAGACGCAACAATAGGTTTAATTTTGAGATTAAATGTCTCCTTAATGGACTCAAATCTGAAGGATTTTAAAAGCTTGACTCAGGTTTCTACCCTCAAAGGGGTAGAACACACACACACACACACACACACACACACACACACACACACACACACACACACACACACAGACACGTATTAATAAGATCTGTTGAGACTGAACAAATTGATCATTTCAGCTGCTGAACATTCAGACATTTTGGATGCTGTAATGTCCCACAGTCCCTGAACTACCCACAGAACATTAACACTAAACAGAACTCAAATGTTCCTTTTGTCTCAGCTGGAGGGAGGGGCGTGTCCATGAGAGACAGGGGCGTGTCCATGAGAGACAGGGGTGTGCCCATGAGAGACAGGGGCGTGTCCATGAGAGACAGGGGTGTGCCCATGAGCGACAGGGGCGTGCCCATGAGCGATAGGAGGCGTGTCCATGTGCGATAGGGGCGTGTCTATGTGTGATAGGGGTGTGTCCATGATCAATAGGGGCGTGTCCATGAGAGACAGGGGCGTGCCCATGAGCGATAGGGGCGTGCCCATGAGCGATAGGAGACGTGTCCATGTGCGATAGGAGGCGTGTCCATGTGCGATAGGGGGCGTGCCCATGAGCGATAGGGGCGTGTCCATGAGAGACGGGGGCGTACCCATGTGCGCCAGGGGCGTGTCCATGAGCGATAGGGGCGTGTCCATGAGCGATAGGGGCGTGCCCATGAGCGATAGGAGGCGTGTCCATGTGCGATAGGGGCGTGTCTATGTGTGATAGGGGTGTGCCCATGATCAATAGGGGCGTGTCTATGAGAGACAGGGGCGTGCCCATGAGCGATAGGGGCGTGCCCATGAGCGATAGGAGGCGTGTCCATGTGCGATAGGAGGCGTGTCCATGTGCGATAGGGGGCGTGCCCATGAGCGATAGGGGCGTGTCCATGAGAGACGGGGGCGTACCCATGTGCGCCAGGGGCGTGTCCATGAGCGATAGGGGCGTGTCCATGAGCGATAGGGGCGTGCCCATGAGCGATAGGAGGCGTGTCCATGTGCGATAGGGGTGTGTCTATGTGTGATAGGGGTGTGCCCATGATCAATAGGGGCGTGTCTATGAGAGACAGGGGCGTGCCCATGAGCGATAGGGGCGTGCCCATGAGCGATAGGAGGCGTGTCCATGTGCGATAGGAGGCGTGTCCATGTGCGATAGGGGGCGTGCCCATGAGCGATAGGGGCGTGTCCATGAGAGACGGGGGCGTACCCATGTGAGCCAGGGGCGTGTCCATGAGCGATAGGGGCGTGTCTATTAGTGATAGGGGGCGTGTCCATGACCATGTTCAATCACAGATGAAAACAACAAGGATCATGAAGTGTTGTTTTAATATACATTTTTGGCTTCACTGGTTAATTTGACAAATATTTCTTTATTCTTTACTCAAAGGACAGAATAAGAACAATGTGACGTATGTTAAAACAACGCCCCCCCTCCTACGCCCACATGGTTTGATCCATCTGGCCTCAATCCCTCCCTGGTTGGTTTGGTCTGATCTGAGGTCAGTAGATCATCAGAAACCATATACTCACAGTGTGTGTGTGTGTGTGTGTGTGTGTGTTAATCCCTGTTGCACTCTATACAGCTGCTGGTGGGGGATTACATCATTACATCAGATATCAGCAGCCTCACCGACTCCACTGACGTCTTATTGATCATTGATCAGGATCCGATCTGGACCTGATGATGTCATTGTGCTGTTTGGCTTTAATGAGTAAAACCATCTTCCTGTTTGAACTGGATCTTCCTCCTCTGACATGATTGTTCATGTTGGTTTTCTTTTCACTGCCAGCAGGATCAGTCCATCTCTCAATTATCTCAAATACCATTAACAGACGGAGAATACACATTATTATACATAACTAATTGTTGCAGCTCTAAAGATCACTGAGGATTCAGGAGTGTGATAAAGACACTGTTGATTCTGAGTTTCCTCAGAGACCAACAGCAGACTCTGCAGAGCTAATCATAAATCCTAAGAGTGAACACATGACATGGGGAAGTTTTCAGAGGTGGAGTATCTGCAGCGTCAGGTTCCAGCTGCAAACATTCATCATGATGTTGGACAGAACCATCAGCTGAATGAGCAGAGACTGTGGAACAAATGAAAACACTGAAGCCAATCAGCTAATGCTGAAGCTGTAAATCTCTATTTGCATTATTATAGTTTCAGGGCTTGATTCATCATTTCTCTGTTTGGTTTCATGTTATCGTCCTTTTTATGAAGGAAAAGCAAGATTCAAAAGAACGATTCTGACCGTAGACAGATGACACTGCACATTAGAAGTTGACGTGGATCCAGTAGGTTCGCATTACTGAGATTGATTGGTCTGGTCTGGAACAGAGCAGCATATTAGAATGATTAGATTGGACGGGTCTGCCAACACCTGCAGAGAGATGCAACTAATTAACCAAAAGACTTTTACCGCAATGTGCAGGAATCCTCACAGTTCTTTTACATCACAGCGGCTTTTTCTATTCAATGAAAGTAAAACCCCTTCACGCACAACCTCAGCTCCTGGATTAAGAAACACAATCCTATACTCAACTATTTTAGTTGTATTCGAAATACAAATTTATCTGTTTCATATTAAAATATATTTATAAAAAATTGATGCAGCTGACCAGACAGCGAATTGAACATCACATCAAAAGGCAGCAAGGGACTTCCTGTCAGGAACACCCAATGGAGTCCCCTACAAGCTTAATAAGAACTCTTCCAAGGTATTAGAGCTACTATGGCACGTTGGAAAAACAAGTCATTCCATCTAAAGAACAAAGAGCTGTAGTTGTCTTCATCCTCAAGGACACAAACTCCACAGACATGAACCAGTTTAGAAGCATCGCCCAGCTGAACATAGAAAGAAAAACCTTCTTCTTGGTTTTGTCCTGAACAACGACCACCTCCTGCTTGTGACTGGCAACAAAAACACCAACTGCCAGTAGGTGGGCGACCCTCCAGTGGAGGGGGGATGCTGAGGCTTTGTGGGGTTGTCAACCGGAGAAGACCTAAAGAATGCAACTGAAGAACTTGCAGAGGAGGCTGAGCAGAGATGCACAGAAGTTTGGTGAATGGCCACCCTCAGCTGACCTATTGGCACCAGAGGAGAGGCGACTGGAGGGGATTCCAAGCAGCTTCCTGTACACCTACTGAAGTTCTGGTAACCCAGTAATCAATGAACAGAGTAGTTGGAGTCCAGGCAAGACTGGTTGACTGTAGGGAAGAACCACATCAGGAGTGGGCGGTGAGTCAACCTACTGGTCCTTCAGATGAGGGATATCCAACCCAACTATGAAGAACACAAAGTGAAAACAACCTGTAGGCCCTCTAGGTGGGGGGTAGATGCTGGGCCTAACAGGATGGACCACACTGTAACAACGACCCACAACCAGAAGAACACCAGAACACCAAGAAATGAGGAGAACGTCCTCTAAAAGTTTACATGTGGATGGAAGAAGTGACCACATTTAGGGGTGTGGGACTCCACCAGGGAAAGTGAAGGTGTGACAGGATGGTCAATGGCTACCTTTCCCGGGTAGGACAGGTGAGCTACTGGAGGAGGTGATACCGGCATCACTGGTTGGACAGGTGAGTTACTGGAGGAGGTGATACCAGCATCACTGGCAGGACAGGTGAGTTACTGGAGGAGGTGATACCAGCACCACTGGTTGGACAGGTGAGTTACTGGAGGAGGTGATACCAGCATCACTGGCAGGACAGGTGAGTTACTGGAGGAGGTGATACCAGCACCACTGGTTGGACAGGTGAGTTACTGGAGGAGGTGATACCAGCACCACTGGTTGGACAGGTGAGCTACTGGAGGAGGTGATACCAGCACCACTGGTTGGACAGGTGAGCTACTGGAGGAGGTGATACCAGCACCACTGGTTGGACAGGTGAGCTACTGGAGGAGGTGATACCAGCACCACTGGCAGGACAGGTGAGCTACTGGAGGAGGTGATACCAGCACCACTGGCAGGACAGGTGAGCTACTGGAGGAGGTGATACCAGCACCACTGGTTGGACAGGTGAGCTACTGGAGGAGGTGATACCAGCATCACTGGCAGGACAGGTGAGTTACTGGAGGAGGTGATACCAGCATCACTGGCAGGACAGGTGAGTTACTGGAGGAGGTGATACCAGCATCACTGGCCAGCAGGTGGCGTCATCTCCCTGCACATTTACTACTCAGATATGTACCAATTGTACCAAAGTCCAGATATTATCCACTCATTATTTAATACTGATATTTTGCATAAGTGAATTGGGAAAAATGGTTAAACACCAACTCCACATTAAAAACCAGAATCCAGGACTTTTTCTCCCTCCCTCCATTTTCTCTCTTTTTTCAATCCTGCCTGGCTTTCTACTGCCTCATAAGTCAGCCTCCCTCTCTACTTCCTGTCAGCTTGTTTAACTCATAATTCATGAGCCCCTGAGCCCGTTGACTCAAATGGAAACAGGCTCTGCATCCATTATACAAATTAGAAATTGGCTTTGAACGTACCTCAAAATAATCTACTTTTCACTTTTTGCTGTTGTGTGCATCATAGACGGCACACACACACACACACACACACACACACACACACACACACACACACCTGTTATCTGTTACATAGCAACAACAAGTTGGTCATTGTTAGTCATATGATGGAGGCTTAGGATGACGTCTGATGTTCTTAGTGACCTCATCGTGGTCGGGCCTGACCCTGTGACCCCGTAACACCCTGTGACCCTGTGACCCTGTGACCCCGTGACCCTGTGACCCTGTGACCCTGTGACGCCGTGACTCCGTGACCCTGTGACCCTGTGACCCCGTGACTCCGTGACCCTGTGACCCTGTGACCCTGTGACTCCGTGACCCTGTGACGCCGTGACTCCGTGACCCTGTGACGCCGTGACTCCGTGACCCTGTGACCCTGTGACCCCGTGACCCCGTGACTCCGTGACCCTGTGACCCTGTGACCCCGTGACTCCGTGACCCTGTGACCCCGTGACTCCGTAACACCCTGTGACCCTGTGACCCCGTGACCCTGTGACCCTGTGACCCTGTGACGCCGTGACTCCGTGACCCTGTGACCCTGTGACCCCGTGACTCCGTGACCCTGTGACCCTGTGACCCCGTGACTCCGTGACCCTGTGACCCCGTGACCCCGTGACTCCGTGACCCTGTGACCCTGTGACCCCGTGACCCCGTGACTCCGTGACCCTGTGACCCTGTGACCCCGTGACCCCGTGACCCCGTGACCCTGTGACCCTGTGACCCTGTGACCCTGTGACCCCGTGACCCCGTGACCCTGTGACCCTGTGACCCCGTGACTCCGTGACCCCGTGACCCTGTGACCCTGTGACCCTGTGACCCTGTGACTCCGTGACCCCGTGACCCTGTGACCCTGTGACCCTGACTGGATCTTCCAGGTAAACATTTAATGTAAGTTTGCAGCAGTAAAAATCCTGTCTTATGTTTTTTATAAGGAAATACTGTGAATAAATCAAATCACTGTAATATATGTGAAAACACAGTATTTCCACCTTTAAAAACTATTTGATCTTCTATAAAGTTATAAATTGAGTTTTTTAACATACTTTTATGTAGAATGTAAATGTTAAAACAAAAGTTAAATGTTGCTGTGAATTCACCATCATTTTGTAGTTCTATCAACATTTTCATGTGCTTTAGAAATACAAGAAAATCCGTTAATTTACACGTGAAACAACACGCAGCTGTTTCTGCAGCTTCTTCCTTTCACATTTACACAAACATGATGTAGTTAAACAGCTGTAGAACAGCTGGAATAATTTAGAAGAAAGACAACATGATTATTTTACCTTGTTAACTTGTCGTGTTTAATACTTAATAACTTAATAATAATTATGATAATAATTGTGTATTTGTTTTTATACTGTCTCCTCTTGAAAGGTGAAGTGTGTTGTTCTTTGTTTTTGTTTAGCTCTGCTTGTGAATACATCATTCATTTTAAAATCTCTACAATAAACTTAAATAAAACCTTTAACCATTTGATAAATAAGTCCATCATTGCAGTTTCTCAGCTCTGAACTCCACCTGATGTCTTATTTCACTGTGTCTGTTCATCCTGTGTATCGATCAGTCACTGATCAGCTGATGTTTGCTGTGTAAACACATGACGTCACTATCGAGCCGTGATGTGACTGAGCTCTGGAGTCGCGCTTTATTGTGAAAGGCCAGACCGGAAGCGGCGGATCCGCTTGACTCGAGCCGCAGCAGACGCGTCCACCGGAGCGGGCTCGAGCCTGACAGGATCCGGATCACAGACGGGTCCGGGACCAGGTCCAGGAGTCCTGGTGGAGCCGGACGTTGTGGACCAGCAGAGACCCGCAGACATGTAGGACCTGATCCTCTTTAGAGTACAAGTACTGCATAGTGTACTACAGGCTGTATTCATTATACTTGTTTTATTGTTGTATTTATGTGTATCACCATATGTGTACTACTGTACTATATACATGTTTATACTCAAACATTTAACATCAGTTACACGGTTCAAATATTTATGAACTTTATGTCATTTCAGTTTAATGTTTGAAGCTGGAAACACTCAAGTAAAGTACAAGTACTTCTGAAACAGTACTGAATGGTACATGTACTGCTGTGTACACTGTTGTGTACATGTACTATGTGTATAAATATCTCTGTAAATAGGTGTGTGTGTGTGTGTGTGTGTGTGTGTGTGTGTGTGTGTGTGTGTGTGTTGTTTTCCAGTTTGTTTCACATTTAAATCAGTGGAAACTTAAAGCACTAAATCATTCATTTGCTTTAATTGATCGTTAACAGTGATTTTATTTTATGATCTGATTATTTATTTCTACTGAACATTAATTAAAGTTTCATTGGTTTCCGTGGTAACGCTTGTGGACTAACGACATCCCATAATATTCCTGTAGTGTAACATTGCGGTGAAGGTTTCATCTGGTGTAGAGACAGAAAGTTTATGATTTACAGATGTTAGCAACAGCAGTGTTAGCATTAGCAGTGTTAGCAGCAGCAGTGTTAGCAGCAGCAGTGTTAGCAGCAGCAGTAGTATTAGCAGCAGCAGTGTTAGCAGCAGCCGTGTTAGCAGCAGCAGCAGTGTTAGCAGCAGCAGCAGTAGTGTTAGCAGCAGCAGCAGCAGAGTTAGCAGCAGCAGAGTTAGCAGCAGCAGTGTTAGCAGCAGCAGTAGTGTTAGCAGCAGCAGTGTTAGCAGCAGCAGTGTTAGCAGCAGCAGTGTTAGCAGCAGCAGTAGTATTAGCAGCAGCAGTGTTAGCAGCAGCCGTGTTAGCAGCAGCAGCAGTGTTAGCAGCGGCAGTGTTAGCAGCAGCAGCAGTAGTGTTAGCAGCAGCAGCAGCAGAGTTAGCAGCAGCAGAGTTAGCAGCAGCAGAGTTAGCAGCAGCAGAATTAGCAGCAGCAACAAACAGTAAATGTTGAATTGCTGCTCAACAGAAGCTGCTTTGTTTCAATCAGCTGAGTTAAGCTGCTCATTCTGCTGCTGCTAACACGTCTGCTGCTGCTGAGACCCCAGTAGGACTAATGACTGACCACTGCTACTCTGTTCAATAAAAGGCGGATGATGTGGATCAGTGTTTGTAAAGCTGCAGATTGGAGCTGAAACGTCTTTGATGACATCACTGACAGGTGATGACATCATATTTATGACAAATCACAGACTGGAAATACCTGTGTGTGTGTGTGTGTGTGTGTGTGTTTGTGTGTGTGTGTGTGTTTGTGTGTGTATGTGTGTGTGTGTGTGTGTGTGTGTGTGTGTGTGTGTGTGTGTGTGTGTGTGTGTGTGTGTGTGTGTGTGTGTGTTTGTGTGTGTATGTGTGTGTATGTGTGTGTGTGTGTGTGTGTGTGTTCGGTAGAAAACTATAAACCAACTCTGAACCCCTAATCAACCTGACATGGTTCATCCAGAATGCACCCTGGTGGAGCCTCACACACACACACACACACACACACACACACACACACAGTCCTTTGAAGTTAATGACTTCCTTTGGTGAACTTGACTTCCTTGAAGAACTGGACAAACAGCCAATTAACACACACACACACACACACACACACAGAAACATGAATGTGTGTGTTGTGTTTCTAAACTGTTCATCACTTTTACTCATAAATGTCTGATAAATCAAAGTAGTGTTTTTAAGTTCCCCCAGAGTGAATCAGGCTGAGGACTCTGTTATAAACCTCTGACCTGTGACTCAGCGTTTCTGCTGCTGAGTCATGCTGAGGGCAGTGATCATAGTTCCACAGCCTGTGACCTGCGTCTGCCTCCTAATCCTCCTCTTTATGGACGTTGGTCATTCTGACCTGATGCCAGGTGAAAACCACCTGATCACATGACCTCACCTTCAGCCAATGAAGTCACTGAATCAAGTTTCTGTCAAATCCAGAACAGGTTCAGTCTGTTGGTGAATAGTTGTTGAGTCTGTTTCTGTACAACTGAACCTATGACCTCTGCTAGCACTAGCTTTGTGTTAGCTTTGGGGTTAGCTTTGCGTTAGCTTTGGGGTTAGCTTTGCGTTAGCTTTGGGGTTAGCTTTGTGTTAGCTTTGGGGCTAGCTTTGTGTTAGCTTTGGGGTTAGCTTTGGGTTTAGCTTTGGGGTTAGCTTTGCGTTAGCTTTGGGGTTAGCTTTGTGTTAGCTTTGGGGCTAGCTTTGTGTTAGCTTTGGGGTTAGCTTTGTGTTAGCTTTGGGGCTAGCTTTGTGTTAGCTTTGGGGTTAGCTTTGTGTTAGCTTTGGGGTTAGCTTTGTGTTAGCTTTGGGGTTAGCTTTGGAGTTAGCTTTGGGGCTAGCTTTGTGTTAGCTTTGGGGTTAGCTTTTGTCGATAACACTCTTTGCTTGAATTCTTCTGTCAAATCAATCAGTTTATTTTATTCACTTTAATCTTTGTTCTTAAAATAAGAATAAATTGACCGAAACCTGGAAAAGTGATTCAAATAAGCAAAATGATCTGCTAATGCATAAAATAAAAATAATTAAAAATAGTTCTGATCTATAGTTTCTTTATAATTATTTATATTATTATACCAAATACTATTAATTATTCATTCAGAATTTTATCTTTTCACTGTACAGTCAGCCTCTGATTGGCCGAATGCTTGTCTATGTGTTGTCAGTGATTTTCTGTGTGTGTGTGTGTGTGTGTGTGTGTGTGTGTGTGTGTGTGTGTGTGTGTGGGTTCAGGCGGGAGATTATCAGAGGATTACACAT
>JAYKQN010000035.1:2457500-2467500 GCA_036785175.1 Eupleurogrammus muticus | reverse complement strand
CACTGACTGACAGGTGTATACAGGCCAATAATAGAGGTGTGTTTATCCAGGTCACTGACTGACAGGTGTATACAGGTGTATTTATACAGGTCACTGACTGACAGGTGTATACAGGTGTATTTATAGAGGTGTGTTTATACAGGTCACTGACTGACAGGTGTATACAGGTGTATTTATAGAGGTGTGTTTATACAGGTCACTGACTGACAGGTGTATTTATACAGGTGTATACAGGTGTATTTATACAGGTTACTGACTGACAGGTGTATACAGGGGTATTTATAGAGGTGTGTTTATACAGGTCACTGACTGACAGGTGTATTTATACAGGTCACTGACTGACAGGTGTATACAGGTGTATTTTTACAGGTGTTTTTGTACAGGTCTCTGACTGACAGGTGTATACAGGTGTATTTTTACAGGTGTTTTTGTACAGGTCTCTGACTGACAGGTGTATACAGGGGTATTTATACATATCACTAGGTCACATGTGTATTTATAGAGGTGTATTTATACAGGTTATTGACTGACAGGTGTATTTATAGAGGTGTATTTATAGAGGTGTATTTATACAGGTGACTTTATACAGGTGTAAACAAGTGTATTTATAAAGGGTCACTGACTGACAGCTGTATTTATACAGGTGTATTTAAAAGAAGCATTTATACAGGTCACTGACTGACAGGTGTATACAGGTGTATTTATACATATCACTAGGTCACATTTGTATTTATAGAGGAGTATTTATACAGGTTATTGACTGACAGGTGTATTTATAGAGGTGTATTTATACAGACGAATTTATACAGGTGCATACAGTGGTTTTTATACAGGTCACTGACTGACAGGTGTATACAGGTGTATTTATAGAGGTCACTGACTGACAGGTGTATACAGGTGTATTTATACAGGTGTTTTTGTACAGGTCACTGACTGACAGGTGTATTTATACACGTATATAAAGATTGTTTGCTTCTATGTCAATGGACAAACTTGCAAAATTAGTGATTGAATACTTATTTTCTCTCGTGTACTATGTGTTGTCTATCATGGGCTGATGTACTATGTACTACTACTGTGTACTGTGTTTCAGAGGTTGTAGTAGTTGTGAGTGACTCCGATTTTCTGCCAGATTCTAATAATTTGGGATTTTCTACCATTTGTTTTTTCATTTAGCCATTTTTTTTCATTTTCACTTTAGTGTAGTAGAGAGTTAGTCGCGATTAAATAAGGGCAGAACGTTTTGTGAAATAAAAACTGTTTTAACAAGTTTTCACTGAGGACATGTGATCTAAATAAACTCAGACTGTGAAAGAACTAAACTAAGAACTTTTTCTCTAAAACTTGAGTTAGTTCTTTAAACACATGATAGTTTCAGGTATAGTTTTTTATAAAACTTTTTTTTAATTGTAGATTTGGCTATTTCATTAGTTTTTCTTAGGTTTTGATATAGATAATAAGTGATTTCCAGCCCAGAATAACGTCAGTAATTATAAATAAAGGAACCAATCACGTGGTCCACAACGAGGACAATGAGACGTTTACTCACTTCCTGAGTGGAAAAGTCTGGACAGGAAGCCGAGGTTCACTCCACCAATCAGGAGCTGACGCCGTCGTCACCAGGCGTCGCTGTGCCTTAGAGAGTCCAACGATTTAATTGTTCCTCCTAAATAATGTGAATAAATAACGTGAATAAATAAAGTGAATTCACTCACAGATCAGAAAAAAGTTATGGATGGAGGGTGTGTGTGTGTTCGTGTGTGTGTGTGTGTGTGTGTGTGTGTGTGTGTGTGTGTGTGTGTGTGTGTGTGTGTTCGTGTGTGTGTGTGTGTGTGTGTGTGTGTGCGTGTGTGTGTGTGTCAGAAACAATGCATGCTGCATGTAGAGGAGGAGGGGCAGGAAGAAGTGATGATGTCAGCAGGGAAGAAGCAGAGGGAGGAGAAGACCACCATCTACTTCCTGGAGAGAGAGAGAGGATCAGTCAGGATTAAACCAGTGACAGCAGACATGAGAGAAAACTGGAAACAAGTGGAGACAGAGCAGCGAACTGAGAGGAAACTGATGAGCTACCAACCCCACGGATCGATCAGTGGCAGGAAGTGATCAGAAAGTGATCAGAAAGGGATCAGTTGTTGCTGCGTTTACTGGTTTGTGGAACTGGGAGGACTGGTCCTGATCAGCTGCCATGTACAGTGGATATGGAGGTACTGGGCTTCATGTTGTTGTTGTGTCGACTTCCTGTCACCGGCTGTTCTGATTGGTCAGACGCTGGCACTTTAGCAAAACTACTTTTTCAACAAATCAACAATAGTTGGTTAATTTACCCATTATTAATTCATTAACCATCATTAGTTTGGTTCATTAATGGTGTAAAATGTTGATCAGTGTTTCTAAAGCTGCAGATTGAAGCTAAAATGTCTTTTTTTGTCCACAACCCAAAGATCATCAGTTTACTATTATAGAAGAATAAAGAAACCAGGAAATAATCAGAGAACAGAAGCTGAACCAGAGAATCTGGACATTTATCAGTAAAAATGACTCAGATCGATTAATTATTAATAAAACAGTTGTTGATTGATGTGATTATTGATTAATGGCTGTAGCTCCATGTGACTGTGGCAGATTCGGCCTGAGATGAGACGTAGAATGAAGAGATTCAGGAGGAATGTCTGAGTTTGATGCTTCAACTCGTTCATGTTCACAGCTCACGATGAGTTCAAGGACAGTTGGAAATTCTGAAAACCGATCATTTCTATGTTTACAGTGCTGGGCTGAGTGATCATTTGAGTTGTTTGTTTTAGAGAAAAGCTGCTGCAGGCTGTGGGTTAAATCCTTAATCTGATTGATGGTAATCTGATTGATGGTAATGGTAATCTGAATACAGATACTACTCCACAAACAGATTACTTCACTTCATTTGCTCTGAAACTCATGAGTTTGTCTCCTGCAGTTTGTTGATTAACAGTTTTCAGTTTCTGTTAAAACCAAACTTCACTAATGATTTACAGCAAGAAAAAGTGTGTGTGTGTGTGTGTGTGTGTGTTAATGTAGTATGTTACATATTGAGTTACCATGACAACAAACACACACCAGGATGCTGCAGCCTCCTTATTAAAGTCTGATCACATTATCTTAACAAATGTCAATAATTGATATAAATCTGAAGTTCAGCAGCTGTTGATGTGATTTATTTCACCATGAAAACATGAAACCTGCAGTGACGTGGACATTAACCCTTTTACTGGCATCAGATATTATAGATATATAATAATATATACTGTATGTTCACGACTATAAGGCCACATTAAAGTCTTCTATTTCTTCTAAATGTTGGTGCTCCCTATGTCTGTATGCAGGGGAAGTGTGGGCATGGATTGTAGATAAAATAACGGGGATGTGCGTTATGCAGAACATCGTTGTTTTAACAACCTGAAAATGGTAAAGAGACACGCTGATAAAGCACAGTTTAAACTGAAGGAAATCAGCTACACAGCTGAGTTTAAGACATAAGACAGGTGGTACGAGTTGGAGGAAAGACTGGATCAGTGGATCACAGAGCAGAGACTGGATCAGTGGATCACAGAGCAAAGACTGGATCAGTGGATCACAGAGCAGAGACTGGATCAGTGGATCACAGAGCAGAGACTGGATCAGTGGATTACGGAGCAGAGACTGGATCAGTGGATCACAGAGCAAAGACTGGATCAGTGGATCACAGAGAAGAGACTGGATCAGTGGATCACAGAGCAAAGACTGGATCAGTGGATCACAGAGCAAAGACTGGATCAGTGGATCACAGAGCAGAGACCGGATCAGTGGATCACAGAGCAAAGACTGGATCAGTGGATCACAGAGCAGAGACTGGATCAGTGGATCACAGAGAAGAGACTGGATCAGTGGATCACAGAGCAAAGAACAAGTGGGAGAAGCGTTCTGATGGTCACCATTCAACTAGAAGCAGTAAAGCAGCAGAAGAAATGAAAATTGAACATTTCCGTCTTGGTGCTTTCGTTTCGGTGCCATTTCTCCATCCAGACCAGGACTACGGTAGCGCAGCAACTTCCAGCGGATTATAACGCATCATTTAGAGGAAAGTGACTCTGATGGTGAAGAAAGTGAAGCTGGCATGTTTGATGGAGATTTAGCTGCTGTTGGAATCAGAAACAGAGGATGAGGACTTTGATGGTTTGATTGATGACATCACAGAGATTCTGTTTTTTCTCTCTGTGGGAATCACTTAAATCTGAAGCAGACGTTGGTGGTTTCATTGAGTTTACAGTTTGTTTTGACATCTTGATTGATGGTGTTAATTAGTGTCTGAGGTCTTTATTCTAATCTCTGATAATCTGACTAAAACACGGACGGAGCCTCATGCTCAAGGTTAAATGTTGAAGTTAATAAAACTACATTTAATACACATAGAAACTGTCAAGTTTTTGTCCAATTTATAATTATATAATAATATATAATTTATATTTTTATTTCTTAAGGCCATCCCTGAATAATTTAGTATTATGATTATTATTTGATAAATTAGTTTTCTGAATGTACTGGTGCTAATTATTAGTGTAACTGAAGATTCCTATTAGATAATTTAGTTTCTTCAACTAATTAAAACAATTCAAAAAATAAATGAATAGAAAGTCCTGTCATTGTTCTGATAACCAGCTGCAGCCGTTTCTGTGATGATGTTTTAATCGTTTCTCAGAAACATTTTAAGTTCCCAGAAGAATTCAGCTGTTTTTTTCTGTTTATTCATTTATTCCGATGACTCAGTTCAGCCAAAAAGTTTCTGACCCCGTTCACGACCTCTGACCCTAAAGGAAGTTCCTCCTCTTCCTCTTCCTCTTCCTCCTCTTCCAACATGACATGAATCATTAAATCAAAGTTCACTTGCATTAAAGTTGTATTTTATGATGTTAATCTGTGTTTTCCCATTAACTCTGTCTGAGATGAGTAGTTAGTTTCTGACTAATAAGGACATGATGTTCTGAGGTCACATGATGTTCTGAGGTCACATGATGTTCTGAGGTCACATGATGTTCTGAGGTCATAACTGATGTCAGTTCAAAAATAATGAGAAACAGTGATTGGTTGATGACCTTTAACCTGTAAGATGTGATGTAAAAATGATTCACACATTATCATGATGATGAAATTCATGGTAATTCACAGTAAGACGATCATGTTATTTTACATTAGACATGTAAATTCCCAATATATTATATAATATATATATATTTTATCAACATTTGATGTATTTTTGAAAACAGTTAGAAAAATCTGTAAAACTACAGGTTATTTTCACAGTGTGATGCATCAGTTAAACTGTCCAACATTATTATTTATAGAATTTACACATCAGCTGTATGTCTACAACCATAAACTAAGGTGTGTGTGTGTGTGTGTGTGTGTGTGTGTGTGTGTGTGTACAGTTTGATTATTTTTCTTTACACAAGTGTGTGTTTCCTCTTTCCCGTGGTCGAGTGTGTGTTCCTGGGTTTGACATTCCTGACATGACAGAGATTCACACGCCCAGTTTTCCCAGTAATGCAAACACACACACACACACACACACACACACACACACACACACATACAGGAGAATGAAGAACAGATTCTACAGATGTTTCTGGTCCTCGTTGTGTTGAATGATTTCTAAATCAGTTTTTAATCTTCTGTACAACAAACAGAAGCTTCAGGAGACGTTTTTCACTCCGTAGTTTGTTGTTGTTTATATGAAGAAAATGACATATTGTGTTTTTGAGTCTCATTCATTTCCTGTGATATTTTAAGCTATGGTTCCTCCTCTGGAGGCCGAGAATATCCAGAAGTGGTGTAGAGGAAAAGGCGAGTTATTTCTGCTTGATTCTGGAAAAAAACATTGTTGGAGGTGTTATGGTGTATTTGGGTCTCCAGCAGTGGTGTTATGGTGTATTTGTGTCTCCAGCAGCAGTGGTGTTATGGTGTATTTGGGTCTCCAGCAGTGGTGTTATGGTGTATTTGGGTCTCCAGCAGTAGTGTTATGGTGTATTTGGGTCTCCAGCAGCAGCAGCAGTGGTGTTATGGTGTATTTGGGTCTCCAGCAGCAGTGGTGTTATGGTGTATTTGGGTCAGCAGCAGTGGTGTTATGGTGTATTTGGGTCTCCAGCAGCAGCAGTGGTGTTATGGTGTATTTGTGTCTCCAGCAGCAGCAGTGGTGTTATGGTGTACTTGGGTCTCCAGCAGCAGCAGTGGTGTTATGGTGTATTTGTGTCTCCAGCAGCAGCAGTGGTGTTATGGTGTATTTGTGTCTCCAGCAGCAGCAGTAGTGTTATGGTGTATTTGTGTCTCCAGCAGCAGCAGCAGTGGTGTTATGGTGTATTTGGGTCTCCAGCAGCAGCAGTGGTGTTATGGTGTATTTGTGTCTCCAGCAGCAGTGGTGTTATGGTGTATTTGGGTCTCCAGCAGCAGCAGTGGTGTTATGGTGTATTTGGGTCTCCAGCAGCAGTGGTGTTATGGTGTATTTGGGTCTCCAGCAGCAGTGGTGTTATGGTGTATTTGTGTCTCCAGCAGCAGCAGCAGTGGTGTTATGGTGTATTTGGGTCTCCAGCAGCAGCAGCAGTGGTGTTATGGTGTATTTGGGTCTCCAGCAGCAGCAGCAGTGGTGTTATGGTGTATTTGGGTCTCCAGCAGCAGTGGTGTTATGGTGTATTTGGGTCTCCAGCAGCAGCAGCAGTGGTGTTATGGTGTATTTGGGTCTCCAGCAGCAGCAGCAGTGGTGTTATGGTGTATTTGGGTCTCCAGCAGCAGTGCTGTTATGGTGTATTTGGGTCTCCAGCAGCAGCAGCAGTGGTGTTATGGTGTATTTGGGTCTCCAGCAGTGGTGTTATGGTGTATTTGTGTCTCCAGCAGCAGCAGTGGTGTTATGGTGTATTTGTGTCTCCAGCAGCAGCAGTAGTGTTATGGTGTATTTGGGTCTCCAGCAGCAGCAGCAGTGGTGTTATGGTGTATTTGGGTCTCCAGCAGCAGCAGTGGTGTTATGGTGTATTTGGGTCTCCAGCAGCAGCAGTGGTGTTATGGTGTATTTGGGTCTCCAGCAGCAGCAGTGGTGTTATGGTGTATTTGGTTCTCCAGCAGCAGCAGTGGTGTTATGGTGTATTTGGGTCTCCAGCAGTGGTGTTATGGTGTATTTGGGTCTCCAGCAGCAGTGGTGTTATGGTGTATTTGGGTCTCCAGCAGTGGTGTTATGGTGTATTTGGGTCTCCAGCAGCAGTGGTGTTATGGTGTATTTGGGTCTCCAGCAGCAGTGGTGTTATGGTGTATTTGGGTCTCCAGCAGCAGTGGTGTTATGGTGTATTTGGTTCTCCAGCAGCAGCAGTGGTGTTATGGTGTATTTGGGTCTCCAGCAGCAGCAGTGGTGTTATGGTGTATTTGGTTCTCCAGCAGTGGTGCTATGGTGTATTTGTGTCTCCAGCAGCAGCAGTGGTGTTATGGTGTATTTGTGTCTCCAGCAGCAGCAGTAGTGTTATGGTGTATTTGGGTCTCCAGCAGCAGCAGCAGTGGTGTTATGGTGTATTTGGGTCTCCAGCAGCAGCAGTGGTGTTATGGTGTATTTGGGTCTCCAGCAGCAGCAGTGGTGTTATGGTGTATTTGGGTCTCCAGCAGCAGCAGTGGTGTTATGGTGTATTTGGTTCTCCAGCAGCAGCAGTGGTGTTATGGTGTATTTGGGTCTCCAGCAGTGGTGTTATGGTGTATTTGGGTCTCCAGCAGCAGTGGTGTTATGGTGTATTTGGGTCTCCAGCAGTGGTGTTATGGTGTATTTGGGTCTCCAGCAGCAGTGGTGTTATGGTGTATTTGGGTCTCCAGCAGCAGTGGTGTTATGGTGTATTTGGGTCTCCAGCAGCAGTGGTGTTATGGTGTATTTGGTTCTCCAGCAGCAGCAGTGGTGTTATGGTGTATTTGGGTCTCCAGCAGCAGCAGTGGTGTTATGGTGTATTTGGTTCTCCAGCAGTGGTGCTATGGTGTATTTGGGTCTCCAGCAGCAGTGGTGTTATGGTGTATTTGGGTCTCCAGCAGCAGTGGTGTTATGGTGTATTTGGGTCTCCAGCAGCAGTGGTGTTATGGTGTATTTGGGTCTCCAGCAGCAGTGGTGTTATGGTGTATTTGGTTCTCCAGCAGCAGCAGTGGTGTTATGGTGTATTTGGGTCTCCAGCAGCAGCAGTGGTGTTATGGTGTATTTGGGTCTCCAGCAGCAGCAGTGGTGTTATGGTGTATTTGGGTCTCCAGCAGTGGTGTTATGGTGTATTTGGTTCTCCAGCAGCAGTGGTGTTATGGTGTATTTGGGTCTCCAGCAGCAGCGGTGGTGTTATGGTGTATTTGGGTCTCCAGCAGCAGTGGTGTTATGGTGTATTTGGGTCTCCAGCAGCAGTGGTGTTATGGTGTATTTGGGTCTCCAGCAGCAGTGGTGTTATGGTGTATTTGGGTCTCCAGCAGCAGCAGTGGTGTTATGGTGTATTTGGGTCTCCAGCAGCAGCAGTGGTGTTATGGTGTTTTCCAGAACGCTCTGGGACACAGAGGCCAGGGAGCAGCAGACAATAGACAGTGGAGGTTTAGTGGCCCTGAGCCACATTCTAAACAGGACCTGGTGTGACTGGAAGCTGCTGTGATCAGTGGACGAGCTCAGTGGAGGAAGAACTTGTCAGATAAGAAAACGCCAACCGGTCGACGCCGATCGATCGGGGTCGGGTCGGAGGGAGCGGGGGGGTGATGTGTCTGAGCTGTGACTCTCACCGTGATCCACGGACAGGTTGGTGTTTGTTCAGGATAAAGTCCACACGCTGACGGTAGCTTCACATCCAGCTAAATCAACAAAAAGGCCTCCAAGCTCAAAGTGTGTGAATCTGCTGAGGGAAAAGGTCCTGTATGATTCTTCATAACTCGTGTTGGGTTTAACGGACGAAAGATGGAATCTCACCACTTTAATCTGGTGCAAAACTCTTTTCTCTGAGTCTAAACTGCAGTTTTACATATGAAACCTGATAAACTACTAAACATATGAAATTCATATATGTAATTATCAATTGACTACAATAGTTCATATAATACAGATCACTGTAAAAGAAAAAATCTGTATTTTTTCTATATTTGAAGAATATAAAAATATACAGTAAATGTAAAGCAGTAACCTAAAATTAACTTAGAAACCTGATAAACTAATGATATATTTTAAGAAGGTACTTTATTTTATTGCATTAAATATAGATTAATATACAGTGCAGGTGTGTTTGTTTCCAGCAGGAGAGACGACACACACGAGAAATTTCTGTCAAAAATTAACACGCCAAGAACCAGCTGAGCCTGTGTGTGTGTGTGTGTGTGTGTGTGAGTGTGTGTGTGTGTGTGTGTGTGTGTGTGTGTGTGTGTGTGTGTGTGTGCTGTCATTCCATGTTTCAGTAAATCTCCGATGTTGTCAGTCATTTTTCACATTTTTTTGACTAAAACCTGAGAAACAGACTGAACACAACATTTATCAGGAAACGAAAGAGGAACGTTTGAGTGTGATGAGCCGACTTTTCCACTGGATGTTTTTCCTTTATCATCACCAGCTCCTGACTGCGTGTGTGTGTGTGTGTGTGTGAGTGTGTGAGTGTGAGTGTGTGTGTGTGTGTGTGTGTGAGTGTGTGTGAGTGTGTAATTAGGTCAAGTCAACAAGCAGTCGTCAACCCGATTGTGTTCAGGTATTTTCAGCCGTTTGTTCTCAGATGATAGTAAAACTCATTGACTCCTTTGTGTTGTCGTTAAGTTTTTAACCTGATGATGCAACAACAAAATCGTCTTCACTAACGTCTGAGTGAGTCTGCAGCCTCAGGAAAATCTTCCTCTGGTCAATTTCCTGTCAGGAGACGCAGTCGCATCTGACTTCCTGTAGGATTGTGACATTTCCTGTGGGGGGGGGGGGGGGGCAGGATGTGGGACCTGCATCAGCCTCTGTATGAAAACACTGTTTAAACTGACTGAA
>JAYKQN010000035.1:2390000-2452500 GCA_036785175.1 Eupleurogrammus muticus | reverse complement strand
ACACACTTGTGTGCTTGTTTTATCCGTGTGTTTTACCATGATGATTAAAAAATGTTAGTACTTTGTAATCAATACTTAAATAAAGCACAACCAAACTCAGTTTAGCTCCAAATCTATGTGTGTATATCTATGTGTGTATATTAACCCTCCCCTATAGTTGGTTCCTGTGTGTTAAATACAGTAATGACACACAGAACTCAGACTGAGTCCTTTCGTACAGTGCCTTATGGTCATGAAAATATGGTACATGTTTTTTTTAATACATGGAAAAAATTCAGACAAAGATGTGGAGATGAATGAACTGACCCTTTAAGTGTGTGTGTGTGTGTGTGTGTGTGTGTGTGTGTGTTCTCAGGTCGTATCTGCAGGTGCATCAGGTGGATCTGGAGAACCTTAGCCGACAGATGAAAGAGTCAAAGAGAAACTCCAGACTGGTGCGCTTGTTTCTTGCTTTTTCATCAGGCTTCATCACTTTAATTTATTTTACCAACATTCACAGACAGTTTGTATTTCAGTCATAGTGAAAGGTAGAAGAAACATCAGAAATAAATTAATTTTGTTTTATGTAAATAGTAAAATGAGTAATATAGAAGCTCATAAAACAGCCGTAACCAGGTCACCATGTTTTTATGACCTCACACACACTGTGCTGTGATTGGCTGAACGTTGTGGCTTTACATTGATATCACAGTATAATTGAATATTATAATGTAACTGCAGATATTACAGATCCTACAGATTTTTTTATTTCCACCTGTGGGTTTCAAACAATGAAACTGAGATGTAAAATTGGCAAAGAAAAATGTATTATTAACATATTTTGGAGCATACCCTTGGTTAACTTGATAAATATTAAGTTCTAGTGGCTCCTGCTGGTCAATGGAATGTTAATGGTTGACTGAGCAGTCGACAGAACTCAGATTCAGATAAAAACATCCTGAGAGTTTATAAAGATAGTCAAGTATTGAACAACAGAAGACTGACCTTCGACCAGCTTTGAGTGATCTTCTAGTATTATTTGGTGACCTTAAACGTTCTTCATGAAACACGAAGCAGAATGTCGCTTAACTTAAAAACATTAAGAGAGTTTTTGTACAACAGGTCTGAGCCGCTCGTGCGTTTCATCTTTTGTAGGAAATTCTAAATGTTAGAAAGTTGTAGAATGTGAGGGATTTTCTCTGGTACGTTCCACTTCACAACAAATCGCTTCATCGAGAGCTTCTTGCATGAGGCCAATTGTTCTGCCTCTTGATCAAAATCATGTGTCATCACGTGTGAGGGATTGTGCTGACTTGGTGTTTCCTGCCTCCACAGGGTTTCCTGTACGAGGTGGACAAGGCAAGTTCACAACAGGACACAACAGCAAATTCAGCTCTGACATATCTAGAGTACAGGTCAGGGTTTGTGTCCAGTGGGACTAAATGTGGCCTCTGTTCTCCCACAGCAAGTGAAGATCACTGAGAGGTACATCAGAAGACTGGAGTTCCACCTCAGCAAGGTGAGACCTGGGACCTCAAACCTCAAACCTCAACCTGAGGCCTGAGACCTCAGACATTAGACCTCAGACATTAGACCTCAGACATTAGACCTCAGACATTAGACCTCAGACATTAGACTAGAACTCAGACATTAGACCTCAGACATCAGACATTAGACCTCAGACCTCAGACCTCAGACCTCAGACCTCAGACCTCAGACCTCAGACATCAGACCTCAGACATTAGACCTCAGACCTCAGACATTAGACCTCAGACCTCAGACATTAGACCTCAGACATTAGACCTCAGACCTCAGACATTAGACCTCAGACCTCAGACATTAGACCTCAGACATCAGACCTCAGACATTAGACCTCAGACCTCAGACATTAGACCTCAGACATCAGACCTCAGACATTAGACCTCAGACCTCAGACATTAGACCTCAGACATCAGACATTAGACCTCAGACCTCAGACATTAGACCTCAGACCTCAGACATCAGACATTAGACCTCAGACCTCAGACATTAGACCTTAAAGAGATGAGAAAGGAAATAAATTTTAAAATCTAATAAGCTGGTCACGTCTTCTTCGTACGACTTTTGGTGTGTTTAAGACTTGGAAGGTGAAATTTTCCTACAACACAAAACCAGAGATTCCAATCTTTGATAAAAAAAAATAATAAATAGATCAAATAACTAATAGTGGTTGTCCGTATACTCTTGTACACCATTGTGAATAGGGAGGCAGTTATGTCTTATGATCTTTGGTCTATGGTCTTTACAACCGTCCCTTTGAAGGAAACCATAACACTGATGTGGCCCAGGATGAAGTTGGGTTTGATGCCCTGATCTAAGCAATAACAAAAGATGGAGTTGATGATGTCATAAGTCATGTGGGTTCATGGACATGACGCTAATGTTAGCTCAGCTTGTTGCTGCAACGTGTTTTCCAAAACAAACAGACCTGCTGATTCAGAGCAGTAAACAATCAGAATAAACAGCTTCCTGTTAATAATCTGTGTTTCTCCGTGTGCTAGCCAAGCTAATGCTAATGTTAGTTCTGATAAATTAAGATCCAGATGTCTGACGACTAAAATCCTTCATTCGCTTAAATTTTTTTAAAACAAAACAACCATGATGTAAAAAGTTGATCATGAAAATACATTAAATTCGATATTGAAAAGCTGCTGCTGCAGACAGGAGACTGATGCCATGACTGGGATTCAGTAAGTGAAGTATTGGTGAGAATCTCCTCTTCCATGTTGTCTTTGAGAGCCATTAGTCATTGTCTTTGTGGTTAAATCATTTCAGGACTGATGCCAGGTTCAGGCACCTGAAACCAGTTAACTCTGACTGTCAGCATTCTGCAGCCTGTGATATCATTTCTCTTCTGGCAACAACAGCCTCTCCACTTAGGGAACAGTAAGTCAGAAACAGTTCGATAAAGATCAGCCTGGTTCTTTGAGTGAAGCCAATAACAGCAGCAGGAGCAGGAAGGAACGTCTGAGGTGTGTCGCTGTTTGTCCAACACGCCCCCTGGTGGCCATGAACAGCCTGGACTCTGGAAATATCATCATCTGCTATATTAGTCTGCCTGAATGTACCTGGCTATGTTTAGTGTTGGTGGATCGGTGACGTAACATGTTGTTTCACGGTTCACCTGTCCTGAGGTCTGAGCTAAACACAATCCCCACCTTCTGCATGGTTGTGAATACTTTGAATGATGATGAATGGTTGTGAACTTTCCTCTGGATGATGGATGAATGATCGGTCCAGCTCTGCTGCTCAGGATGACGGAGGCTGTTCCTCCTGTTCCAGATCGAGGAGCTGTATGAATCCTACTGTCTGCAGCGGAGACTCAGGGACGGGGCTGACAAGATGGTGAAGGCGTACACAGCGGCGTCTCCAGGCAGCAAAGAGGCGAGGGAGAGTCTGGCCGAGGCCAATAAAGGATATAAAGAATATACAGAGGTGAGCAGCAATAATGGTGTTTATACTGTATATAAACTAGCTTTACTCCATCAGAGGGGAAATGCAAACAAAACATAAATTCCAGTTATGATCTATTCATATATGTGGTTTAGTATGTCTGTCTCTCTGTCTCCAATAATCAATACTTTGAGTTGGTTTATTGATAAGCTCTCACAGGAAGTATGAGTGGATACAGAAATGTGATGGTTGAGCTGACCCTGTAGTTTGGATGATTTCTAAAACATGAATAAATGTTGACCATCTCTGATCTGTCTGTAGAATATGTGTGTGTTGGAGAGCGAGGTGGAGAATCAGCTGGGAGAGTTTCACATTAGGATGAAAGGTAAGAAGACACACACACACACACACACACACCGGTACAGTCTATATTATAGCACACACTGTGTTTCTGTCTCATGAGCTGATTCAATCTGTCTTTCAGGTCTGGCTGGATTTGCTAGACTGTGTGCTGGAGACCAGTATGAGGTTAGCGTCTGTCAGTTCAATTCAAGTAGTTTATTGGCATGAAGAAATGAAAGCAATGTTTACAATAAGACATTTATACTCAAGCATTGAAATTATGTGTGTGTGTGTGTGTGTTTTAGATCTTCATGAAGTACGGCCGTCAGCGCTGGAAACTTCGTGGCAGGATAGAGATCAATGCTAAGCAGGTTTGGGACAGTGAGGAGATGGTGTTTCTGCCTCTGATCAACGAGTTTCTATCTGTGAAGGTGAGTCAGCTGCTGAGTACTGCACCGAGTCACTGTTAGAATCGCCGAGTCACTGTTAGAATCGCCGAGTCACTGTTAGAATCGCCGAGTCACTGTTAGAATCGCTGAGTCACTGTTAGAATCGCTGAGTCACTGTTAGAATCGCGGAGTCACTGTTAGAATCGCTGAGTCACTGTTAGAATCGCTGAGTCACTGTTAGAATCACTCCGTCACTGTTAGAATCGCTGAGTCACTGTTAGAATCACTGAGTCACTGTTATAATCACAGAGTCACTGTTAGAATCACCGAGTCACTGTTAGAATCACTGTGTCACTGTTAGAATCGATGAGTCACTGTTAGAATCACTGAGTCACTGTTAGAATCACTGAGTCACTGTTAGAATCGTTGAGTCACCGTAAGAATCATCGAGTCACCGTTAGAATGGCTGTGTCAATCAAACTGTGTTTCTGTGTCTCCGAGGTGACGGAGCTGAAGAGTTTAGCCAATCACGTGGTCGTAGGAAGCGTCTCCTGCGAAACGAAGGACCTGTTCGCCGCTCTGCCGCAGACCGTTGCCGTGGATATTAACGACCTCGGCACCATTAAGCTCAGCCTGGAGGTCACATGGAAGTGAGTGATGGAACCGGTCGTGTTTTATTAACACATTTATTACACATTTGGTGGAATATTTATTTTTTCCCTCCCTTCCACCCTCCAGTCCATTTGATAAAGACGACCAGGTGTCAGTGTCGAGTTCAGTGAACAAACCTCCGACTGTCAGTAAGAGATTCTCCACCATGTTTAATCAGAGTCCTCCTGACACGCCGTCGCTACGGGAACAAGCTTTCTATGTGAGTCCTGCAATGTTCACCTGTTCATTACTTCACCTGTTCATTACTTCACCTGTTTACCTGTTCATTACTTCACCTGTTCACCTGTTCATTACTTCACCTGTTCATTACTTCACCTGTTCACCTGTTCATTACTTCACCTGTTCACCTGTTCATTACTTCACCTGTTCATTACTTCACCTGTTCATTATTTCACCTGTTCATTACTTCACCTGTTCATTACTTCACCTGTTCATTACTTCACCTGTTTACCTGTTCATTACTTCACCTGTTCACCTGTTCATTACTTCACCTGTTCATTACTTCACCTGTTCATTACTTCACCTGTTCACCTGTTCATTACTTCACCTGTTCATTACTTCACCTGTTCATTACTTCACCTGTTCATTACTTCACCTGTTTACCTGTTCATTACTTCACCTGTTCACCTGTTCATTACTTCACCTGTTCATTACTTCACCTGTTCACCTGTTCATTACTTCACCTGTTCACCTGTTCATTACTTCACCTGTTCATTACTTCACCTGTTCATTATTTCACCTGTTCATTACTTCACCTGTTCATTACTTCACCTGTTCATTACTTCACCTGTTTACCTGTTCATTACTTCACCTGTTCACCTGTTCATTACTTCACCTGTTCATTACTTCACCTGTTCATTACTTCACCTGTTCACCTGTTCATTACTTCACCTGTTCATTACTTCACCTGTTCATTACTTCACCTGTTCATTATTTCACCTGTTCACCTGAAATTTAAAGATAAAATCAACAAGTTTCTCTGCTGGTTTCATCAAGTATTAATGAAAATACTCCAGTTTGTTGACAGACAGAGGATTGATTTGGTCTTTTTAACTTCATGGTATAAAAATCTCAACTTAATGAAACTGTTTTAATGAAACAGCATCAAACATTCATACAAGGTGAAGGAAGATCAGTGAGGGGGATCGATTCTTGTATCCAGTGGAAGTTTAATCAGAATTATCGATTATTTTGAAGAACTTGAACATTCATTAAAATTTTATTCAAGAATTCAATTCAGAAACATAATGAACAACCCAATAAGTTCAGTGCTAGAGGTTCTATTTTAAAACGTTTACTTCATCAGTGTTGAGGTGTGAAGGTTCTGAAGGTTCTGAAGGTTCTGAAGGTTCTGAGGCCAGAACTTGACTCTCCTTCCTTTTCCGTTCCTGACGCCAGTCTTTGCCGCGGACGCTGACGCGGCGTTCGCAGCGATGGCCGCTGCTCGACGTCTTCAGACAAACTCTCGGCCACCGCTGCTCCAGGCAGCAAACGGCTGTAAGTCCTGAAGACTAGAACCTTAGAACGTAGACCTGTAGAACCCGAGCCTCAGAATCATCCTTTTCCTCTGCTGATGATTTGGTTTCTTCTTGATTTTGAAGATCTACATGAATTTATTTGATTTTTCATCATGATCTTGACTTTTTAACTTTAATTGTGGTCATGATCTGAGGAAATCTGGTTCCTGGATCACTTTGAGTTTTCTGTTCACATTGTGGTGAATGGAGCCTCAAACAGGCGCCACCTGGTGGTGAAACCTGGACCTGCAGGATGATGAGTGATTTGATTTGTTGATTTGTTTGATTTTTCATTATAATTTTGTCTTTTTACTTTTAAAAAAACTAAAATAAGTAAAACTATCCATCAATGGAATTAGGTTATTCAAGCTGCAACTAACCACCATTATAATGGTTTAGTTAATCCTTATATTTTTGAAACTATTAGTTAATTAATCAATTGGTTCATTAAATGTTGTAAAATGTTGATCAGTGTTTCTAAAGCTGCAGATTGAAGCTAAAATGTCTTTTTTTGTCCACAACCCAAAGATCATCAGTTTACTATTATAGAAGAATAAAGAAACCAGGAAATAATCAGAGAACAGAAGCTGAACCAGAGAATCTGGACATTTTAGAATTAAAAATGACTCTGATCCATTAATCAATTTTCAGAAATATTAAAGAAGTAGTTGATTATTTCATTAATGGATTAATCATTGCAGCTCTATTGTTTGGGTCAAACTCCTCCTGGTTTGTTTATGGCAGATTCCACATTCTGTTGAAGTTTCACCAGAATCAGCCCAGTAGTTTTTATTGTTTTATCTGTTCACAAACAAACAGACAGACGCTGCTGATTACCTCTTGACTCAATCGTCCTTACTTTCTGTAAAGTTATCATCTGTTATCAGCTGTTGAGCTGGTCGCTCCAAAGTCTGTGAGAACTGGCGTCCACATTCTCATTTATCTGCTGTGACCGGAGACATTTCTCTTTCCTGCTGGTCTGATTCAGTCCTGATGACTGAAGGGAATTAACAGACTCAAAGTGTTTGAACCCAACGTTGATGAATGTGGAGCCGCTGGCAACGCCTGTTAATAAAATCAGGAAAATCTGAAAATAAAGAAATCAAATAAAAAAGCATGTTCCCCGAGGTCAAACACCCCCCATGACAGAACCTATTTGAGAAGCACTGGGTTAAATAATGTAAAGTCAGCTGATCACGTCTGTTGGGATTTTATAAGGCATGGTTCTATGTATAGACATACATACTGTATACACATATATATATATACATACATATATATGTATATATTTATATGTGTATATATATATACAGTATGTATAGACATACATACTGTATACACACACACATATATATATATATATATATATATATATATATATATATATATATATATATATATATATATATAAAACACTGTGAATCGAAATGATTTACAAAAAACTTATTTTAAAAAAGTTAATTTAAATTAAAACAAACTAGAACAAAGTTGCAGTGAAAAATAATGAAGAAATGACCAGAAAGTTCATCCTACCATGAATATAAGATCAATAGAAATGATCGGGTGTCATCCTGTCATACATGAAGGAATATCAGCTTCCATCGTCTCACGTCAAAGTCGTGTTGTTTTTAGAACATGCTGCGACGCCACGAGGAGGCCGAGAACGGAACAGCATGGTCCAACTCATCCGAGTCTTCAGACGATTCCTCCAGCCCTCAACTGTCTGCAGGGGGCCGCAACGCCACAAACCCCAAGGTACACACACACACACACACACACACACACACACACACACATTGAACCTTATTTATGATCAGTCCTGTATTTTTTCCTTTGCTGCTCCAACTTAACTGCACCTTGTAATTTATGTGTCTGTGATGCTGAATCTGCTGATTCAGATCTACTGAACATTTAAGGGGGGGCTGCAGAGAAAGTCTGAGAGACTGAGAGAGAAAATAGAAATGATTCACAATAAAGGAAATTGTCATACCATAGCCTTAGTTTCCATTTGCAATTATTTATGCATTTTAGGCAAGGCAATTTATTAAATTTAAATAAAACCAGAACAATGTTAAAGGGCAGTGAGAGATCATTTTTAAATTGCATCAATAATGAACAGCAACCAACAGAGAAGTCTTCAGCTCTGACTTGAAAACAGTGAGATATGAGGCAGACCTGCAGATCTCTGGGAGTTTGTTCAGTTCTCTGGGAGTTTGTTTGTTCCAGTTCTCTGAGTGTTTGTTAGTTCAGTTCTCTGGGAGTTTGTTTGTTCCAGTTCTCTGGGAGTTTGTTTGTTCCAGTTCTCTGGGAGTTTGTTTGTTCAGTTCTCTGGGAGTTTGTTTGTTCAGTTCTCTGGGTGTTTGTTAGTTCATTTCACATCGTTTTTAGGTAGTATTTTTTCTCTGACCGTGTCTTTGTAGGCGGTGGTGGTGATGCCGGACGTCCAGCCGGTCACAGGAAGTCCGGACATCTCGTTCTGCCCCAGAGACTCCGCCTCCTCAACTCCAAACTCCGCCCACAGAGTCAACGAGACGAACATGTCCACACCTCAAACAGACTGCAGCAGGTAACAGGCTGAGCGCTTTTTACAGTACTTTATTATTACTTATTTTACTGTCCATTGTATTCATGAAATAATGTATAAATGAATGATGGAGTAACCTCAGTGATCTGTGAACTGGTTTCCAGGGCGGACGCTAAACCTAAATGTGAAGAGGAGGATGCTGGGAAACAGTCGCCCATAGCAACAGTTGACACGGCGGCAACCAACAGCCACAACTCTCGTGGCTACCTGCGTTCGCTGAGCCACATCAGTGAGAACAGCGCCGACGGCGTGGCGTTGACGGACAGGTCGGCCGGCGAATCAGGAGACGGGACGTCTGTGGCGTCTGGGATCTCCATCAACGACATTCAAATGGAGATAATCAACAGAACTCCTGAAACACCCGAACCCGGCACCGCCGACGCGTCACAAAACACAACAGATGAAATCACAGATAACGACAAACAGCGGCCAATCAGAGAGCAGGAGGTCAGGACCGAACCGCTAACGAGCACCGAGCCCAGGCCAGAGAGCGGAGACCTGACCTACGTAGCCCACTGGGTGGCAGTGGAGGAGGAGGAGGAGGCCGGAGCAGGCGGGGGGGCGGAGGACGGAGGGGCGGAGGACAGCGGGCTGGAGGACGCCCTGGCAGCGGTGGCGTCCTCTCTGGACGATTACAGAGGACAGTTCCCTGAGCTGCAGCGTCTGGAGCAGGAGCTGAAGCTGCTGCAGGTCACACTGAAGGTGAAGCTCCGTTCGTCTGGTTGTTAGCGAAATACCCTGAAAGGTTCTGGCTGGATGTTTGTTAAACCCTCAGTGAATGTTGGGAATGGAACCACGAACAGATGATTTGATTTTGGTAATGATCAGGAAGAAATCCTCCTTCCTGGATCACTTTGAGTTTTCTGTTCACATTGTGGTGAATGGAGCCTCAAACAGGCGCCACCTGGTGGTGAAACCTGGACCTGCAGCTGCAACCAATGAATGATCAATTGATCGTTGAAACAATCACTCAGTTAGTGGTTTGGTTCATTAATGGTGTAAAATGTTGATCAGTGTTTCTAAAGCTGCAGATTGAAGCTAAAATGTCTTTTTTTGTCCACAACCCAAAGATCATCAGTTTACTGTTATAGAAGAATAAAGAAACCAGGGTTTAGGGAGGTTTGTTTCAGTTTAGGGTTCGTGATGTGAAAAAGATTTAGAACCACTGTTCTAGTCTAATGTGTGTGTGTGTGTGTGTGTGTGTGTGTGTGTGTGTGTGTGTGTGTGTGTGTGTGTGTGTGTGTGTGTGTGTGTGTGTAGGGGGGTAGAAGCAGCCGTTCCAGTGTCGTCAGCCTCACA
Source organism: Eupleurogrammus muticus (assembly GCA_036785175.1). Classification (NCBI taxonomy): domain Eukaryota; kingdom Metazoa; phylum Chordata; class Actinopteri; order Scombriformes; family Trichiuridae; genus Eupleurogrammus; species Eupleurogrammus muticus. The sequence goes on along the minus strand of JAYKQN010000035.1, from coordinate 2,442,286 downwards.
GTAGAAACGGCTCTGGGCAGCTTCGACTTCCTCAACATGTCCGAGTGGGAGGAGGAAGATGAGAAGAGGAGCAGGAACGGCAGGTTGGTGATGGACTGGCAGCGAACGCACCACGTGACATCACAGAATCACATGTTTATCTACAGACAAATCTCTACAAATATAAATAACAAACCTCTCCCTTTATTGTATACATACGAATACATCCATAATATTTACATGATTATTTACCTGCAATTTAATTCAATATTTCGTATTTTCAGTTATTTCTTGTTTTACAAACCATTTACTGTTCAAAACTTTAAATATTTTAAGTGTTGTATGTTTGTGGACTTTTTGTATGTATTCTTCTGTGTGTATGTGTGTGTGTGTGTGTGTGTGTGTGTGTGTGTGTGTGCAGGGCTCTGCGGGACAGCCCCTCCCCCCCCTGCCCCCTGACCTCTGGCTGTCCTGTGTTAGATCGCTGTCTGGTGGTTCATCTGAGGAACTGCAGCTCTCAGCTGTTGGTAGGAAACACACACACACATTTACTTTATTTAATTAGTCAATATTTACTCTGATCTGAGGCTTCATATCATGCCGATTAATGACACCTAACAGAGTCAGTGACAAATCATGTTTGCAAAGATGAAAAGTATGAATCATCAGAATCATCATCAAAAGTTAGAATCATTCCTCAGGTCTGTGTGAATGTACATGTAGGGATCATGTTGGTTTATTGTCATGGCAACTCTTTGCAACAGAAGCATCATGTCTTTAAACACAGTGATTCAGGGTTTTCTGTAAACAATAGAAACCAATGGATCAATAACTTGTACTTAAAGTACTGCGTTACGAGTAAATGTACACACAAGTAGTAGAATGTGCAGAGAAATACATGGAGTCATCAGGATTTCTGTTGGAAATACAGAGTGATGGTTCTGTGGTTCTGGTTCTGTGGTTCTGATGTTGTACATGTCCTCTGTGGTTCTGTGGTTCTGGTTCTGTGGTTCTGGGTCTGTGGTTCTGGTTTTGTGGTTCTGGGTCTGTGGTTCTGATGATGTACATGTCCCCTGTGGTTCTGGTTCTGCAGCGTCTGGGCATGTTCGGACCTCTCCGCTGTGGGGAGATGTTCGCTCTGGACAGACTCATCAGAGAAGCTCACGTCCTCGAAATCGTCCGACGCGTCGTCAAAGAAAATCCACGACGTGTCCGACAGGCGGCGGAAGGTAGAAAATACTTATATCAAATAATAAAATAAACCTGGAGCCCTGAATAACACTATTACAACATAACACTTTATATGTGGAGATTGATGAGGAATGAGATGTGACCTGTCCCTGTCCATGTGACCTGTCCCTGTCCATGTGACCTGTCTCTCTGTCTCTTACCATGTGACCTGTCCCTGTCCATGTGACCTGTCTCTCTGTCTCTGTCCATGTGACCTGTCTCTGTCCATGTGACCTGTCTCTCTGTCTCTGTCCATGTGACCTGTCTCTGTCCATGTGACCTGTCTCTCTGTCTCTGTCCATGTGACCTGTCCCTGTCCATGTGACCTGTCTCTCTGTCCATCAGTGATTCCCCAGCTCGGCCTGTGCATGGGTGCCGTGTCGCTATGGCAGCAGAGCGTGGGCCAGGGCAGCGTGTACAGCGTCTCCGCCGAGCGCTTCCTGTCCTCGCTGTCCACCGTCTACTCTGGCGTCCTCCCTGACAGGACGAGCAACATGGCCGACACAGGTAGGCCGCGCACAGCTGCACGCACAGCTGGAGTAGTGTGTTCCAATAATGCCTGAGTGTGTGTGTGTGTGTCCAGTGTTCCTGTGTCTCACGGAGCGAGTGCTGGATCAGCGGTTGCCACAGCGACGGGACAGCAGAGAGAAAGTGACGGTGACGCTGTTCCAGCTGTGGAGCTACGTGGAGGCTAACAGGGTCACCGACCTGGAAACACACCTGAGTGAGCTGGCTGAAGAAGGTACACACACACACACACACACACACACACCACAGTCATGTGATAACCACTGGTGATCAGCGATAAGGACCAATAAGGTCGTCCCTACAGTGTGGCTGGTGCAGAGCCTGGCGTCATGTGACCAGGAAGTGATCGTCCAGGCCTTGCGGCGTCCGGCCGACCGCAGCCTGAGGAGAGAAGGACTCCACGCCATCGCCAAACTGCTCAAAGACCCACGAGGAAAAGTGTCGGCGTCAGCCAGCTCCGTCCTCAGAAACCTGGCTGGACAGCCCCGGTACCGGGAACCGGTGAGGGGGGGGTGTGTGTGTGTGTGTGTGTAAGTGTGTGTGTGTAAGTGTGTGTGTATGGTGTAGTACAGGTGTAGTACAGGTGACGCTTCACCTTCGTTATGTTTGTAGTGTAAAAGGCTGAGGCATTAAGAAATGGGAAGTAAACAGGAAGTAAACATAAAGTAAACAGGAAGTAAATATGAAGTAAACAGGAAGTAAACATAAAGTAACAGGAAGTAAACATAAAGCAACAGGAAGTAAACATAAAGTAAACAGGAAGTAAATATAAAGTAACAGCAGGTAAACATAAAGTAACAGGAAGTAAAGATAAAGTAAACAGGGAGTAAATATAAAGTAACAGGAAGTAAACATAAAGCAACAGGAAGTAAACATAAAGCAACAGGAAGTAAACATAAAGCAACAGGAAGTAAACATAAAGTAACAGGAAGTAAGCATAAAGCAACAGGAAGTAAACATAAAGTAAACAGGAAGTAAAATTAAAGTAACAGGAAGTAAACATAAAGTAAACAGAAAATAAATATAAAGTAATAGGAATTAAACATAAAGTAAACAGGAAGTAAATATAAAGTAACATGAAGTAAACATAAAGTAACAGGAAGTAAATATAAAGTAACAGGAAGTAAACGTAAGGCAACAGGAAGTAAACATAAAGTAAACAGGAAGTAAACATAAAGTAAACAGGAAGTAAATATAAAGTAACATGAAGTAAACATAAAGTAACAGGAAGTAAACATAAAGTAACAGGAAGTAAACATAAAGTAACAGGAAGTAAACAGGAAGTTAACAGGAAGTAAATATAAAGTAACATGAAGTAAACATAAAGTAACAGGAAGTAAACATAAAGTAACAGGAAGTAAACATAAAGTAACAGGAAGTAAACAGGAAGTAAACAGGAAGTAGACATAAATGCTGAGTGTTTCCTCCTCAGGCCTTAGTGAGCTGCCTGGAGCTGCTGGAAGACGACAACGTGGACACGAGAGTCTGTGGATGCAAAGCGTTGGCCTGTCTGAAGGTACCTCACTTTATTTCAGAGCATCTATATATACACAATATATACACATATATTTGAAAAAATCAAGGGAGAGATATTTCTCTGAAATCATCACCAACTGCAATGGTAACGCTCGAGTTCTGTTTGCTACAGTAAACAGATTAACAAACCCTCCAGCTTCACTGCCCTTAGAACTAATTTCTACATCAAAGTGCAATGAGTTTGTGAAATTCTTTAGTGATAAAGTTCAGAGTATTGAGAATGCAATCATTTCCACCACACAGATAATAACCCTTCATCCACCTAAACACCTCGAGCTGACACATTTCACTCCTGTTACTGACAGAACAATCTAGTTAACATCTCATTGGAGACAGGAACATTTCCAAAAGCCCTGAAAACTGAACAGTCTTGATGCCACAGTTTTAAACAACTACCGTCCCATATCAAACCTGCCATTCTTAGGTAAAGTCCTCGAAAAAGTTGTTTATCGGCAGTTAAGTGACTTTCTCCTATCTCATAACGCTTTTGATACTTTCCAGTCTGGTTTTCGACCTCACCATAGCACTGAGACAGCTCTGATCAAGGTGATAAATGACATCCGCCTGAACACAGATGCAGGCAGAGTCTCAGTCTTAGTTCTGCTGGACCTGAGCGCTGCCTTTGACACTGTGGACCATGATATTCTTTTACAGAGGTTGGAGAACTGGCTGGGAATCTCTGGTCCTGCTCTAAACTGGTTTAAGTCGTATCTTGAGGACAGAACTTACTTTGTTGAAATTGGAAATTGCATTTCAGACAAAATGTCTGTGACCTGTGGTGTTCCCCAGGGCTCGATCCTGGGGCCCCTCCTGTTCAATTTGTACATGCTTCCGTTAGGCCAACTAATACGCAGCAACAATGTGTCTTACCACAACTATGCAGACGACACTCAGATCTATGTGTCTCTGACAGCAGGTGAACATGGGCCTGTGGATTCACTCTGTCGCTGTATTGAACAAATCACTGTGTGGATGCAAAACAACTTTCTCCAGCTAAACTCAGAAAAAACTGAAATAATCGTCTTTGGGCCACTGAAGCAAAGAGAACGTGTAATCAGTCACCTTCAGTCTCGTTCTCTAAAACCAAAAACACAGGTTAGAAATCTAGGGGTGCTAATGGACTCAGACCTGAACTTTCACAGCCACATAAAGTCAACAATATCAACAGCCTTTTACCATCTAAAAAACATTGCCAAAATCAAAAATATAGTGTCTAAACCAGACATGGAGAGACTGATCCATGCATTTGTCTCCAGCAGGTTAGACTACTGCAATGGCCTGCTCACTGGTCTCTAAACGAGCTGTTAAACAACTACAGAACATTCAGAACGCTGCAGCTCGAGTCCTGACCAGAACCAGAAAATATGACCATATTAGTCCAGTGCTCATGTCTCTGCACTGGCTTCCTGTCACTCAGAGAATAGACTCTAAAACAGCTTTACTTGTGTACAAGTCTCTTCTTGGTCTAGCACCAAAATACATCTATGACATGTTAGAGCCATACGAGCCATCTAGGACCCTGAGAACCTCAGGGACTGGTCTCCTGCAGGTGCCCAGAGTCAGGACTAAACACGGTGAAGCTACATTCCAGTTTTCTGCAGCTAAAATCTGGAACAGTCTTCCAGAGAATGTGAGACAGGCCTCAACTCTGACAATGTTTAGGACCAGGCTGAAAACAGTTCTGTTTAACCGTGCATATGAAAACTGAAAGTATCTTATCTACACTCTTCACTCTTTTTTAAATTAATGATGAATTCTATGTTTTATGATTTTCCTTTTGTGATTTTATGTATGTTTTGCTCTCCTTTTGTGATTTAACTTGTTAGCATCCGTGCTAACTTGTTAGCATCCGTGCTAACATCCGTGCTAACCTGTTAGCATAACTTGTTAGCATCCGTGCTAACCTATTAGCATAACTTGTTAGCATCCGTGCTAACATCCGTGCTTACATCCGTGCTAACGTCCGTGCTAACTTGTTAGCATCCGTGCTAACATCCGTGCTAACTTGTTAATCCATGCTAACATCCGTGCTAACTTGTTAGCATCCGTGCTAACCTGTTAGCATAACTTGTTAGCATCCGTGCTAACCCTTTAGCATAATTTGTTAGCATCCGTGCTAACATCCGTGCTAACTTTTTAGCATCCGTGCTAACATCTGTGCTAACTTGTTAGCATCCGTGCTAACATCTGTGCTAACTTGTTAGCATCCGTGCTAACATCTGTGCTAACTTGTTAGCATCCGTGCTAACATCCGTGCTAACTTGTTAGCGTCCGTGCTAACTTGTTAGCATCCGTGCTAACTTGTTAGCATCCGTGCTAACATTCGTGCTAACTTGTTAGCATCCGTGCTAACTTGTTAACTTGTTGTTCACCTACAACTAAAATCTGGAACAGTCTTCCAGAGAATGTGAGACAGGCCTCAACGCTGACAATGTTTAAGACCAGGCTGAAAACAGTTCTGTTTAACCGTGCATATGCAAACTGAAAGTATCTTATCTACACTCTTCACTCTTTTTTAAATTAATGATGAATTCTATGTTTTATGATTTTCCTTTTGTGATTTTATGTATGTTTTGCTCTCCTTTTGTGATTTAACTTGTTAGCATCCGTGCTAACTTGTTAGCATCCGTGCTAACATCCCTGCTAACCTGTTAGCATAACTTGTTAGCATCCGTGCTAACCTATTAGCATAACTTGTCAGCATCCGTGCTAACATCCGTGCTAACGTCCGTGCTAACGTCCGTGCTAACGTCCGTGCTAACTTGTTAGCATCCGTGCTAACCTGTTAGCATAACTTGTTAGCATCCGTGCTTACCTGTTAGCATAACTTGTTAGCATCCGTGCTAACGTCCGTGCTAACTTGTTAGCATCCGTGCTAACCTGTTAGCATAACTTGTTAGCATCCGTGCTAACCTGTTAGCATAACTTGTTAGCATCCGTGCTAACATCCGTGCTAACTTTTTAGCATGCGTGCTAACATCTGTGCTAACTTGTTAGCATCCGTGCTAACATCTGTGCTAACTTGTTAGCATCCGTGCTAACATCTGTGCTAACTTGTTAGCATCCGTGCTAACATCCGTGCTAACTTGTTAGCGTCCGTGCTAACTTGTTAGAATCCGTGCTAACTTGTTAGCATCCGTGCTAACTTGTTAGCATCCGTGCTAACATCCGTGCTAACTTGTTAGCATCCGTGCTAACTTGTTAACTTGTTGTTCACCTACAACTAAAATCTGGAACAGTCTTCCAGAGAATGTGAGACAGGCCTCAACGCTGACAATGTTTAAGACCAGGCTGAAAACAGTTATGTTTCCTTTTGTTATTTTATGTATGTTTTGCTCTCCTTTTGTGATTTTGTGTAACTGTAAAGCACTTTGAATTGTCCTGTGTATGAATTGTGCTCTACAAATAAACTTGCCTTGCCTTGCCTTGTTAGCATCCGTGCTAACATCCGTGCTAACTTGTTAGCATCCGTGCTAAAATCCGTGCTAACTTGTTAGCATCCGTGCTAACATCCGTGCTAACTTGTTAGCATCCGTGCTAACTTGTTAGCATCCGTGCTAACATCCGTGCTAACTTGTTAGCATCCGTGCTAACTTCTTAGCTTCCGTGCTAACATCCGTGCTTACATCCGTGCTTACATCCGTGCTTACATCCGTGCTAACGTCCGTGCTAACTTGTTAGCATCCGTGCTAAAATCCGTGCTAACTTGTTAGCATCCGTGCTAACTTGTTAGCATCCGTGCTAACATCCGTGCTAACATCCGTGCTAACGTCCGTGCAAACTTGTTAGCATCCGTGCTAAAATCCGTGCTAACTTGTTAGCATCGGTGCTAACATCCGTGCTAACTTGTTAGCATCCGTGCTAACATCCGTGCTAACTTGTTAGCATCCGTGCTAACCTGTTAGCATATCTTGTTAGCATCCGTGCTAACATCTGTGCTAACTTGTTAATTTGTTGTTGTTAACCTACAACTAAAATCTGGAACAGTCTTCCAGAGAATGTGAGACAGGCCTCAACGCTGACAATGTTAAAGACCAGGCTGAAAACAGTTCTGTTTAACCGTGCATATGAAAACTGAAAGTATCTTATCTACACTCTTCACTCTTTTTTAAATTAATGATGAATTCTATGTTTTATGATTTTCCTTTTGTGATTTTGTGTAACTGTAAAGCACTTTGAATTGCCCTGTGTATGAATTGTGTTCTACAAATAAACTTGTCTTGCCTTGCCTTATATATGTATATATATGTATATATATATATATAGAGAGAGAGAGAGAGAGAGAGTATATAGTATTGCAGTAAATTCCTTTCACTTAGTTACTTGCTGTTGTTTTATGAAGAATTGATGATGTCACAAGTGCGCTGTGTGTGTTTCAGGCCAAGGAGAGCATTGACCAGCTGGTGTACCTGTGCTGGATGGATAAGGAGGAGGTGCGAGACGCTGCCAAACAGGCGCTGCTGGTTCTGGGTAATTCACGTCACTACTGAATAGGAATGGGTTAACAGCGACAGTAAAGCACCTTCAACCTCCTCTGCCAACAATTTACTCAAACTAGTTTTTAACAACCACATTTTACTTTTCCTCTCACATATAGTTACTGGTGTTTTTTGCCTAAAAATTGAAGGAAAAAAATAGATTTTTGCTTTAAAGAGAAAATAACTCACAAACAGAATAATCACAGATTTTGACTCAGAGGCAACGTTTCTACTCCTGATTCATGACTTTACATTTCTACTGTGGTAAAGAGTTAATGCTGCTATGAGTGTTTTTAATCATAGTATTTATACTGTTGACTGTAACACGTCTGACTGTCACTAATTCTACTTCCTGTTTCTCTTCATTTATTTGTTTATTCTTTTTCATTCATTCATCCATTTTTGATAGAAGACAATAAGAAATAAAACACAAGTCTGTTCACACACATCAGACCATTCACTCCTTCATTCATTTAGTCCTCCATGTTTAAATCACTCCTTCATGTTTTTGTGTTCTTGTCATTCATTGGTTCAGGTGATGAGGGGAAATCTGCTCACAGACACGTGGAGACGTCTCAGGATGGAATCCCCAGACTGTTTGCTCCTGGAAGCATGGCCAGCACAGCCTTCTGAACACACACACACACTCACACACACACACACACACTCACACTCACACACACACTCACACTCACACACACACACACGCTAAACCTGCTCAGAGCTGAAGGAGAAGTTGATGAGTTAACGTTCCCATAACCTTCCTGTAACCTTCCCATAACGCTCCCATACAACACAATGTTCTGTAAAGTTCCAGGAATGTTACAATAACGTTGCCACGACATTCTGTAAATGTTCCTCCAGGTTTCCGTCTTAATGTTTCTGTTCAGAATCTTCCAGAACATTCTGGGAACGTCACAGTAACGTTGGTTTAACATTAATGAGGAATGTGATCCAAGAACCAAAAACAAACGTTCCTACAACAGTTTCACACACTCACTCGCACTCATACACACACACACACACTCACACGCACACACTCACACACACACACACACTCATGCACACACACACACACTCTCTCACACACACACACACAAACACACACACACTCACACACACACACTCACACTCACACACACACACACACACACACACACACACACACACACACACACACACACACACTCACACTCACACTCACACTCACACACACACTCTCTCTCACACACACACTCACACTCACACACACACACACACACACAAACACACTCACACACACACTCTCTCTCACACACACACACACTCACACTCACACTCACACACACACACACACACACAAACACACTCACACACACACTCTCTCTCACACACACACACACTCACACTCACACACACACACAAACACACTCACTCACACTCACACTCACACACACACACACACACACAAACACACTCACACTCACACTCACACTCACACACACACACACACACACACAAACACACTCACACACACACTCTCTCTCACACACACACACACTCACACTCACACACACACACACACACACACTCACACACACACACACACACAATAATCAGAGTACCTGAACTCTGAAATAAAATAACTTTTATTTCCTAATAATCCTCAAAATTCCAAGATATTAAAGACTTTATATAAATATTTCCACTGTTGAATTTATGAATTTCACTTTCTGAAATGGTTGATTAAAATATGGACTTAAATACTTTTTATAATAATAATAATATATAATTATTTTTCATATCAGTGAAAATGTTCTACATTGGTTTCAATGAGTCAAATTTTGAGCACTTTTATTTTTATTGATCTGGTTTCATTGATCAATAAGATAATTCCTTGTTGTTTTATACTGAGCGAAGTTTCTGTTGAGATCAACAACAAAGAAAAGTAAAGTAAAGTAAAGTAAAGTGAAGTGAAGTGATGAGGACATTGACTCAGCTTTGCTTTGTATTTCAGTAAAAATCACATTTTTCCTGCTCACACTAATTAAAACTGTGGATTCTCTTCATCGTCATTTTTCATGTTTAACAAAGAAAAACTAATGAAAACAACTAAACCTGAACGTTTCCCTATTTATTTATTCAGCTAATAAACACACTTTATTTATATTAGAAACATGTCTGCAAGTGGCTGCTTAGTTATGACATCACAAACACACATGACGCGTCGCTCTGTCCCCAGGTTCATGATTATTAAACCTTTGAGTTTCTAGTATAAAATATGAGTCAAACATTCAACAGCATCGAGCAGATCCTGAATGCTTCACTGCTAACTCACACCTGGTTTGTGTTTTTATTTGTTCTGAGTTGAAATTAAACAATTAGAGTTTTAACATCTGAATATTTGGCCTTTTTGAATTTACAAGTGCATTTAAAATAATTATTATGATTATTGTGAAAAGGTAAAATATTTCTCATCATTTCAGAGAGTGAAACTCGTAGATTCATCACATGTTGAGTGAAATATTTTAACTCTTATCAGAAGTTTCTGACGTGATTGAGAAAAGATATTTAACTTCTGATAATTTGAGATGCAGCTGTACATTATATATAATATATTAGAATTGTTGAACGCTTGAATTTTTGATTCTGGGTTTGTGAAGATTAAAAAAAAAAAATTCAGAGGCTGAAAGTTCAGATCCATCTTTTCACTGTAAAATAATTCAGTGGAAGAAAATAAGCTGAAGGATTGTATTTTATTGTGAAAAGCACTAGACATCCTGTAGACAGAACATCTGGAATCTACAGATGTTCTGCAGCTTCATCACACTCAGTGATTCTGTGCATTAAACATGAAAACTTTTATTAACATGAAGTTAAACCACTGGAAACTCTAAGTTGTCTCACTGTTAGTTCTGTTTGTTGTTATTCTGGCTGAGGAAACTTAATCTATTTTACTGTATAATGATGAATGATCTTTATTTCCTTTACCGTATTTTCACGACCATAAGGCTCCATAATCCATACTGTCTCTACTGTCTCAGTTCTGTGTGTCATTACTGTATTTAACACACACATAAGGAACCTAACTATAGGGGAGGGTTAATATACACACATAGATATATACACATAGATATATACACACATAGATATATACACACATATATATATACACATAGATATATATACACATAGATATATAGATATAGCATGGTAAAACACCACATAAAACAAGCACACAAGTGTGTGTAATTAAAATGGAGCGGGGTAATGTCATCAATCAAACCATCAAAGTCCTCATCCTCTGTTTCTGATTCCAACAGCAGCTAAATCTCCATCAAACATGCCAGCTTCACTTTCTTCACCATCAGAGTCACTTTCCTCTAAATGATGCGTTATAATCCGCTGGAAGTTGCTGTGCTACCGTAGTCCTGGTCTGGATGGAGAAATGGCACCGAAACAAAAGCACCAAGACGGAAATGTTCAATTTTCATTTCTTCTGCTGCTTTACTGCTTTTAGTCGAATGGTGACCATAGGAACGCTTCTCCCACTCGTTCTTTACTCTGTGATCCACTGATCCAGTCTCTGCTCTGTGATCCACCGATCCGGCCTGTGCTCTGTGATCCATTCTTTGCTCTGTGATCCGCTGATCCAGTCTTTGCTCTGTGATCCACTGATCCAGTCTTTGCTCTGTGATCCACTGATTCAGTCTCTGCTCTGTGATCCACTGATTCAGTCTTTGCTCTGTGATCCACTGATTCAGTCTCTGCTTCGTGATCCACTGATCCAGTCTCTGCTCTGTGATCCACTGATCCAGTCTCTGCTCTGTGATCCACTGATCCAGTCTTTCCTCCAACTCGTACCACCTGTCTTATGTCTTAAACTCAGCTGTGTAGCTGATTTCCTTCAGTTTAATCTGTGCTTTATCAGCGTGTCTCTTTACCATTTTCAGGTTGTTAAAACAACCATGTTCTGCATAACGCACATCCCCGTTATTTTATCTACAATCCATGCCCACACTTCCCCTACATACACACATAGGGAGCACCAACATTTTAGGAAATAGAAGACTTTAATGTGGCCTTATAGTCGTGAACATACGGTAAACCAGTTCACCACCAGCGATGAAGTGACTCCTTAGTTCTGCTGGGAGGATCTGGATCTTGGGTCATGAAGTCAGAACGACAGACTGTCTGTACTGTTTATCTCACATAGGACTGGATCTGATTTAAAGGGCCATGCCACTGTTTGTTTTTTTCACTAAAGGCTTTTTTTCTGCTGAAAAACCATAAATAACTTGAGTTTCTAATGATGACTTTATGTTTACAAAACATCTGTAAACATAAAGATGACTTTTAATTAGAGAAATTTACTTTAATTAAGATATTTTCACCTATTACCAGCTACAGGCCTCACATACACGTATAAATTCATTTATTTCAAAATCTAAACTAAGGACATGTTCAGCTCAAACCCTCCTTTAATAATAAAATAATATAAATAATGATCATCTCCTTCTTACTAAAAAAGGTTGATTCATCTACATGAGACTTTTTTCATAAAAACGCATAATTTTTTATTTATTTTTTTTCTCCACATCTCAACTTTATCAAAATCTTCCTCCTGTTTTTTCTGATAATTTCTGTTATTTATTTTATTTTTTCCATTTAAAACAATAGTGACTCATTAAAGTCAGGAACAAACACTAACTCACCTGTTCAGGTGCAGCTTCGTGAATCTGTGACATCACAGTGAACATCACACAACTACCACGTCCTGTGTATTTTAATACTCACAACTACTACGTCCTGTGTATTTTAATACTCATTCATTATTTTTCACAGTGACTCTGGTAACAGTCAGGCTGCCTTCAAGAAAAACTGCTTCACAGGCTCATTCTGTAGTAATACTGTAGTAATACTGTAGTAATACTGTAGTAATACTGAGTGATACTGTACTCCACTATAGAAACACTGTACCAATACTGTAGTAATACTATAGTGATACTCTACTAATACTATACTAATACTGTAGTGGTACTGTACTAATACTATAGTATTACTACAGTATTGCTGTAGTAATACTGTAGTAATACTATAGTGATACTCTACTGATACTATAGTAATATTGTACTAATACTACAGTAATACTGTATAATGCTGTATTAATGTTGCAGTAATATTGTAGCAATGCAGCATTAATGCTGTAGTTATACTATAGTAATGCTGTAGTAATATTGCATACTGTACTATTACTGTGGTGATGCTGTCATGCTGTAGTAATGCTGCAGTAATACTGTAGTAATGCTGTTGTAAAACTACATACTGCACTATTACTGTAGTGATGCTGTCATAATTCTCTAGTAATACTGCAGTAATATTGTAGTAATGCTGTTTTAATGCTGCATACTGTACTAACACTGTAGTATTACTGTAGTAATGCTACAGTATAATACTGAGGAATACTGCATGTTGTAATATTGAAATATTACTGTAGTAATACTGCATTAATACTGTAGAAAGGCTGTATTCACACTGTAGTAATAGTGTAGTAACACTGTAGTACTACTGTAGTATTTATAGGCTAACATCATAGTGCAGCAGGGACGCAGCTCTTCTCCTCAGACAGGAGGTTTCACTCCGATCATTTTTGCCAAAGCAGTGTGTTTCTGTGCTGACGCAGACGTTGCTGTTCATGATGAGATGATGTGAAGGATGAATCAGTGGCCACAGTTCACACCAGAGATTAGACTGATCCCACTGTGTATTTTCTGTCTATGAATTTTAAGATGAATCTCTTTGACTCTGATTCTCTACCACGGCTCATGAAGTTTATTTTTAGTGGAGGTGAAATGACTTTCATCTGATTCCTTTTGTGTATTGTTTGTTTATGGTTTACTAACAGGACGTCATGTGTGTGTGTGGGTTTCCTGTGTTCACCACTGTGTGTTGGTCTGCATCCATGAAGCATCTCAGCGGTTAAGTGCCTCGAGGTTTGATAGATGACGAGATTCTTATTTAAGAATGATGGAGAGTGTGTGTGAAGCAGCACAGGATGTACTATTATTATATTATTATTATTTTTCCACAAGCTTTGAAGAAATGTGCAACATTGGAAACAAAATGTTTTATTCTTTTTTTGTTCTTTTCTATATTTCCAGGCATTCTGGTGTCAAATATATGCAAACTATTAAAATGTGTTTAAAGATTATCTCATGTTCAGTTGTTTCTTTACCAAACTCACACACACACACTCACACACACACACACACACACACACACACAAGCCCACACACACACACACAAACACACACACACACACACACAAACACACAAGCACACACACACATTCCATGGTGTAATATTAAAGATCAACATAGATATAAATTGTTCGATCCATTTACACCTTCATAAGATGCTTTTATATAAAACACTTCAGGATTTAAAGCAAACAGGACATGAGATATGCTGCATTCAGCGTCCTTATGAACTGCAGGAAATGGTCTTTCCAACTAAGGTCGGTCATTTTCTATTCACACTTATTCCTCGCTAGAGTCACATGGTTTGCTGGGGCCAATCACAGCACATTACAGGTGAGAGGCTGGATCCACCTGGACAGGTAGCGGCCAATCACGGAGCACAGACACAGTAATTTAGAGTCTCCATCAACCTCAGCATGTTTTAGACTGGGGGTCCAGTCCTGGTCCTGGGGGGGTACTGTGGGTCCAGGTTCTAGTTCCAACCAGCAGGAACACCTGGTTCATTAGTAGAACCCTGCTGGTTGGAACTAGAATCCTTTAATTATCAGAATAGTTGGTGATTATTGTGATAACCGTGGAAACATATTAATTGATCATTGCATTTTATGTTGTATGTTTTCTTTTTTTACATGAATGCTCTTTTTTCTCACCAGAACACTGGATATGGGATTTATAGAAAAGGAAACATTTTTACAGCTAAACACATATTTCAAAGTGCTTCACTTAAAATATAAAAAAATCACGATATGATTTAAAACAGTTTATTGAAACATTCAAAATGAACAGGAACAACAATAAATACATTTTCCCCGTTAAAGTGTTTTATGGAGTTTTACCTTGTACGATGTGAGGGGGTGCGTTCAGGGGATGCTGAGTTGATTTTGTACAAACTGTACTAACAAACTGCAAATCTGTGATTTGTGATTCTGGGCTATACAAATAAAATAGAATTGAATAAAGTAATTGTAGATAAACCCCGCTCTTATAATGGAGTGTTTCTACATGGCGCCGCTGCTACTTTACTCTAAACTTAAAGATCTGAGCTTTTTATCTGGCGGCTCAAGGTGATTTTCCCGAGCGAAGGTCGCGTGTCCGAGGCCCGTGAACGCCGCCGCGCCGTGATGAACGGCCTGTAATGTATTCCAACGGGGCGCCCCTCCTGGCCAATCAGGGTGTGTGCAGCGGCTTCGACACCACCCCCCAGCGGCCGCACAGGCGCACTGAGCTCCCAACTGCCATTTTGTGGCAGAGGCTACTCTGCTAAAGCGGGAGAGGGATTAAAACAAACTGCGAAGAAGACGGCGTTTGTCGGCGGCCCGTCCAACTTTGTAGCACGGACCCTGCACTTCCAGCCGAGTGGAACGGGAGCAGAAACACGGTAAAGAGAGGTAAAGTATCACTACTTTTCTGATAAGGGGGGAGTTTGCAGGAGCTTTAATCGGCCTCTAGGTGTCACGATGGGGCTCTGGGTCCCGGGCAGCTCCGTCGGAGAGTGTTTGTCTCCCTCTATCGTTATTGAAAAACCCGTCAAAATATGTTTAAATAGCTGAAGTTCTTCTAAATATACACACAAACCGCCCCGATTCACGCGTATCTGTGAGAATATCGTCGAGAATACGCACACCCGGGTGATTTGGTTGGAGAGTTTAGGCCGAGGCGTCCATTTTCTCGCTTCTTTGTTTCCCTCTTTACAGCCTTGACGACATGGAAACTGGCGGGTTTAAGTTGTCGACGGAGCTAATGTTAGCATTAGCATGCTGACACGCGAGCAAACACACGTACACAGCAACGTTCACATCATCACTGGTTACTCTGCTAAGGCTTAGCCTGGTTTCAGTTTGTCACATACCGTCAAATAAGCGCTTATCGTCTATAGTAATGATGTAAGCCGTTAGCATGTTAGCTCGAAATCAAGGCCCTCCCCCACCTAGTCTCACGAGTCTCTCCCGAAAGCCTTTGAAATGAGATGCGGTTCCGTTTATTTCGCTTTTACTCTTCTCCTACATGTGCTAATCACAAAAAACAATCTCATCTTGAAGTTACAGTTCTTATCGGTCCCGATGGTGTACTTGTTTTTTTCGATTTTACATATTTTTTCTTAAAAAAGGCATTTTATCTCCCTTAAAACCTGCACCAGCTGTCGGACTTTGAGCCCGAGCTGCTCCACAGCGCCTCCACCTCTCTTTCACTGCGGTGCAGGTGGAACCTGGAATTACACTCCCTTTAAAATAAACTAAGGCACACGCGAGATGAAACACCCCTTTTTTATTGAAAATTGCGTAATATTGAAGGAAACAAACATACCGGTGCCTCGGATAACAACCCTGGCTTTAAGGTAAGCTCTATTTTTCAAAGATAAATACATGATGGAAAACGCAGCGGCGAAAAACCTGACGGCCGGTCCCCGTATTCTGCGATTGGATCAGCGACTCGGGGCGCAGCGTGGAGCTGAGTCTATCCCCACCCAAAGTCCTCGACTCCCCTGAAATAACAGCGAGAATCTGCCTCACGTGTTCATTAACTTAACTAGTACTTGTTGTATCCGCTGTTCCTGCCATACACGTCGATTCCCGCATCTTTCCTGTTAGTGGAACAACGCTGCGACACAAGGAAGCTTAAGGCCAGAAAGAGAATGACGAAGCATAAAAAGCAAAACGATCCTCGGCGACCGGACAGCAGCGACGCGGCGTCTGGGCACGTGTCCTCCTCCGTGTTGTGCTGGTCGGTGGTCGGTGTTGTTGCTGTCGGTGTCGCCGCTGGTCTGTGACAGTCAGCCCTGCCCGGAGCCCCGCACACAGCCGCAGATTACCGCACCTCACGGCGGAGAGCTCCCTCTACCACCCGGCTCAGCGCTGCACGAGCACCGCAGAGAGGCGCCAGATGCCGGTCCAGATGTTGATGGTCCAGATGCTGCTGCTGGTCCAGATGTTGATGTCCAGCTTCCACTGGCATCATTGACATGTGATGTTCTGGTCCAGCTGTAGAAGCTGGGGTCAGAAGGCTCAGGTCAGGGTCACATGGGGCGTCGGTCCTGCTGGACCCACCTGTTTATGGTGAAATGTCTTAACTTATGTAAAGTAAATCAGTAGAATTATAACTATCAACTATTCTAATAGTTGAAGTATCTATAAATTATTGAAACAATTGAGTGGTTGGACATTTTATTCTTAAAAAATAGATTATCAAAATAGTTGGAGATTAATCTATTATTTGACTAATTATGATTTAACATTATTTCATAGCTCAGAGTCTTAATGGCTATTACTTCACCCATTAATCCTTCAGCTTGGTGAATCTTTTTTTTTTACCCATTCCCTCTTATATGAGCAGGTTTTGCTGCTGTTTGATCAGTTGGACATCAGGGCTTTCAGCATGGTACCAGTACCAGTACTCTTGTTTAGTGTTGAAGTGAATATCTGTTTTTATGTGATGATGAACAAAACTCATGAGAATATTGTCTTTTCTGTTAAAATTACATTTCTATAATGTAATGTCAATATAAATACTAACTTTAACCCTATGATGAAATGTTCTTTAGATGCTCCGTTTCTCATGATGTATTTGTCCTGGTTTTGTTGGATTCTATTGGCTGGACACAATTAACTGGTAATAATTAGATGAATATGAAAATGAATTGATTTAAATCTGTTTTCCTGTTTGCTGGTTGTGTTCTGCTATGTTGAACATTCTGGAGTTTATATAGTTGTCATTATGGTGGCATCAGTAAAGTGATCTGTGTTGGTGATGTAAAGTAAAACTGGAGCTGTTTCAGGCTTATTTTACTATTTATTTGTGTTTTCTGTACAGAAACGCAGCTCAAAGTGTCAACATTAACGTTATTATAACCTCTACATCATTTTTTATGGACTCCTACACTAGACCAGACCCCCCTTCCCACGATCTTTGTTCAGATGTTCCATCCCAGAAAGTGTATAAAACCAGTTGTCTCTGTTTGTCCCAGTTTAACCAGCATGGATGCAGGCCCAGCAGAGGGAGTCGGCGTAGTGGAGGTCCCCTCCAAGGACTTCCCCTCCATCCAGGCCGTCCACAGCCAGGACGCCATGGTGGCCGACCTCCTGCAGCAGGCGGCGGAGGCAGGGGGCGTGGTGGAGGGGCAGCCGGGGGTCGTCCTGGACCAAGGTGGGAGCTGATTGGACGGGGTGATTACCTCACAGAAGGAGGGTCTGTGGGAGTTTCTAAAACCATGTGACCAACAAACTGCCGTGTGATTCGTCAACATCAATCAGTCAGTAATGTCTTATAGCTGCTTGTTCCTCGTTAGGGTCCTGAAACTCTGCAGGAGCCAATCACAGCACATTACATGTGAGGGGCAGGATACACCTGGACAAGTAGCAGCCAATCATAGAGTTCTCTCGCACACACACTCACTCCTACAGTAATTTACAGTCAATTTTATTTGTTGAGCCCAAAATCACAAATTACAGATTCGTCCCAATGGTGTTTACAGTTTATACAAAAGCAGCCAAACATCTCAAATGCTACTGCTACTACTACTACTACTGAACCGGGACAGCAACAGAACTACTACTACTAGTATTACTACTACTAAAACTACTCCAACAACAGAAGACTCTACAGTGGCAGCATGTTCCGTGAATGAGAAAACACATTTAAAAAGTACATCAGTGGGTCATGATTGTTACACATGGAAGAAAGAAAGAGAAGATCGGAGTATCTGATGATGTCCCTGCAGTACTTCTACTAAAGTAGTACTATAGTAGTAATACAGTCTAAACCTATACTACTACATTCTAAACCTATACTACTACTGTACTAGTACTATAGTAGTACTACAGCGCTACAGACGCTTCGTCATATTTCCTCGTCTTAGCTTTGGGAGACTTTCGTTTGTCTCTTTATCTCCGTCTCTCTCCGCCTGTCTTCTCATCCCTGTTAAATATGTTTTCATGGTGTCACTTGGTGTCTACACTTCATACTCATACTCTGTGCTGTATGCTCCCTGTGAACACTCTGCTGCCCCCTCATGGAGTGGAGGTGCAATTGCACTTTATTCTAGGGCTGTAAAAAAAATCTAAATGATGTCTAACGTGCCCCCCTTGACGGAGCCTCTCCTGGGGGGCGCGCCCCACTACTTGAGAACCACTGCTGTAATAGGACCTGATGGTCGACAGATGCAGTGCTAAGGTCTAACAGAACAAGGATGGAAATAAACCCTTTATCAGATGAATAGAGAATGTTGTTTGTCTCTCTGCTGTGATGCATTCTGAATCCTGACTGAAAATCTTCATATAAACCATTGTTGTGTAGGAATGTCACACAGGTGTTTGTTTGAATCTTAAAGAGGGAGGGAAGGTTGGAAATCGGTCTATAGTTGGCTAAAATACTTGAGTCGAGGGCAGTTTTTTTGAGGAGAGGTTTAATTACAGCTACTGTAAATGACTGGTTCATAGCCAACCAACGTGCTTTAGACCGTCCTGACACGGGTTGGTTTTACCCCACAGATCACGTGTTGTTGCAGTAGTGCAGAAATTAGAGAAAGCTCTGCAGTGATGCACAGAAGCTTCTAGAAACCAGATATGATGCTTATGTAGGAGTCTGAGGTAGCAGCATGTTTCTAGACCTGGAGAACCTGGAGAACATGGAACTCCACACACAGAGGAACCAGGGATTTACACCTGAGAGACCGTTCTACCCACTGAACCACCGTATAATGTGTGTATGAGATTGATGCTGCTGTGGACCAATCACATGATAGTTTGTCACATGGTTTAAAAAAAAAAAAAAAACCCAACCAGACCCACCTCCTCTGTCTGAGAGTGAATGACAGTGAATAGATATTTATTATTAGATGGATAATTATTTTATAGGCATGTTATGGGCGGTATGTTGGTGCTTTAACAGCCTGAAGGTTGTTAAATACTGTTCATTTCATGTTTCTGTGCCAGAAGTTCAGATTTTAAGGTTTTCATAGACAGTTTCTAGGATTTATACAGAAAACCTGATTTTTACAGGACATTTATCCTAGAACAGCACAGGGTGTTAGAGGCGTGTTGCAGATGTCTTTAGGTCTAAAGGGGTCAATCAGGAGGAGGAGCGTTCTGATTGGTCCCTCCGTGTCTCAGGTCATGGCGACGGGATGGTGGTCGCCGCCCAGGCTCAGCAGCAGCTGATGGAGGCCGGCGTGGACGGGGGGGCAGGAGTAGAGATGATGGTGATGGACTCACTGGATCCTACACTGCTGCAGATGAAGACTGAGGTCAGACCACAGGAACCAGAATACTGACCTAAATCTGTAATAACCGTCTATTCTGATTGGTGATTGAAACGATTAATCAATTAGTAGTTTGAGTCAGAAAATGGAACCAGAGGATAATTAATATATAATTATTTGTTGTTTACTGGAGTCAGTAAACGACAATGAAAACACAGTTTTAGTGTCTGTGTAATGTTGGTCCACCTCTGGTCTCTGGGCCTATCTATTAACTGCAGCTTGTTTTCAGGTGATAGATGCTGCCGTGGGGGGGTCGGCCGTGGGTGTGGTCGGAGGAGTCGCTGGCGCCGCCCACCAAGCTACCGTCACCACGGTGGACCAGACCCAGATCATCACCCTGCAGGTGACTGCTGCTAACACTGCTAACTCTGCTGCTGCTAAAACTGCTGCTGCTAATAATGCTAACACTGTTTCTGCTATCACTGCTAACTCTGCTGCTGCTAGCCCTGTTAACCCTGCTGCTAACGCTGCTGATGCTGACCTGCTGTGTCTCCCCCCAGGTGGTGAACATGGAGGAGCAGGCGGCTCTAGGTCTGGGAGAGCTGCAGCTGGTCCAGGTCCCGGTCTCTGCCACCACGGTGGAGGCCCTGCAGCAGGGGGGGACCTTCGTAGACTCCACAGCAATGCCCAAGGATGGGGACCCGGTGATCTGCCACACCCTGCCCCTCCCTGAGGGCTTCCAGGTAACACACACACACACACACACATCCTGCCCCTCCCTGAGGGCTTCCTTGTAACATACACAGTTTCTTGAACCTGTAAATATTCACAATGTGATTATTCACATAAAAAGGTTTGCAGCTGTTATTTCCATGTTTATTTAGTCACTGAAGAGGCTCATGAACCAGTCGGTTCCTCTGATCTGATGCTTTCAGGTGGTGAAGGTCGGTGCCAACGGGGAGGTGGAGACGGTGGAGCAGGAGGAGGAGGGGGGAGAGGCCCACCACCCGCTGGAGGAGGAGGAGGAGGAAGAGGAGGAGGAGGAGGAGGAGGTGGGCCACCAGCTGCTGGAGGAGGGAGAGAACGAGCCCGTTCACCCCCAGAACGAAGACCCCACCTGGCCCAAAGACCCAGACTACCAGCCCCCAGCTGGGATCATCAAGAGGTCCAAGAAGGTCAGATAGTCTGCTGGTTTCCAGATAATAAACTGGTCCTCAGGTCTTTATCCAGTGAATCAGTTTCTCCATAACTTATTAACTGGACTTGATTGAAAGTTCTAATTAATTCAGGTATGTTCTACCTGGCTCTGGAATTAAAGCAATCAAGAGTTTCTTAAAGTGTCTTGAGCTGGTGATAGAAAAATTTACTGAACCAGCGTGCCGACTGTTTCTTTGCAGCGTTCTGTTTGTTCCTCGCAGCGCGCTGGCTGTTTTTTACTGTTTCCTACAGCGTTCTGACTGTTCCTTGCTGGCTGTTCTTCCAGGGTAAGAAGAGCCGGCTGCGTTACGCTGAAGGGGACAAGGACATGGACGTGAGTGTGTACGACTTTGAGGAGGAGCAGCAGGAGGGGCTGCTGTCTGAGGTCAATGCTGAGAAGGTGGTGGGCAACATGAAGCCCCCCAAACCCACCAAGATCAAGAAGAAGGGTGAGAAAACTGAAGGGGGGTAGAGAAAAACATGTTGTTGTATTCTTGTATATGTGTTTATTTATAATTCAATCTGCTGCTATGCTCTACGTTAACATCTCATTAATATTGAGTTAGTTGCTATTTGTCACTTTATAACTGTCTCTGTTTTAGACAGTTTTTATACAGGTTTCTGCACCATTTCTAAAATTTGTATCCATAGACTGCTCCAGGTTTTATTCTATTTCCTTCCTGAAAGAGTCCAAGACCCACAGACTGATAAAGAAAGTTGATCCTGACTCAGTTTTTCCCAAAGTTCAAGTTGCTCTGACCAATCAGGAACAAGGAAGAAGATCTGCCTGTTGATCCTCAGACACTTGATCCAGCCGTTCAATATGAAATGTGAAGGTTATTTTATAAATTGGATATTAAGTGTGTGTGTGTGTGTGTGTGTGTGTGTAGGCGTGAAGAAGACGTTCCAGTGTGAGCTGTGCAGCTACACGTGTCCTCGCCGCTCCAACCTGGACCGACACATGAAGAGTCACACGGACGAGCGGCCGCACAAGTGTCACCTGTGTGGGCGGGCCTTCAGGACGGTCACGCTGCTCCGGAACCACCTCAACACACACACTGGTACGCTGCCGCGTTCTCCGGGGGGGGTCTGTCTAAGCCACCCCGCCTCACGCCTCTCATTGTCTCTGTGCAGGAACTCGGCCTCACAAGTGCACGGACTGCGACATGGCGTTCGTCACCAGCGGCGAGCTGGTCCGCCACCGCCGCTACAAACACACACACGAGAAGCCCTTCAAATGCTCCATGTGTGACTACGCCAGCGTGGAGGTGAGAACAAGCTGCTGCTGCACCACTAAATGTGTTTAACACCAAGAAGGACCTGGGAACAGTTCCTCCCTGTCACCTTCTAGGAACATGTCTTCTTCTTAGGATGTGCTGCATGTCGTTTCCATGGCAACAATTACTTTATTCTTGTTTTTCCTAAAAGCTGTGATATTAAATCTGTGTTTTTACAGGTAGGTGTGAAAAGGGGGCTTTTATTTTGAAAGACATAATTTATAAGGTCACATGACCAGTCCTTTTGCTCATGGACATTTAGCATGTGGGCATCATTTTTTTCTAATTTGATGTAAATGTGTAAAAATTCCTGTTCAACAACCTGATGGAGTGCAACTTTAAATCACTGTTCTTTGGACAGATCGACACTAGTTTCTGAAGCTATGCCTGGGGGTTCCAGTAATGTCTTTGTTTTGGTCTGTTATTTGAACGCTCACTTCCCTGACATCGATGTATCATCGCCTGTTTCTCGTCCTGTTTTCAAACCCTGGCCGTGAGCAGGTGAGCAAACTGAAGCGTCACATCCGCTCCCACACCGGCGAGCGTCCGTTCCAGTGCAGCCTGTGCAGCTACGCCAGCAGAGACACCTACAAGCTGAAGAGACACATGAGGACGCACTCAGGTACCGTGTGTGTGTGTGTGTGTGTGTGTGTGTGTGTGTGTGTGTGTGTGTGTGTGTGTGTGTGTGTGTGTGTGTGTGTGTGTGTGTGTGTGTGTGTGTGTGTGTGTGTGTGTGTGTGTGTGTGTGTGTGTGTGTGTGTGTGTGTGTGTGTGTGTGGTGTCTGTCCTCCCGTTAACCAGCATCACTAACTGTGTGTGTTTTCAGGAGAGAAACCCTACGAGTGCTACATCTGTCACGCCCGCTTCACCCAGAGTGGAACCATGAAGATGCACATCCTGCAGAAACACACAGAGAACGTGGCCAAGTTCCACTGTCCTCACTGTGACACGGTCATAGCACGCAAGAGTGACCTGGGTTAGACACATACACACACACACACACACACACTCACCTGTTGTTATCTGTCTAGTTTCCATATGGTATTTTTTACATTGAACGCTAACGTGGACTCTTCCTGTGCTCCCTCCCCTCCAGGCGTCCACCTCAGGAAGCAGCATTCCTTCATCGAAACGGGGAAGAAGTGTCGCTACTGCGACGCCGTGTTCCACGAGCGCTACGCCCTGATCCAGCACCAGAAGTCCCACAAGAACGAGAAGAGGTTTAAATGCGACATGTGCGACTACTGCTGCCGCCAGGTCTGTTTCTCTTTACTTTTGATGACGCGTGGGGTCGATGGCGGTCTTCTAACAACGGTTTGGACCCGTGTTCCAGGAACGCCACATGGTGATGCATCGCAGGACCCACACGGGAGAGAAGCCGTACGCCTGCAGCCAGTGTGAGAAGACCTTCAGGCAGAAGCAGCTGCTGGACATGCACTTCAAACGCTACCACGACCCCAACTTCGTCCCCACCGCCTTCGTCTGCCCCAAGTGCAGCAAGACCTTCACCCGCAGGGTGAGAGGCTAGCGCTGCTAGTGCTAATTCTGCTAATGCTAGCGCGAGTGCTAACGCTAGCCTAACGCTGCCTTCAGGTTAACTCAGCCGTAGCAGACGTCGTCTTCCCTACGTGCAGCAGCTGATTCAGGGTCTGGTTGAGTTTTTAAAACCATGTGACAAAACTATTGACTACTATAGTGATTTGTCAACAATAACCTTAATCAATTAGACATTTTATTGTTTTATTTATTTATTTTATGATGTGGACCAATCACAGACATGTTTGTTGGTCACATGGTTTTAAACCACCTGCAGCACACAGTCAGTATTATCACTATCATCATTATTTTATAGATAGATATCCTTATTGATTAAAATCAATTTGTCCTAGTTTTTCTTTATCTATCTGAGGTAGATTTTGTATAAATGTTGGTCTGTCAGTGGTGAGGCAGCAGGTTTTAAACCTGTGAAATGCTGTTTACTTCATGTTTAATGAGCTCCCATAGACTCAGACCAGGATGCTGCTTGTTCCAGCTGTTTCCTGCAGATGTTTTGAGCTAACAGCTGTTCTTCTCCAGAACACCATGGCCCGCCACGCTGAGAACTGCACCGGAGAGGTGGAGGACGCCGAGAACGGAGCCCCGCCCCCCAAGAAAGGGAAGAGAGGCCGTAAGAGGAAGATGAGGAACAGGAGGGAGGAGGACGACAGTGGTGAGTGGCCTTCATCAGTCTGATTGATCAGAGTCTTCATCAGTCTGATTGATCAGTCCTCATCAGTCTCTTGACGTTTCCTCCCGTCCAGAGGACGACCAGGTGGAGCCAGACGAGGAGGACGAGGTGGACGGCGAGGAGGAGGCGTCCCTGCTGCAGGACGAGGAGGAGGCGGAGACTATGGAGCTGGACCAGGCGCCCGCCGCCGTCCCTGTCCCCGCCCCCGATGAGCCGCCCGTCAAGAGGAAACGAGGCCGGCCCCCGAAGAATGCCCCCAAACCCCCCAGCACCACCCCCAGCAAGACCGGCAGGGTGGCCGCCAAGACCACAGGTCAGAACTGATCCATTCGTGTGATTGATTACGATTCAGCGTCAGAAATCAATATCAACACCACAAAACAAGAGTCAAGGAACAGGAACAACGTCAAAGAATAGAATCATCAATTAGTTTCTGATATTAATGGATAAAAGTCATTTTTTATAGTTTACAGTCTTTTTATTCATAGTTGAAGTTAGTTACAAGAATAAAATGTCCAGATTCTCTGGTTCCAGCTTCTGTTCTCTGATTATTTCCTGGTTTCTTTATTCTTCTATAATAGTAAACTGATGATCTTTGGGTTGTGGACAAAAACAGACATTTTAGCTTCAATCTGCAGCTTTAGAAACACTGATCAACATTTTACACATTTAATGAAACAAACAACTAATGTCTGAATGGTTTCAGAGATCAATACATAATCAATATTCTATCAATAGCAGTCTCTCCTGTCTCTTGTAGCTGCCGCCATCATCCAGGTGGAGGACGAGAGCACCGGCGCCGTGGAGAACATCATCGTGAAGAAGGAGGAGTCAGACGCGGCGGCAGCGACGCCGCTGGAGGAGGGCGTGGCCTTGGCAGTGGAGGGGGTGGGGCTAGACGGGGAGGGGGTGGAGACTGTGGAGCTGGCGGTTAACGAGGAAACGGCCGCCGCCGCCAACGGGGATCTGACTCCAGAGATGATCCTCAGCATGATGGACCGGTGAACGGGACACACACACACACACACACACACACACCCTTCCCCTCCTGCTCCACCTGTGTGTGTTTGACCTGCAGCTGCAGAAACTCCCCACACGAAGAAGGGAAGCCGCATGTAAATACTCCACACACACACACACACACGTCGCCCAGCTAACACCAGACTGCTCCGCTCTCGCTTTCTTCAGTTTCAAACGTCTCCTGAATGAATCATCGTGTATTTTTGCTTCTCGTTTCTCCCCGACGCCGACGCCGCATCACTTCCTGTTTCTAGTCTCCGCCCACACACGGCCACAGGAAACAGGAGGTGGCTCCTCCCCCTGGTTTCCTGCTCCTCTGCTCGCTGTTGACGCTGTTGTCACTTTTCCAGGCCTTTGTATGTGTATATATAGATCTAAATGTAGTTTTCCTATTAAAGACGTAGTAGACGGTACTTTAGTCTCATCCTGCCGCCACCTGCTCTGTCACATGACCCGTATGTCGCCACCCCAGGAACAGGTGGAGGGAACCAGGTGGTCAGACGTTGTACTTGACTGTTTCTGTGTGATCGAACATTCCAAACCTTCAATTAATCATGAAATTACTACGTTTCTGCATTGAATCATCTCACCGGAGTAAAAGAAAATCAGCACAAATCAAACCTTGTTTTTCACCAGTTTTCTTTTAATCGTCTTCACCTTCTCGTCGAGCTCGAAACCTTTTCAAGATCAGGTTGTGAATCGGTGCCCCCCCCCAGTGATTCACAGCTGGTTTGCATGTAAATACACATTTTAAACCCTTTTTGCTTTTTGAATGCTTGTGAAAACCTTATTAATGTTTTTTTAAATAGCTGATTTGCAGATGGTCGGTTACAGGAAGAGACTCATGTGCTGCAAATGGAAAAATACAAACTATTGAATTTCTAGCATTGATTTTTTTCTCATTGAATTTATGAGAATGAAATAAATTGGATCAAAAATGAATCAATTTCACTTTAATTCTTCAATGTTCACTAATTCAGATCATGAAACATCCAGAAACCTTCAGATGCCAAAGAGAAAACTTTCAGCCAATCAGCTTACTCTTCCCATGTCATGTGACATGGGAATCTTGAAATGAATAAAAACACTGCAGAACTTGTGACACTCGCTCCAATAGTTTGCATCTTTAATGTTTTTGATTCTGAGTTTAGGATCAATGGAAAAGTGAAAACAAGTTGAATGAATTCAGAAACGTAAAAGATAAATCAGATGGAAACGTCAACGGCATAAAGCTCCAGATAAACGTCCGTATTCCACATGTTCTCAGCTCCTTCACCCAAACGCATCTGAACCACTGTCATCGTTTGCTCTTTGTTCTGTTGCTCGCAGCTGTTTTTATTTCTCTATGAAACTGTTTATGAAACCTTTTTTTTTTTTGCCGTGTTTCTGTGCTGGTTCAGTTCAACATTCTTTAACCGGAGGTTTTTAGAATCTGTTGTGAAGGATGAAGCATGAAACTCGTGGAAACATGAAGTTAAACCTGAAGTGACCATTTTCTGTTGATGCTGTTTGAGGATCAGGAGGATTGTTGTTGTTCTAATTCTCATCATTCATGTTTGCTGGCTGCACCGTGTGAACTAATGAAATTCACCAGTTCGACCACAGGTTGTAATGGTTAACGTGGCCTTCCTTCCTTCCTTTTTATTACAAGATGTTATTTTGGTATATGAAAGCATTTCCTGGTTCCATGTCCAGTCTGCTCCACGTTGTAAAGAAATAATAAAAACAGAAACGGTCACAGAAAGATTCACTAGAGAAGAAAAACCGACCCAGAAACATCCACTCAGCGTCGCGCTGAAGGACCAGCGTGTTGGCTTCAGGAAAGTCACTGAAATGAATGAGTTCTAAAACGAGCTGTCGCCGCCTTGGTTGTGATGTCACTAAATCCTGCACGTCGGTCCCTCAGCGTCCTGTTGTCTGTTCACGCAGAAAAACGAGAGAACGGTTTTAACGTAGTGAACAGAATGAACTTTATCATGTCTCTGGTTTCTGAAGACGACGTCTGTACAGCTGCTGATTAATAAAATAATAAAATCATCCTGACGGGCCACAGCGCCTCCTGCTGGTGTGTGTGTACGGTGTGTGTACGGTGTGTGTACGGTGTGTGTGTGTGTGTGTGTGTGTGTGTGTGTGTGTGTGTGTGTGTGTGTGTGTGTGTGTGTGTGTGTGTGTGTGTGTGTGTGTGTGTGTGTGTGTGTGTGTGTGTGTGTGTGTGTGTGTGTGTGTGTGTGTGTGTGTGTGTGTGTGTGTGTGTGTGTGTGTGTGTGTGTGTGTGTGTGTGTGTGTGCTCTCTGACTCGTCTCTCCTGCTGGTTCTGAACCACTCCTTTCCTTTGTGTGTACGGTGTGTGTGTGTTTTCTCTGACGTCAAATCGCTCGTTTTTTGCTGAACGTGAAGTTTTCTCCATAATTTCCAACGTTCTGCTGACGTGAACTCGATGGATTCTGGTTCTGTTCCTCAGAACCTGAGAGGTGAGAGCAGCTTATTTATTTATTTATTTCTGATTATTCTGTGGATCACAGACAAACGTGAAGTAGAACAATGTAAATTGCATCATTAACTTCTTATAACAGACTAAACTTTACTTTTCATTCACTTTTAGATGTAATGCGATGCTGTTGTAAACTGTTATATCTACAGCATAAACTGGTTTTAACATTTAAATACGTCTAGAATAAAATATCCATCCACAGAAGAAGTTGAAGTGACAACAACAGAATATGTGAAAAACTTTAAAACAGCCGTTTATTATTTATATAAAATGACTTTTAGAGTCTGAAAAGTTTTTCTGAGCTGCAGATTTTCAACATTTCAGACATTTTTCCAGATTCAAATGTCTAAAATTACCAAACCTATATTACTTGTGGATTTGTGTTTCATTATCAATCATCATTTGTAATAAATCCATGTGTCTCATCTTTATATCTTGATGATGTTCCTGTTTCCTTTTAAATAGCTTCTCCTTTTCTCTTAATTTCACTTCATGTTTTCCTGTTGATCCTGTTTGTTTACCACCTGAACCCCGTTAACTTCTTTATTTCTAGTGAAACCAGGATTAACGTGCTGATAAATCCAAAAAGACGTGTTAAATACAGAATAAACCGTCAGGTTAAAGAAGTCAGAAGCTTTGTTTTACCTGTTTCATGTTTAATGGAAGATTTAAAATCCAGAAGCATCAGAAATCAATGATTATCGCTCCCACATTTATAACAAATAAAATACACTCAACTCTGTGTTTATTTCAGATTTGTATGGTTTGGTAATGTTTTATCCCTCAATATAAAGAACTGAGATGCTGCTAAAATGTTAAATTGTCCAACATTTGATTTGTTGAATAAATGAATCGTTCTAAAATAAACTTCTGATACAAAGGATTAAAGTGACTTTAGATGAAGTTAAACATGTTAATTAGAGCAGAAAGTGACTCATTTGAAGCTGAAGGTTGTTTCCACTGACACCAACTGACAAACCGAAGGAAACTGAAGCTGTGGTTTGTGAAGCTGTTTTTACAGAAAGGAAACGCTGCAAAACCACAGGATTCTCTGAACAGCACGATCAGTCTGAACACACAACGCAAGCACAATAAAATAAATAAAACAGGATTATTCTGACAGTAAAATAAAATAAAACATGAGGAAGATTATTGATAAACTGATGGTTTCCATGGTTACACCAGAGTCTTTGTACTTTCCGGTTACCATGGAAACCTGCTTCAAAAAATCATGGACTGCGACAATGGAGAAAAAAATGTGTTTGAAGTATTATATTAGACTATAATAAGTCTTAAACGTCAGATGACACGTTTAAACTTTGTGTTCTGTTCAACCGTAAATTTAAGTTTAGGGTTATCCTCAGCGTTTCAACGGCAGAAACGTTAGCTGCTAGCCTTTTAACGTTAGCTGCTAGTCTTTTAGCGTAAGCTGCTAGTCTTTTAACGTTAGCTGCTAGTCTTTTAACGTTAGCTGCTAGTCTTTTAGCGTAAGCTGCTAGTCTTTTAACGTTAGCTGCTAGCCTTTTAACGTTAGCTACTAGCCTTTTAACGTTAGCTACTAGCCTTTTAACGTTAGCTACTAGCCTTTTAACGTTAGCTGCTAGCCTTTTAACGTAAGCTGCTAGTCTTTTAACGTTAGCTGCTAGTCTTTTAGCGTTAGCTGCTAGTCTTTTAGCGTTAGCTGCTAGTTTTTTAGCGTTAGCTGCTAGTCTTTTAGCATTAGCTGCTAGTCTTTTAGCGTTAGCTGCTAGTTTTTTAGCGTTAGCTGCTAGTCTTTTAGCGTTAGCTACTAGTCTTTTAACGTTAGCTACTAGTCTTTTAACGTTAGCTGCTAGTCTTTTAGCGTTAGCTACTAGTCTTTTAACGTTAGCTGCTAGTCTTTTAGCGTTAGCTGCTAGTCTTTTAACGTTAGCTGCTAGTCTTTTAACGTTAGCTGCTAGTCTTTTAGCGTTAGCTGCTAGTCTTTTAGCGTAAGCTGCTAGTCTTTTAACGTTAGCTGCTAGTCTTTTAGCGTAAGCTGCTAGTCTTTTAACGTTAGCTGCTAGTCTTTTAGCGTAAGCTGCTAGTCTTTTAACGTTAGCTACTAGCCTTTTAACGTTAGCTACTAGCCTTTTAACGTTAGCTACTAGCCTTTTAACGTTAGCTGCTAGCCTTTTAACGTTAGCTGCTAGCCTTTTAACGTAAGCTGCTAGCCTTTTAACGTTAGCTGCTAGTCTTTTAGCGTTAGCTGCTAGTTTTTTAGCGTTAGCTGCTAGTCTTTTAGCGTTAGCTGCTAGTCTTTTAGCGTTAGCTGCTAGTTTTTTAGCGTTAGCTGCTAGTCTTTTAGCGTTAGCTGCTAGTCTTTTAGCGTTAGCTGCTAGTTTTTTAGCGTTAGCTGCTAGTCTTTTAGCGTTAGCTACTAGTCTTTTAACGTTAGCTGCTAGTCTTTTAGCGTTAGCTGCTAGTCTTTTAGCGTTAGCTGCTAGTTTTTTAGCGTTAGCTGCTAGTCTTTTAGCGTTAGCTGCTAGTCTTTTAGCGTTAGCTGCTAGTTTTTTAGCGTTAGCTGCTAGTCTTTTAGCGTTAGCTGCTAGTCTTTTAACGTTAGCTGCTAGTCTTTTAGCGTTAGCTGCTAGTTTTTTAGCGTTAGCTGCTAGTCTTTTAGCGTTAGCTGCTAGTCTTTTAGCGTTAGCTGCTAGTTTTTTAGCGTTAGCTGCTAGTCTTTTAGCATTAGCTGCTAGTCTTTTAACGTTAGCTGCTAGTCTTTTAGCGTTAGCTGCTAGTTTTTTAGCGTTAGCTGCTAGTCTTTTAGCGTTAGCTACTAGTCTTTTAACGTTAGCTGCTAGTCTTTTAGCGTTAGCTGCTAGTCTTTTAACGTTAGCTGCTAGTCTTTTAGCGTAAGCTGCTAGTCTTTTAACGTTAGCTGCTAGTCTTTTAACGTTAGCTACTAGTCTTTTAACGTTAGCTGCTAGTCTTTTAGCGTTAGCTGCTAGTTTTTTAGCGTTAGCTGCTAGTCTTTTAGCGTTAGCTACTAGTCTTTTAACGTTAGCTGCTAGTCTTTTAGCGTTAGCTACTAGTCTTTTAACGTTAGCTGCTAGTCTTTTAGCGTTAGCTACTAGTCTTTTAACGTTAGCTGCTAGTCTTTTAACGTTAGCTGCTAGTCTTTCACATTAAGAAACTATGTGTTTTGGAGTCACGGCTTGAGAAAAGAGCGGGAAAGAGGGGTCTGACTGGTTAATTAAATTATGAATTATAAATCTTTATTTAGGTTTTTAAGACGCAGCAAATGCGTGTTTTAAACAGACGAACATCCCTGTTTGATTCCCGGCACCAATCCAACCTGAAGGTGAACGGGCGGCGGTGCAGGTGTGACGTGTTGTGTGTGTGTGACGTGTTGTGTGTGTGATGTGTTGTGTGTGTGAACAGACCAGGTGTGACGTGTTGTGTGTGTGTGACGTGCTGTGTGTGTGATGTGTTGTGTGTGTGAACAGACCAGGTGTGACGTGTTGTGTGTGTGTGACGTGTTGTGTGTGTGAACAGACCAGGTGTGACGTGTTGTGTGTGTGTGACGTGCTGTGTGTGTGAACAGACCAGGTGTGACGTGTTGTGTGTGTGTGACGTGTTGTGTGTGTGTGACGTGCTGTGTGTGTGAACAGACCAGGTGTGACGTGTTGTGTGTGTGTGACGTGTTGTGTGTGTGAACAGACCAGGTGTGACGTGTTGTGTGTGTGTGACGTGTTGTGTGTGTGAACAGACCAGGTGTGACGTGTTGTGTGTGTGTGACGTGCTGTGTGTGTGAACAGACCAGGTGTGACGTGTTGTGTGTGTGTGACGTGTTGTGTGTGTGTGACGTGTTGTGTGTGTGAACAGACCAGGTGTGACGTGCTGTGTGTGTGTGACGTGTTGTGTGTGTGAACAGACCAGGTGTGACGTGTTGTGTGTGTGTGACGTGTTTTGTGTGTGTGACGTGCTGTGTGTGTGAACAGACCAGGTGTGACGTGTTGTGTGTGTGTGACGTGTTGTGTGTGTGTGACGTGCTGTGTGTGTGAACAGACCAGGTGTCGGAGCTGCTGAGGCCCCACCGGGTTTGTCTGATGATGCCCGTCACCGTCAGCTCCGCAGGCCGCGCGCCCGCCGCCAGACTCGTGGTGAGTGACGTCACAAAGAAGCAGCACACCTGACTCTCTGGGATACGACAACATGTATATAAATATATATGAACGTTAATATTCTAATATCTTTATTCTCACATCAGTTTTACTTGTTTTTCTTTTGTAATTTTCATTTTGTGTAAAAGCTGCAGAATATTTGTGATGCAGAACTTTGAAGTTTATTATGCACAAAGTTTCTCAAAGTGGTTCCACATTTATGAACTAAACATTAGTTTATAAATGACTAAACATATGTGTGTGTGTGTGTGTGTGTGTGTGTGTAGGTGCTGAGTCTATGGAGAGGATACGTGCTGAACCAGCAGCCTGTCAAGGTGAATTAATTCCCCTTCATTCACAGCCAGGCCAGCTCCACTTTAGGTTTATACTGTATAGAACAGGATTTATACCAATGTTAAAAAAAACTGTTTTAGCATAAGAAATGATATGAATACACACACAGAAAGATATATTTGCATATTAGATCCACCACAAAAAGATAAATACAAACACTTTAAGACAGTTTAAATATATGCTCCTTTAACATTAGTTCAACAGTGTCTGTGTCTGTCTGTCTGTCTGTCTGTCTGTCTGTGTCTGTCTGTCTGTCTGTCTGTCTGTCTGTGTCTGTCTGTCTGTCTGTCTGTCTGTCTGTCTGTCTGTCTGTCTGTGTCTGTCTGTCTGTCTGTCTGTCTGTCTGTCTGTCTGCCTGCCTGTCTGTCTGTCTGTGTTTGTCTGGCTGTCTGTCTGTCTGTGGCTGTCTGTCTGTCTGTCTGTCTGTCTGTCTGTCTGTCTGTCTGTCTGTCTGTGTTTGTCTGGCTGTCTGTCTGTCTGTGGCTGTCTGTCTGTCTGTCTGTGTCTGTCTGTGTCTGTCTGTGTCTGTCTGTGTCTGTCTGTCTGTCTGTCTGTGTCTGTCTGTCTGTCTGTCTGTGTCTGTCTGTGTCTGTCTGTGTCTGTCTGTCTGTCTGTGTCTGTCTGTCTGTGTCTGTCTGTCTGTCTGTCTGTCTGTCTGTGTCTGTCTGTCTGTGTCTGTCTGTCTGTCTGTGTCTGTCTGTGTCTGTCTGTGTCTGTCTGTGTCTGTCTGTCTGTCTGTGTCTGTCTGTCTGTCTGTGTACAGGTGGAGAGCTCATTCAGCTACCTGGAGATTTGCTCCATAGACATTCACAGTATGACACAGGTTAATATTCAAAATATATTATTTATAAATATTCATAAATATTCACAAACAGGTAAAGTCTCATCTGTGTGTGTGTGTGTGTGTGTGTGTGTGTGTGTTGCAGGTTGTGTTGCAGACAGACAGACAGACTCTGTCTTTCAGTGTGTTGCACCTCATGGATCTCGAGGCCATTGTCAGTCACATGACCGCCTCCCTGAAGAGGATCTTCCCTGATTCGTCTCCAGGGTCAATTTACTACTCACACACGATCAGATTATATCCAGACTACAGATTACCTCCAGACTACAGATTACCTCCAGACTACAGATTACCTCCAGATTACAGATTACATCCAGACTACAGATTACATCCAGACTACAGATGTTATCCAGACTACAGATTACATCCAGACTACAGATTACATCCAGACTACAGATTACCTCCAGACTACAGATTACATCCAGACTACAGATGTTATCCAGACTACAGATTACCTCCAGACTACAGATTACATCCAGACTACAGATTACATCCAGACTACAGATTGCATCCAGACTACAGATTACATCCAGACTACAGATTACATCCAGACTACAGACTACATCCAGACTACAGATTACATCCAGACTACAGATTACATCCAGACTACAGATGTTATCCAGACTACAGATTACATCCAGACTACAGATGTTATCCAGACTACAGATTGCATCCAGACTACAGATTACATCCAGACTACAGATTACATCCAGACTACAGATGATATCCAGGCTACAGATTACATCCAGACTACAGACTACATCCAGACTACAGATTACATCCAGACTACAGATTACATCCAGACTACAGATTACATCCAGACTCGGATGTTATCCAGACTACAGATTACATCCAGACTACAGATTACATCCAGACTACAGATTACATCCAGACTACAGATTACATCCAGACTACAGATGTTATGCAGACTACAGATTACATCCAGACTACAGATGTTATCCAGACTACAGATTACATCCAGACTACAGATTACATC
Source organism: Eupleurogrammus muticus (assembly GCA_036785175.1). Classification (NCBI taxonomy): domain Eukaryota; kingdom Metazoa; phylum Chordata; class Actinopteri; order Scombriformes; family Trichiuridae; genus Eupleurogrammus; species Eupleurogrammus muticus. The sequence continues at coordinate 2,407,575 of JAYKQN010000035.1, read as the reverse complement.
CAGACTACAGATTACATCCAGACTACAGATTACATCCAGACTACAGATGTTATCCAGACTACAGACTACATCCAGACTACAGATTACATCCAGACTACAGATTACATCCAGACTACAGATTACATCCAGACTCGGATGTTATCCAGACTACAGATTACATCCAGACTACAGATTACATCCAGACTACAGATTACATCCAGACTACAGATGTTATCCAGACTACAGATTACATCCAGACTACAGATGTTATCCAGACTACAGATTACATCCAGACTACAGACTACATCCAGACTACAGATTACTTCCAGACTACAGATTTCATTCATTCAGTATGTTTCTTGTTGGTTCAGGAAGCTGTTAAAGACGATTCCTCCTGAACTGGAACAGAGATTAATTTGTGTGACGGCAGCAGTAGAGCAGCAGCTCAGCAGTCAGCCTGGATCCTGTGGTACGGACCTTTACTTCTACAGAGGCCTTGTTGGCAAAAGTTGGCTTTATTGTGAAAAGTGTGCGTGTGTGTGTGTGTGTGTGCACGTTGCAGGAGGCTTCTCTGACACCTACGCTGCTCTGTGTGATTTTAATGATATTCCACTCAGAGCAGAGATCCAGTGGGTGAGTGACTCGAACATGATGTTGAATGTTTCTGAAGTTTTTAAATAAAGTTGTTAAATTGAAATACGAGGACACGTCTTCCTCAGGACGTGGACAACATCTACTACGTCCACTGCTGGAGGCGCTTCAACCTACAGGACTTCAGTCACCTGGACACCAGGTGAGATACAGGACACCTGTTGCAGCCTCCTGCCCCTCCCCTCTCTAAACGCTCCTGCCCCCCCTCTTCCTGCCCCCCCCCTCTCTGACCCCCCCCCTCCCCCAGGGACCAGGCTATACTGGTAGCAGCTCTCTCCTTCAACCAGTGGTTCACTCACATCTGCAGCAGAGAACTCAGATTGGTAAAGTTGCTGTTGATTATCATCATTTTTAACTTTGGTAAAATCAACCAGTCTTTATAAAAACAGCAGAAATGATCTGTCTGTCTGTCTGTCTGTCTGTGTCTGTCTGTGTCTGTCTGTCTGTCTGTCTGTCTGTCTGTCTGTCTGTCTGTCTGTCTGTCTGTCTGTCTGTGTCTGTCTGTCTGTCTGTCTGTCTGTCTGTGTCTGTCTGTCTGTCTGTCTGTCTGTGTCTGTCTGTGTCTGTCTGTCTGTCTGTCTGTCTGTCTGTGTCTGTCTGTCTGTCTATCTGCCTGCCTGTCTGTCTGTCTGTCTGTGTCTGTCTGTCTGTCTGTGTCTGTCTGTCTGTGTCTGTCTGTCTGTCTGTCTGTCTGTCTGTGTCTGTCTGTGTCTGTCTGTCTGTCTGTCTGTCTGTCTGTCTGTCTGTCTGTCTGTCTGTCTGTCTGTCTGTGTCTGTCTGTCTGTCTGTCTGTCTGTCTGTCTGTGTCTGTCTGTCTGTCTGTCTGTCTGTGTCTGTCTGTGTCTGTCTGTCTGTCTGTCTGTCTGTCTGTGTCTGTCTGTCTGTCTATCTGCCTGCCTGTCTGTCTGTCTGTCTGTCTGTGTCTGTCTGTCTGTCTGTCTGTCTGTCTGTCTGTCTGTCTGTCTGTCTGTCTGTCTGTGTCTGTCTGTCTGTCTGTCTGTCTGTGTCTGTCTGTCTGTCTGTCTGTGTCTGTCTGTGTCTGTCTGTCTGTGTCTGTCTGTCTGTGTCTGTCTGTGTCTGTCTGTGTCTGTCTGTCTGTGTCTGTCTGTGTCTGTCTGTGTCTGTCTGTCTGTGTCTGTCTGTCTGTCTGTCTGTGTCTGTCTGTCTGTGTCTGTCTGTGTCTGTCTGTGTCTGTCTGTCTGTGTCTGTCTGTCTGTCTGTCTGTCTGTCTGTCTGTCTGTGTCTGTCTGTGTCTGTCTGTCTGTGTCTGTCTGTCTGTCTGTCTGTCTGTCTGTCTGTCTGTCTGTCTCTCTGTCTGTCTTTGTGTCTGTCTGTCTGTCTGTGTCTGTCTGTGTCTGTCTGTCTGTCTATCTGCCTGCCTGTCTGTCTGTCTGTCTGTGTCTGTCTGTCTGTCTGTGTCTGTCTGTCTGTGTCTGTCTGTCTGTCTGTCTGTCTGTGTCTGTCTGTGTCTGTCTGTCTGTCTGTCTGTCTGTCTGTGTCTGTCTGTCTGTCTATCTGCCTGCCTGTCTGTCTGTCTGTCTGTGTCTGTCTGTCTGTCTGTGTCTGTCTGTCTGTGTCTGTCTGTCTGTCTGTCTGTCTGTCTGTGTCTGTCTGTGTCTGTCTGTCTGTCTGTCTGTCTGTCTGTCTGTCTGTCTGTCTGTCTGTCTGTCTGTCTGTGTCTGTCTGTCTGTCTGTCTGTCTGTCTGTCTGTGTCTGTCTGTCTGTCTGTCTGTCTGTGTCTGTCTGTGTCTGTCTGTCTGTCTGTCTGTCTGTCTGTGTCTGTCTGTCTGTCTATCTGCCTGCCTGTCTGTCTGTCTGTCTGTCTGTGTCTGTCTGTCTGTCTGTCTGTCTGTCTGTCTGTCTGTCTGTCTGTCTGTCTGTCTGTCTGTCTGTGTCTGTCTGTCTGTCTGTCTGTCTGTGTCTGTCTGTCTGTCTGTCTGTGTCTGTCTGTGTCTGTCTGTCTGTGTCTGTCTGTCTGTGTCTGTCTGTGTCTGTCTGTGTCTGTCTGTCTGTGTCTGTCTGTGTCTGTCTGTGTCTGTCTGTCTGTGTCTGTCTGTCTGTCTGTCTGTGTCTGTCTGTCTGTGTCTGTCTGTGTCTGTCTGTGTCTGTCTGTCTGTGTCTGTCTGTCTGTCTGTCTGTCTGTCTGTCTGTCTGTCTGTCTGTCTGTCTGTGTCTGTCTGTGTCTGTCTGTCTGTGTCTGTCTGTCTGTCTGTCTGTCTGTCTGTCTGTCTGTCTGTCTCTCTGTCTGTCTTTGTGTCTGTCTGTCTGTCTGTGTCTGTCTGTGTCTGTCTGTCTGTCTGTCTGTCTGTCTGTCTGTCTGTCTGTCTGTCTGTCTGTCTGTGTCTGTCTGTCTGTCTGTCTGTCTGTGTCTGTCTGTGTCTGTCTGTCTGTCTGCCTGTGTCTGCCTGTCTGTCTGTCTGTCTGTCTGTGTCTGTCTGTGTCTGTCTGTCTGTCTGTCTGTCTGTCTGTCTGTCTGTCTGTCTGTCTGTGTCTGTCTGTCTGTCTGTCTGTGTCTGTGTGTCTGTCTGTCTGTGTCTGTCTGTCTGTGTCTGTGTCTGTCTGTGTCTGTCTGTCTGTCTGTCTGTCTGTGTCTGTCTGTCTGTCTGTGTCTGTGTGTCTGTCTGTGTCTGTCTGTGTCTGTCTGTCTGTGTCTGTCTGTGTCTGTCTGTCTGTGTCTGTCTGTCTGTGTCTGTGTCTGTCTGTGTCTGTCTGTCTGTCTGTCTGTCTGTGTCTGTCTGTCTGTCTGTGTCTGTGTGTCTGTCTGTGTCTGTCTGTGTCTGTCTGTCTGTGTCTGTCTGTCTATCTGTCTGTCTGTCTGTCTGTCTGTCTGTCTGTCTGTCTGTCTGTCTGTCTCTGTCTGTCTGTCTGTCTCTGTCTCCAGTCAGCAGACGTCCAGCAGCAGTTGATCTTCTTGTTGTCCAGATCTCCTTGTCTGAAGGAACTGACCCTGGAGACCTGTGGACTCAAGATGTCAGTGACACGTGTGTGTGTGTGTGTGTGTGTGTGTGTGTGTGTGTAGATATGTTGGTGTGTGTGATACTTGACTGATGAGTAAATTTCTTTTTCCGCTGCAGGGACTTCGCCATCAAGATGGCCGCCGCTCTGCGGGAACACACCTCCTCCATCCTGCAGTCCATCAACCTGTCAGGAAACGCCCTGGAAGACAGAGGTGAACGACCGAGCAGCGGCAGACACACACTGTTCATCCTGATTCTGACTCCATGAACACCCTCAGGATGTCTTTCCTGTGGTATTTTGAGCCCTCAGTAGTTTTGGTTTTACCTGGCTTGTTTATGCAGGTGTTAGACGTCCATCTTTAGTCTCCCAGCAGCGGTTTCTATTGGTCCTGCTTTCTGTTAAACTAATACGTTCTGTAAAATCACAGTAATCTGAAGCAGATTCTGAGATTTTTCTGCTTGTTGTTTCGAAATGTCGCAAAGATCCAGCTGTTAAAATAATAGAAAAAAAATAGATACAAATATGTGATGTAGAGATAAAACATTAAAGTCTATGATGTGTTCATTCCCAGGTGTTATAGCTCTCAGTCAGGAGCTGGTACATCTAGGTGAGGGACTCAAACACCTGTCTCTGTCCCGGGTGTCCATGACGGCAAAAGGTAGAAACACACGCACGCACGCACGCACGCACGCACGCACGCACACACAAGCACACACACACACACACACACACGCACACACGCACACACACGCACACACACACACACACACACACGCACACACACACACACACACACGCACACACACGCACACACACATTACAACCTCTTCTAAGTGTTTATAATTCCTAAAACTGTTGTTGAGAAGCTTCTTTCAGTGATCACTGAGTCCTGGGATTGACTGAACCTAAAGCCTGTTCAGACTGAACAGACGCCGTTTAATCACTGATCATGTGACTGCAGGAAGCCAACAGCTGACAGGATCTGGAACATGTGTTCTAGACCTGGATACAGCACCGTGTGTTTGATTTGTTCTACTCGTGGTTCTGCAACAAAACTTCCCACTGAGCAAAAATCATTTTCCCATAGACATCAATAGTAGAAGAGAATCCCGTAGAACTGTTGGGGACTCAGCTGGACCCTCTAATTACTGATACACAGACTTTTTATTCATCAAAAACCTCTCTGTCAGCCCGAAAAGCTCTGGAAAAGTCTCTTTTCCCAGTGTGACATCACAGCTGCGTCAGGTGAACAGCCAACATTAAAACGAACGGCGGCCATTTTCCAGTCTGGTGTCCATGTCTAAGACATCCATGACGTGTCCCCGTCTTGGATCAATCAGAGCTCTCACTCTGAGCTGTTTTCTGTGTCCAGGTCTGGGCTGCCTGAGTCAGGTGTTGTCCACCAATCAGCTGTTCTCTCTGTCTCTGACACACCTGGACCTGTCTGGAAACCCTGGCAGCCTGGTCACTGAAGACGCCACGGTGCGTGTGTGTGTGTGTGTGTGTGTGTGTGAGATGTCATTCAAAAACACTCTTCCTTCTGCTGTGTAACGTTACATCATGATGACGAGCTGTTGACTCGTCTTCCTGCAGCTGTAAAAATAACCGTGTTTTCCGTGTGTGAGTCTTGACTACAAATACATGTCCATCATATGTTGTATTCAGAGTTGTGTGTGTTTGTGTTTCAGTTTCTCTTTAAGTTCTTGTCCAGCACGAATTCTCTGTCTCACCTGGACCTCAGAGACACCAACTGTCCTCTGGACACAGTCAGTCACTTTATATTCCCTGTCTATGATTTCCTGTGCATCAGTTCCTCCTCACTTGTTATCTTTTGATTTCTATAAAACACGCACTAGTCTAATGTGTTTTATGTGCTTTAATTCATCTCTTCAATCTTTTTTTATTTTTATCCTGTTTGAATGTGTCTTGATGGGAATGTGTGAATGTCCTTTTTAGGACAGACAATAAACTATTCTATTCCACTCTAGTCTGTTAAAGCTGATGTGTTTCACAGAATTAAAAACTGAAGTGAAATGAAGATTCTTCCCCGCCTCTGAATTTTCATGATGATATGTTTCTTATTCAGAGTGATATATATAGAGAAATGTGCAGATTTGTTTGACTGGAGGCAGAATGGACTCGTTGGTGTCCAGAGATGTTTAATCAGTTTTAAACTCAAGTCTGTCTCCTCTCCTGCAGTTGTTTGTGTCTCTCTCTGCCGGATGCTGCTACAAACTGATGCACCTGAACCTGGCCAGAAACCCCTTCAGCCACAGGTGAGCTGCTGTTTGCACGCAGAAATATTACAATACAGCACTAAGAAACCAGAAGAGGCTATAATACGCCCATTAATATCGTGTAAAAGAACATAAGGAACATCAATGAGGAATGGAGTTGTTCTTGTTGGTTCACAGCAAGTCAGCGATGTTCAGCTGTCAGAAGCCGACCATGTCTGACACTACCGTAACCAAGATGGAGTTAGAAAGAAGGAAAGAAAACGAGTAATAAGAAATGTTCAATTAAAAGGCTCAAGTTAACAAATAAATGTGTTGATTAATTTGAAAATAAATATATATACAGAGGTAAATTTAACAATTATGATTCAACACTTTTATGCAGAAAAGCACAAGCAGAAAAAACCTATGATGTGTGTGTGTGTGTGTGTGTGTGTGTGTGTGTGTGTGTGTGTGTGTGTGTGTGTGTGTGTGTGTGTGTGTGTGTGTGTGTGTGTGTGTGTGTGTGTTATAGGAAGCTTCGGGGGGTGACTCAAAGCATTCGAGAGTTCTTCAGTCAGAGCTACGAGCTCAGATTTGTTGGTTTGTCTGCAACTAAACTACCTCCACAAGCTCTCAGGTGTGTCATATATTATATATATATATATATATATATATATATATATATATATATATATATATATATATATAAATAAACCAGGGATGGGCAACCCTGGTCCTGGAGGGCCATGTGGCTGCAGGTTTTTGTTCCAACCAAGCAGTAACACAACAAAAACCTGCAGCCACATGGCCCTCCAGGACCAGGGTTGCCCACCGCTGGTATAAACATATATAGGTTACATTTTTGAAACATGAGTAATCAGAAAATGCATTTTGTAAAGTGTTAGTGTATGTGAACAGACCATAATAATTCATATTATGTAACATTGGTTCTAGGTTGTTGCTGCAGGGGCTGGCAACCAACACTCATCTCTGTGGGCTGGAACTGGACCTCAGTAGCTGTGAAGTACACTACACACCCACAGAGATGCACACACGTAGATATACACAAGTAGATACACACACTCGTGTAGATACACACACACACACGCACAGAATTACAAACACATACACATGCACCCACAAAACGATTAAAAAAAAAACGTACACTTGTGACACATTAAAATAATTATATATATATATGTGTGTATGTGTGTGTGTGTGTGTGTGTGTGTGTGTGTGTGCAGCTACGCTCAGCAGGAGCTCAGGTGATACAGGAGCACATCTCTGAAGTTTCAGTTATCAGGAGTCTGGATATCTCAGACAATGGTGCGAAACACACACACAGTCTACACACACACACACACACACCTGCTTTGACCTCTGTATGTGGCCTGCAGTGACCTCTGTATGTGACCTGCAGTGACCTCTGTATGTGACCTGCAGTGACCTCTGTATGTGGCCTGCAGTGACCTCTATAGTGACCTGCAGTGACCTCTGTATGTGACCTGCAGTGACCTCTGGATGTGGCCTGCAGTGACCTCTGTATGTGACCTGCAGTGACCTCTGTATGTGACCTGCAGTGACCTCTATAGTGACCTGCAGTGACCTCTGTATGTGACCTGCAGTGACCTCTGTATGTGGCCTGCAGTGACCTCTGTATGTGGCCTGCAGTGACCTCTATAGTGACCTGCAGTGACCTCTGTATGTGACCTGCAGTGACCTCTGGATGTGGCCTGCAGTGACCTCTGTATGTGACCTGCAGTGACCTCTATAGTGACCTGCTGTGACCTCTGTATGTGACCTGCAGTGACCTCTGTATGTGGCCTGCAGTGACCTCTGTATGTGGCCTGCAGTGACCTCTGTATGTGACCTGCAGTGACCTCTGTATGTGGCCTGCAGTGACCTCTGTATGTGGCCTGCAGTGACCTCTGTATGTGGCCTGCAGTGACCTCTGTATGTGACCTGCAGTGACCTCTGTATGTGACCTGCTGTGACCTCTATAGTGACCTGCAGTGACCTCTGTATGTGACCTGCAGTGACCTCTGTATGTGACCTGCAGTGACCTCTATAGTGACCTGCAGTGACCTCTGTATGTGACCTGCAGTGACCTCTGTATGTGGTCTGCAGTGACCTCTGTATGTGACCTGCTTTGACCTCTGTATGTGACCTGCAGTGACCTCTGTATGTGGCCTACAGTGACCTCTGTATGTGACCTGCAGTGACCTCTGTATGTGACCTGCCGTGACCTCTGTATGTGACCTGCAGTGACCTCTATAGTGACCTGCAGTGACCTCTGTATGTGGCCTGCAGTGACCTCTGTATGTGACCTGTTGTGACCTCTGTATGTGACCTGCAGTGACCTCTGTATGTGACCTGCTGTGACCTCTGTATGTGACCTGCCGTGACCTCTGTATGTGGCCTGCAGTGACCTCTGTATGTGACCTGCTGTGACCTCTATAGTGACCTGCAGTGACCTCTGTATGTGACCTGCAGTGTCCTCTGTATGTGACCTGCTGTGACCTCTATAGTGACCTGCAGTGACCTCTGTATGTGGCCTGCAGTGACCTCTGTATGTGACCTGCAGTGACCTCTGTATGTGACCTGCAGTGACCTCTGTATGTGGCCTACAGTGACCTCTGTATGTGACCTGCTTTGACCTCTGTATGTGACCTGCAGTGACCTCTGTATGTGACCTGCAGTGACCTCTGTATGTGACCTGCAGTGACCTCTGTATGTGACCTGCTGTGACCTCTGTATGTGACCTGCCGTGACCTCTGTATGTGGCCTGCAGTGACCTCTGTATGTGACCTGCTGTGACCTCTATAGTGACCTGCAGTGACCTCTGTATGTGACCTGCAGTGACCTCTGTATGTGACCTGCTGTGACCTCTATAGTGACCTGCAGTGACCTCTGTATGTGGCCTGCAGTGACCTCTGTATGTGACCTGCAGTGACCTCTGTATGTGACCTGCAGTGACCTCTGTATGTGGCCTACAGTGACCTCTGTATGTGACCTGCTTTGACCTCTGTATGTGACCTGCAGTGACCTCTGTATGTGACCTGCAGTGACCTCTGTATGTGACCTGCAGTGACCTCTGTATGTGACCTGCAGTGACCTCTATAGTGACCTGCAGTGACCTCTGTATGTGGCCTGCAGTGACCTCTGTATGTGACCTGCTGTGACCTCTGTATGTGGCCTGCAGTGACCTCTGTATGTGACCTGCAGTGACCTCTGTATGTGACCTGCCGTGACCTCTATAGTGACCTGCAGTGACCTCTGTATGTGACCTGCTGTGACCTCTGTATGTGACCTGCCGTGACCTCTGTATTTTAGGCCTTGAGAACGACATGGTGACCCTGGTGCTGTCAGTGGGGCGATGCCACAGCCTGCAGCACCTCGCTTTGGGAAGAAACTTCACCATGAAGTCCAGGTTGGCTGGAGATGATCCACTGTTTGATTAGAGAACCCAAAACAAGTTGTAATGAAGAAACTATCAAGTTGATAATTAAACCTTTTCATGCTGCAGTCTTCAGCTGTTAAAAGTTTTATTTTGGCTTCTACATTTAAAAAAAACATTTTATAAAGCAAAGATGAAGTTTTTTTATTCAAAACTTGTTTTACATCCATAAAGATATTATAAAAAACATTTACAGAATGAAAAAAAACTCGACTGAGCATAATTTATGCATGAGAGGATAAAATTCTCTCTGTCTGTGTCTGTCTGTGTGTGTCTGTGTCTGTCTGTCTGTCTGTGTCTGTCTGTCTCTGTCTGTGTCTGTCTGTGTCTGTCTGTGTCTGTCTGTCTGTGTCTGTCTGTCTGTGTCTGTCTGTCTGTCTGTGTCTGTCTGTGTCTGTCTGTGTCTGTGTCTGTGTCTGTCTGTCTGTCTGTCTGTGTCTGTGTCTGTCTGTGTCTGTCTGTCTGTCTGTCTGTGTCTGTCTGTCTGTGTCTGTCTGTCTGTGTCTGTGTCTGTGTCTGTCTGTGTCTGTCTGTCTGTCTGTCTGTGTCTGTCTGTCTGTGTCTGTGTCTGTCTGTGTCTGTCTGTGTCTGTCTGTCTGTGTCTGTGTCTGTCTGTGTCTGTCTGTGTCTGTCTGTGTCTGTCTGTCTGTGTCTGTCTGTCTGTGTCTGTCTGTCTGTGTCTGTCTGTGTCTGTCTGTGTCTGTCTGTCTGTGTCTGTCTGTCTGTCTGTGTCTGTCTGTCTGTGTCTGTCTGTCTGTGTCTGTCTGTGTCTGTCTGTGTCTGTGTCTGTCTGTGTCTGTCTGTGTCTGTCTGTGTCTGTCTGTGTCTGTCTGTCTGTGTCTGTCTGTGTCTGTCTGTCTGTCTGTCTGTCTCTTTTCGTCTGTCCTTGTCTGTCTTCCAGAGCTCTAACAGATGTCCTCCAGCGTATAGCTCAGCTCATTCAGGACGATGAGTGTGTGAGTGATTTTAATTTCTCACAATATTCCACTGAATGATGCTAATACGTGCTGTACTAAGTACAATTTTGTAAAGTATGACATTTCTTGATTGTGTGTGTGTGTGTGTGTGTGTGTAGCCCCTCCAGTCCCTGTCAGTGAGTGACTCCAGGCTGAAGACAGGGATGGACATCCTGCTCAGCGCTCTGGGGGGGCACGCTGCTCTGTCTCAGCTGGACATCAGTGGAAACAACATCGGAGACACTGGAGCCAAAATTTTGTCCAAGGCCCTGATGACCAACACCAGACTGAGGTTCACACACACACACACACACACACATACACACACACACACACACACACACCAATATGTTAACAAAACTAACTCATCAGTTATAGAGAAAATGTTTTTTCCCGTCTTACTAAGAAGCTTCTTGTTTGTCCTCATTACAAACATGTAACAATTAACCATCTAATAAATAACAATGACCACTAATGAACCTACTTAAAAATAATTAAAAAAATGAAACTGTAGTTGATAAAAATATAAAAATGTTATATATTTGATGATTTACTAAGGGAAATTTCTCCATGTAACAGGTACTATTTTTTAATAAAACTGTGATTCAGCTGTTCACCACTAGATGTCACCATTTAATTCTGAATGGTATCTGGTTGGTGTTTCCTTTGTGGTGAGGTCATTCACTTCTGACCTTTCGATGGGTCTCAGGTGACTCAGGTACTGACCCTGCCCCCTTCTTCTGTCTGTCAGGACTCTGATGTGGGACAGGAACAATGTGACTGCCAGAGGATTTCAGGATGTGGCTGATGCTTTGGAGAGGTCAGACACACACACACACACACACACACACACACACACACACACACACACACACACACACAGTTTAGGTGGATGCTAAGTATGAAGACAGGTGTGAGTTTTGATGTTGTTGTACAGGAACTTCACTCTGCAGCAGGTGTCGCTTCCCCTGGCTGACATCACACACAGTTACCGTAGCAACCCCGACAGAACCAGAGAGGCACTACACAAGGTCAGCACGTGTGTGTGTGTGTGTGTGTGTGTGTGTGTGAGCCATTTGTGTCCACAGACCATAAAACATAAGTTATCTTTAAAGATAAATGTAATCAACTTGTTTCTCAAAAATCGTTTTATTTGTCAGCTTCTAAAGCATAATAATAATAATAAAGCATTGTGAACTCTGCCTTCTGTGTGTGTGTGTGTGTGTGTGTGTGTGTGTGTGTGTGTGTGTGTGTTCCAGATTCAGCAGTGCTTAGACAGAAACAACCAGAGACAGTGTGAACGAGCAGAACTGCAGCAAGTGTTGAGAACTCAACAATGTGAAAAGGTGAGAAACATAAAATGCATTTATGTCGTCAACGAATCAATTCATCTCCACCTGTTGTCATGTCACGAAAGTTCGAGTGAAGGAAGGTGTGAAGTTAAAGACACTTATTGGCCCCATATACCAGCTTTTGTCTTAGCTGGTCCAGGTCTGTGTTTGAGTCTGAGTCTGTGTTGTCCCCCTTCAGCTGGTTCAGGTCTGACTCTGTGTTGTCCCCCCTCAGCTGGTCCAGGTCTGAGTCTGTGTTGTCCCCCCTCAGCTGGTCCAGGTCTGAGTCTGTGTTGTCCCCCCTCAGCTGGTCCAGGTCTGACTCTGTGTTGTCCCCCTTCAGCTGGTCCAGGTCTGAGTCTGTGTTGTCCCCCCTCAGCTGGTCCAGGTCTGAGTCTGTGTTGTCCCCCCTCAGCTGGTTCAGGTCTGAGTCTGTGTTGTCCCCCCTCAGCTGGTTCAGGTCTGAGTCTGTGTTGTCCCCCCTCAGCTGGTCCAGGTCTGAGTCTGTGTTGTCCCCCCTCAGCTGGTTCAGGTCTGAGTCTGTGTTGTCCCCCCTCAGCTGGTCCAGGTCTGACTCTGTGTTGTCCCCCCTCAGCTGGTTCAGGTCTGAGTCTGTGTTGTCCCCCCTCAGCTGGTCCAGGTCTGACTCTGTGTTGTCCCCCCTCAGCTGGTCCAGGGTCTGAGCCGGCAGCTGGGGGACAGTCTGAGGCGGTGGACCCACTGCAGCGTCCAGGACCTGCAGCCTGACGTCCTGACAGCACATGAAGTTCTACTCAACGCCACAGAGTCTCTGAAGGTAGAAGCTGCTCAGCTGGTTCCACTTCACCTTAAAGAACCAAAGTAATTCCCTCAAGAACCTAAAGTTATCCCACTGCATTAAACGTGTTTACGATGTTCGTTTCAAATGAAAATTCTCACTAAATTATTGATGATTTATGATTTTGGAGGCCAGAATAATAATATCAGGTGGATCTGCTTCACACCACAATGACTCTTTCTGAACAGAAACTAAGTGACGTGAATGTGGATTTGTGATGTTTTGTTGTCTCTGTGCAGCTGTTTCCTGCTCTGTATGAGGTGGGCAGGAACAGCGCCGCTGATGGAGACATGGTGAACTGCATCCTGACCAACGCTGCTGCTGCTCTGACTGATGAGTTCACGAGAAGCATACAGGTAAATTCTCACAGGTAAACTCAGGTAAATTTATGAAGGTAACTTCATACAGGTAAACTCACACAGGTAAATTCATACAGGTAAACATACACAGGTAAATTCATACATGTAAATTCATACAGGTAAACTTACATAGGAAAATTCATACAGGTAAACGTACACAGGTAAATTCTCACAGGTAAACTCAGGTAAATTTATGAAGGTAAATTCATACAGGTAAACATACACAGGTAAATTCATACAGGTAAATTCATACAGGTAAACATACACAGGTAAATTCATACAGGTAAATTCATACAGGTAAATTCATACAGGTAAATTCATACAGGTAAATTCATACAGGTAAACATACACAGGTAAATTCATACAGGTAAATTCATACAGGTAAATTCATACAGGTAAATTCATACAGGTAAACATACACAGGTAAATTCATACAGGTAAATTCATACAGGTAAATTCATACAGGTAAATTCATACAGGTAAACATACACAGGTAAATTCATACAGGTAAATTCATACAGGTAAACTCACACAGGTAGATTCATACAGGTAAACAAACACAGGTAACTTCATGAAGGTCAACTCACACATATAAACTCTCAGGTAACATTAGGACAACACAGGTTAAAACCGGAATCGGTATAATTGATAAGCAGCAATTCCAACACATTCATGGTGATTTTATTGATTGTTTTAAAAATAATTGTAGTCGAAATGGAAACAGACGGACTGCAGTTCCTCAGACGTCCACTAGAGGCTTCACAGCCAGTGTCTCTGTTTCAGGACCTGGCTCAGGACTTCATGAGACGTGCAGAGGACACGTGTCCTCGAGCCGTGCAGCGGTCCAGCGTGTGTGAGGGTGTGTCGGAGTGTGTGTCCAAGAGAAGCCGCCAGACACGCCGGTTCCTGAGCAGCAGTTTGGTGGAGAACATGGGTCAGATCATCAGCAGCAGGCTGAGGTAGAGCAGCTTCATCAGGCTCAGGAGAGGCCTCCAAACACAGCGTGGTTCATCTTCTGTACTTCTGACTCCTTCATTTCAATTCCAGTTTAGTTTGTGTTCAGTTTAGAAGCTTTTGTTTAGGTTTTATAACTTTTATTTTAGTTTAACTGTAATTTGTATTAATACTAGTTTATTTACTGTGTGGTACTGTGTGATCACTTTTCTGAACATGCATTTACTAAAGAGAAGTTGCAGTTAGAGCTCAGTCAGTTTTTGTTGGTTTATTTGTGTATTCCTTATTTGTTTCTGTCCAGTGAGCTGAGGCAGACGCTGAGTGATTGTCTGGCTGAAACCATCAGTGAGCAGCTCATACATGACCTGAGGATGGCTCAGCACAAGATGGTGTGTGTGTGTGTGTGTGTGTGTGTGTGTGTGTGTGTGTGTGTGTGTGTGTGTGTGTGTGTGTGTGTGTGTGTGTGTGTGTGTGTGTGTGTGTGTGTGTGTGTGTGTGTGTGTGTGTGTGTGTGTGTGTGTGTGTGGTAAAATGTTAAATTGATGCGTTGATCGAGTCCTGTATATGCTCTCATGTGGTTTTGTGCTTCCTGTTGATTCCTCAGGATTCTCTTATTGAGGAAACGTCCCACAGAGAACACGGCGTCCCAGAGCTTCACCCGCCGGACGAAGACTTCCCCACGGACGACGTATGGGACACACGGCGTCTCCTTTTCCTGTCGTTCTTCTGTTGTCTCCGTTGGTTCGTCCTCTCACTGTCCTTCTGTCCTTCATCAGTACAGCCCGGCCCTCTGGAGGAACAGCTTCCACAACATGAGCCTCAGGCCTGCATCTTCAGTCCAGAGTACGACATTCACCAGCATCTCTGTCTCTGTCTGTCTCTGCTCTCTACTCATGAAGGTCCTTCCTAAGGATAATTGATTTGAACCATTTTTACTGATAAATGTCCAGATTCTCTGGTTCAGCTTCTGTTCTCTGATTATTTCCTGGTTTCTTTATTCTTCTATAACAGTAAACTGATGATCTTTGGGTTGTGGACAAAAAAGACATTTTAGCTTCAATCTGCAGCTTTAGAAACACTGATCAACATTTTAAGATATTTATTGAACCAAACCAAATCAAAATACTCATTGATTCAATGGGTAAATCAACTATTCAAATAGTTAGTTTCAGCTCTAGTATGTTACAGTTCATGTTTATTTATGGCAAAATAAGATATGTTGTGTTTTTATTATGTGAGACTGAGTTGTTTGTATGAGGAGCCTAGAACAGAAAAGCACAGACAGCCTTGTGTTTTTCTTGTTTTTAACAAGTTTTGCAGCCGCTGTAGTTGATTTGCTGATAAGGACGTTCTGATTGGTTGTAGAACATAAGTCTTAACGAGTTCATCATAAACCATTCGTGGCCACACAGAGATGTTTGGCTAATTGGAGCATGGCCTGTTTACTCTCACACCACTGACTTTACCATGGAGAGGAGGGGGGGTCATGGGGGAGGGGGGGGGGTGGCGGCTGCTCCTTTTGTCTAGAGGATGATTTTATATATATATATATATATATATATATATATACATGCTGCAATTAAATGAAATGTGAGTTTGACAGATAAAACATAACAACAATAATAATAATAAATATTTTATATTTTCTTCGCAGCTTCTGTGTGTGTGTGTGTGTGTGTGTGTGTGTGTGTGTGTGTGTGTGTGTGTGTGTGTGTGTGTGTGTGTGTGTATGTGTGTGTGTAACTGCAGCATCCATCTGCTGTTCTGCTCCTTCTCTGCATGTCTATGTCTATGCCCCCCCCACCCTACATATATAAAGCATGCTTCCTGCTGACAGCGTGGGCTGGAGCCCCCCCCCCCTCTTCCACCCCTCCCTCTCATCCTCTCATCATCATTCTGCTCCTCTCCAGGTCTGTTGGACTCAGACTGGGAGAGAGAGAGGGGAGGGGGAGGGGGAGGGGGGAGTGGCTTCCTCTGGTTGTCAACAGCAACCCCCCTGTCAGTCAGCACTTCGAGCCCCTCCCCTTCCCCCTCCTCTTCCCCGTCCCCCTCCCCCCCGGGACAGCGGGGGAGGGGGCGGAGGGAGGTGGCGGTGGATGCTGCAGCAGCAGCGGCATCAGCGAGAGGAGCGTCGTCGCTTCCTCCTCCTTCTCCTGCTCGCGTCGCGGCTCCAGCTCCGGAGGAGGCCGCCGGCCGCCGAGGTTTCCCCCGACCACAGGCTGCCTTCCCCGGCCACAACCCAGGAGGGTCCCTCGCCGCCCCCATGGAGCCGCTGCCCACCCAGGGACAGAGTCTACGGCACTACACCGCCTCCAGACCACGACCACGACGCACACACACACAGCCCCCCACCACCAGGCCGCAGGTAGGAACGCACACGCACACACACACACACAACAATACACAACATCACACACTGATGCACAGAGAAAATCAGCCTGAGTGAAGGATGAGGATGAGATCTGAGAGAAGAAGAGCTGGAGGAAGGAAGGAGGAGAGGAAGGAAATTGCATAACTACAGAGCAGAGAAGGAGGGAAATATAATTAAAATTAAAATGGTGAGAGGAGCTACGAAAGGATGGAGGAACACTGCATCTATCTATCTATCTATCTATCTATCTATCTATCTATCTATCTATCTATCTATCTATCTATCTATCTATCTATCTCTATTTCCCCTTCTATCTAAGTATTTATATCTTTATTATTTCCATGATGTTGTGGTAATAATGGTTGGTAGCCATTTTTGTCTTTGCATTCTCAAGATCTAATGTAGTCGTGTGTGTGTGTGTGTGTGTGTGTGCGTGTGTGTGTGAGAATAGGTTGATTTTGGGAGTGGTGTTCCCTGGGTTGTTCCCAGAGCTCTCTCTCTCTCTCTCTCTCTCTCTCTCCTGGGAATGCTTTCACTAACTCAATTATTCATGTTTTCACATTAATGGGGGTCCTTTTCTCTTCTGTTCTGTCACAGTGTAAATGGAAAAAGGGATTTCTCTTCGTGTGTGTGTGTGTGTGTGTGTGTGTGTGTGTGTGTGTGTGTGTGTGTTATTTCTCGTTTGCTGCTGCTTGATGTTTTTTAACCTACTTTTGCTCAATAACAACCATTGTGCAGCAGATCATGTGACTTTGTTTATTTTATTTTATTTGTTATTTATGTTGTCACGGTTACTAAACGTCACTGATGACCAGCTTCATTTATTACCAGCTGTTTATTACACAACATTAATCTGATCTGTTGACATGAAAAGGACAAAAGACTGATTATTATAAACCATGACTAGTATCAACTCTTTCTTACATTCAAAAGCAGTTCCACAGATTACAGTTCACAGATTACAGTTCACAGATTACAGTTCACAGATTACAGTTCACAGATTACAGTTCACAGATTATAGTTCATGGATTACAGTTCACAGATTACAGTTCACAGATTACAGTTCACAGATTATAGTTCAAAGATTACAGTTCACAGATTACAGTTCCACAGATTACAGTTCACAGATTACAGTTACATAGTTCACAGATTATAGTTCATGGATTACAGTTCACAGATTACAGTTCACAGATTACAGTTCACAGATTACAGTTCACAGATTACAGTTCCACAGATAACATTTCACAGATTACAGTTCACAGATAACAGTTCACAGATTACAGTCACAGGTTACAGTTCCACAGATTACATTTCACAGATTACAGTTCCACAGATTACATTTCACAGATTACAGTTTACAGATTACAGTTTCACAGATAACAGATTACAGTTCCACAGATAACATTTCACAGATTACAGTTCACAGATTACAGTTACATAGATAACAGATTACATTTCACAGATTACAGTTCACAGATTACAGTTACATAGATTACAGTTCCATAGATAACACATTACAGTTCACA
>JAYKQN010000035.1:2362500-2385000 GCA_036785175.1 Eupleurogrammus muticus | reverse complement strand
TAAATGTAGATGTGACAACAACTATCAACTCAAACGTCACATGATTAACACAGCCAATCAGGAGTCGACCTTTGACCTTTTATCTGGAGTCAGACGCCAACGTCCAGCCTCATCACCCACTCAGACCTGACCTTTGACCTCTGGTGATCAGTTAATGTCAGACAGGGCTGCAGCTGTTGTTGGTTTAAAGAACTCAGTCTATCTGTCAGTCCAAGATCCTCCACAGTCCTGCTGGTTTTACCCTGCTGGTTTTAGTCCTGCTGGTTTTAGTGCTGCTGGTTTTAGTCCTGCTGGTTTTAGTCCTGCTGGTTTTACCCTGCTGGTTTTAGTCCTGCTGGTTTTAGTCCTGCTGGTTTTACCCTGCTGGTTTTAGTCCTGCTGGTTTTAGTCCTGCTGGTTTTAGTCCTGCTGGTGTTAGTCCTGCTGGTTTTAGTCCTGCTGGTTTTACCCTGCTGGTTTTAGTCCTGCTGGTTTTAGTCCTGCTGGTTTTACCCTGCTGGTTTTAGTCCTGCTGGTTTTACCCTGCTGGTTTTAGTCCTGCTGGTTTTAGTCCTGCTGGTTTTAGTCCTGCTGGTTTTACCCTGCTGGTTTTAGTCCTGCTGGTTTTAGTCCTGCTGGTGTTAGTCCTGCTGGTTTTAGTCCTGCTGGTTTTACCCTGCTGGTTTTAGTCCTGCTGGTTTTACCCTGCTGGTTTTAGTCCTGCTGGTTTTACCCTGCTGGTTTTAGTCCTGCTGGTTTTAGTCCTGCTGGTTTTACCCTGCTGGTTTTAGTCCTGCTGGTTTTACCCTGCTGGTTTTACCCTGCTGGTTTTAGTCCTGCTGGTTTTACCCTGCTGGTTTTAGTCCTGCTGGTTTTACCCTGCTGGTTTTACCCTGCTGGTTTTAGTCCTGCTGGTTTTAGTCCTGCTGGTTTTAGTTCTGCTGGTTTTAGTCCTGCTGGTTTTAGTCCTGCTGGTTTTACCCTGCTGGTTTTAGTCCTGCTGGTTTTACCCTGCTGGTTTTAGTCCTGCTGGTTTTACCCTGCTGGTTTTAGTCCTGCTGGTTTTAGTCCTGCTGGTTTTAGTCCTGCTGGTTTTACCCCTGCTGGTTTTAGTCCTGCTGGTTTTACCCTGCTGGTTTTAGTCCTGCTGGTTTTACCCTGCTGGTTTTAGTCCTGCTGGTTTTACCCTGCTGGTTTTAGTCCTGCTGGTTTTAGTCCTGCTGGTTTTACCCTGCTGGTTTTAGTCCTGCTGGTTTTAGTCCTGCTGGTTTTAGTCCTGCTTGTTTTACCCTGCTGGTTTTAGTCCTGCTGGTTTTAGTCCTGCTGGTTTTACCCTGCTGGTTTTAGTCCTGCTGGTTTTAGTCCTGCTGGTTTTACCCTGCTGGTTTTAGTCCTGCTGGTTTTAGTTCTGCTGGTTTTACCCTGCTGGTTTTAGTCCTGCTGGTTTTAGTCCTGCTGGTTTTACCCTGCTGGTTTTAGTCCTGCTGGTTTTCGTCCTGCTAGTTTCACCCTGCTGGTTTTAGTCCTGCTGGTTTTAGTCCTGCTGGTTTTAGTCCTGCTGGTTTTACCCTGCTGGTTTTAGTCCTGCTGGTTTTACCCTGCTGGTTTTAGTCCTGCTGGTTTTACCCTGCTGGTTTTAGTCCTGCTGGTTTCACCCTGCTGGTTTTAGTCCTGCTGGTTTTAGTCCTGCTGGTTTTAGTCCTGCTGGTTTTACCCTGCTGGTTTTAGTCCTGCTGGTTTCACCCTGCTGGTTTTAGTCCTGCTGGTTTCACCCTGCTGGTTTTAGTCCTGCTGGTTTTACCCTGCTGCTTTTAGTCCTGCTGGTTTTAGTCCTGCTGGTTTTAGTCCTGCTGGTTTTAGTCCTGCTGGTTTTTCCCTGCTGGTTTTAGTCCTGCTGGTTTTAGTCCTGCTGGTTTTACCCTGCTGGTTTTAGTCCTGCTGGTTTTAGTCCTGCTGGTTTTACCCTGCTGGTTTTAGTCCTGCTGGTTTTAGTCCTGCTGGTTTTAGTCCTGCTGGTTTTACCCTGCTGGTTTTAGTCCTGCTGGTTTTACCCTGCTGGTTTTAGTCCTGCTGGTTTTAGTCCTGCTGGTTTTACCCTCCTGGTTTTAGTCCTGCTGGTTTTAGTCCTGCTGGTTTTAGTCCTGCTGGTTTTACCCTGCTGGTTTTAGTCCTGCTGGTTTTACCCTGCTGGTTTTAGTCCTGCTGGTTTTAGTCCTGCTGGTTTTAGTCCTGCTGGTTTTAGTCCTGCTGGTTTCACCCTGCTGGTTTTACCCTGCTGGTTTTAGTCCTGCTGGTTTTAGTCCTGCTGGTTTTAGTCCTGATGGTTTTACCCTGCTGGTTTTACCCTGCTGGTTTTAGTCCTGCTGGTTTTAGTCCTGCTGGTTTTAGTCCTGCTGGTGTTAGTCCTGCTGGTTTTAGTCCTGCTGGTTTTACCCTGCTGGTTTTAGTCCTGCTGGTTTTAGTCCTGCTGGTTTTACCCTGCTGGTTTTAGTCCTGCTGGTTTTAGTCCTGCTGGTTTTAGTCCTGCTGGTTTTAGTCCTGCTGGTTTTAGTCCTGCTGGTTTTACCCTGCTGGTTTTAGTCCTGCTGGTTTTAGTCCTGCTGGTTTTAGTCCTGCTGGTTTTACCCTGCTGGTTTTAGTCCTGCTGGTTTTAGTCCTGCTGGTTTCACCCTGCTGGTTTTAGTCCTGCTGGTTTTAGTCCTGCTGGTTTTACCCTGCTGGTTTTAGTCCTGCTGGTTTTAGTCCTGCTGGTTTTAGTCCTGCTGGTTTTAGTCCTGCTGGTTTCACCCTGCTGGTTTTAGTCCTGCTGGTTTTAGTCCTGCTGGTTTTTCCTCCTTTAGTTAGTTAGTACATCTTTAGCCACTTTTGGCCAGAGGTTCTAAACCATGATCACCTCTACTATAAACTCAGTGAGATCAGTTATCAGATGCATCATCCTGATTATCACTGATTTATTTCTACACTGATTATCACTTTATTTTTTATATTTATTTATTTATACACAGACATACTTTCACAGTTTTTTATAGTTTCACAAACCTTTTTGCATTTCAATACCAGAATCTGGTCTCTGGTTCTATTTTTGGTATCACCCCTGAGGTCAGTCTGAGGTCAGGTGATCAGTCTGAGGTCGGTCTGGGGTCGTACTGAGGTCAGGGGGTCGTACTGAGGTCAGGGGGTCGTACTGAGGTCAGGTGGTCGGTGTTTTGTCTGCATGACCTTGTCTTGTCTCCTGATGAGCATGTGTCTTGAGGCCTGCAGCAGTAGTTTTAGTACTGAGTGTCTCTTCTTGTCTGTTGCTCTTTCTGCTGTCTCCCTGCTGCAGAAAAGGCCGGTGGGAGGAGTCACACCCTGCCCAAGCCACTCCCCCAGAGTCAAGCTCCACCCCCTCAGCCTCAACCCCCTTTTCCTCCTCGTCTGACAACATCACCTCCTCCGCCCCCACAGTCACGCCCCCCTCCGCCCCCTCTCCCGACACGTTCTTCACGTCCTCTGACGTTCCATCCCTCCCTACATCCTCCCCTCTTCCCACCTCCTCTCCCGTCACCTCCTCCTCCTCCACACTTCCCACCAAAAACATCAAGAAAAAGTTTGGCGACTTCTTCGCCTTCAAGAGGGTTCGAGCCGGCAGAGCCGCCAAGGTGGGCGGGGCCGAGGGGGGGGAGGTAAAGGTCAAAAGGACCTCCATCACTGACCTCATCCGACCCCTCCGCGAGGCCAAAGAGAGGGACAGAGAGAGGGAGAGAGAGAAGGAGAGAGGGGCGAGGTCAGTGGAGGATTCTAACGTTTCTAATGATGCCGCCACCACAGAAGGAACCGCCGCCAGCCGCCGTCTTGCGAGCGACACGGGGGAAACTGTGGCGGCGCCTGCCGAGACAATAGCTGCAACGACGCCTCCTAGTGACGCCACTCCCTCCTCCCCCACCGTCACCGCGACCCCTAACCTAGCCTCCGCCGCCACGCTCGCTGACCTGCAGGAGGAGGTCGTGATCTCACTTCCTGTGCTGCCAGGCAGAAGCCCCAGCCCCGTGGCCACGCCACCTCTGACCGACCCAGACCACGGCGAGACGCTGGTGAAGGAGATGAAGGCGGGCGGAACACCGTTTGGAGAGAGGAGGCTGAAGGTCACCAAGAGGTCCCTGAGAGAAGGGAAGAGCCAGAGTCTGATTCTGCTGACGGGATCAGAACCAGAGGACAAGGTGAGAGCACACGGACCAAAGTCAGCTTTGTTTAACATTAGCGCCTCCTACCGATTAAAACAGGCTGTTCTGGGTCAGGTGGGCAGTGTAAGGTCAGTCAGAGGTCAGGAGGTCAGTCAGAGGTCAGGAGGTCAGTCTGGGGTCATTGTGAGGTCAGGAGGTCAGTCTGGGGTCACTGTGAGGTCAGGAGGTCAGTCTGGGGTCACTGTGAGGTCAGGAGGTCAGTCTGGGGTCACTGAGGTCAGGAGGTCAGTCTGGGGTCACTGTGAGGTCAGGAGGTCAGTCTGGGGTCACTGTGAGGTCAGGAGGTCAGACTGGGGTCAGTGTAGGTCAGTCAGAGGTCAGGAGGTCAGACTGGGGTCAGTGTAGGTCAGTCAGAGGTCAGGAGGTCAGACAGAGGTCAGGAGGTCAGTCAGAGGTCAGGAGGTCAGTCAGAGGTCAGGAGGTCAGACTGGGGTCAGTGTAGGTCAGTCAGAGGTCAGGAGGTCAGTCAGAGGTCAGGAGGTCAGACAGAGGTCAGTGTAGGTCAGTCAGAGGTCAGGAGGTCAGACAGAGGTCAGGTGGTCAGTATATACATGGTTAACCCTCAGAAACAGCTTTGTAGATCATTTCTTACAAAAGCAACTGTGAACTGAATATTCTTATTTTTACATTCCTCCATATTTTTCCCAGCAATTGCTACGCATCGCTTTAATTGTCTGTTTTACCTTTTTACTCAGTGAACAAACCTCAATATTCCTCAAATCTGATTTTCTATTCAAAACATTGTTCACCCTGGGTAAATTAGATTTATTTCTGTACATTATTTGGATTTTTTTCTAATGTACCGAAACATTAAATTTAGTGACCTGACATTGAAAAAATAATTGTTTAATGTGCTTATAATAAACAGCTTTATTATTAATATGTTTGGCTTGTTTTTATAGAATGTGTGTGTGTGTGTGTACGTACGTGTGTGTGTGTTGTTGCAGAAACACGTATCTGAAAGCACATCTAGTTTTGAACAGAGGCTCCAGGTGATGCTGCACAGAATGGGCGTGGCTAAATCTCCACCTGCCGACATCAAGATGAATCAGGTGTGTGTGTGTGTGTGTGTGTGTGTGTGTTTAAACATGTTGGATGTGAACAGGTCTATGATCCTATTAACCGTCTCCACTGCTCTAATGTTGTGGTTAATGTCTGTTCTAGAATAAAGACGAGGAGCTGAGGAAAGCCAACTCTGAGGGTAAGAGTCGATGATCATTACTACAAAAGGGGAAAATGTATACAAGATGTCTCTCCTCAGCTAATTTATATCTGTGTCCTGGTAAGACAAGAATACAAGAAAAATAACCTACGAGTATGGTAAAAATACAACAAACATGGATAAATGAAGAGATATCACAATTCAAAGTACAGTTAAATACAAGTTGTTTTCATTGCATTTAAACTTGGATTAAAATTGTGAAACTTTCTGTCTTCAGGGGCTATACTGGACAAACCTAAACCACCTCCCACATACATGAAGCCCAGAACCATGTCAACGTCATCAGGTAACCAGGTGACCTCCAAACGAGTTACAGAATCAACAACAGGCTGATGTCTGAGCTTCTGCTCGAATGTTTCTAGTTCACTGAAGAAAATAAATCCTGGAAGTCGTGTTAGAAACATCCAGGAACTACTACTGACACTTTAAATATCTGAATATTTAGGTCGATTTGAAGGGTCGTTTGATTCTGTCTCACGTCCTGTAATGTGATCGAACATCTGGATACATGAACATCTGGATAGATGCACTGAACATTTGCAGCATAACGAGCTAAACCACATGTCTTTACTTCAGTTGTAGGAACCAGTTGTTGAGTTGTACTAGAATTAGCTGTGATGTCATCACACTGCTGGCCCCTGATTGGACCAGCAGCATCAGTCCTGACTCACCTGTCTGAGCTCCCTGTTAACATTTGTCTCCTTTTGTTTTTTCCAGCTGACCCCAGGCATCCTGTGAGAGCTCTAGACCCGGTCCGGCCGGACCCCCCCGTCCTCCCGAAACCCGCCGTCCCCGACCGCCCCGTTGGCCCTCTACCACCAAAACCCACTGTGGCGGCTAAGCCACTCCTCCCCACCCCTGCTGCTCCTCGTCCCTCCTCTGCACCGCCTTCCAGCTGCTCAGCAGAAAGAGTCCAGCTGAGAGCTCACACTCAGGAGAATCTTCCACAGGTGAAGATATAAAACACCTGAACGCCGCAGGTGAAGATAAAAACACCAGGAAGCTGCAGGTGAAGATATAAAACACCTGAACGCCGCAGGTGAAGATATAAAACACCTGAACGCCGCAGGTGAAGATATAAAACACCTGAACGCCGCAGGTGAAGATTAAAACACCAGGAAGCTGCAGGTGAAGATATAAAACACCTGAACACCCCAGGTGAAGATATAAAACACCTGAACGCCCCAGGTGAAGATATAAAACACCTGAACGCCGCAGGTGAAGATATAAAACACCTGAACGCCGCAGGTGAAGATATAAAACACCTGAACGCCGCAGGTGAAGATATAAAACACCTGAACGCCGCAGGTGAAGATATAAAACACCTGAACGCCACAGGTGAAGATATAAAACACCTGAACGCCGCAGGTGAAGGTTAAAACACCAGGAAGCTGCAGGTGAAGATATAAAACACCTGGAAGCTGCAGGTGAAGATATAAAACACCTGGAAGCTGCAGGTGAGGATATAAAACACCTGAACGCCGCAGGTGAAGATATAAAACACCTGAACGCCCCAGGTGAAGATATAAAACACCTGAACGCCGCAGGTGAAGATATAAAACACCTGAACGCCGCAGGTGAAGATATAAAACACCTGAACGCCGCAGGTGAAGATTAAAACACCTGGAAGCTACAGGTGAAGATATAAAACACCTGGAAGCTACAGGTGAAGATATAAAACACCTGGAAGCTGCAGGTGAAGATTAAAACACCTGGAAGCTGCAGGTGAAGATATAAAACACCTGAACGCCGCAGGTGAAGATATAAAACACCTGGAAGCTGCAGGTGAAGATTAAAACACCTGGAAGCTACAGGTGAAGATATAAATCACCTGGAAGCTACAGGTGAAGATATAAAACACCTGGAAGCTACAGGTGAAGATATAAAACACCTGGAAGCTGCAGGTGAAGATATAAAACACCTGAACGCCCCAGGTGAAGATATAAAACACCTGGAAGCTGCAGGTGAAGATTTAAATCACCTGAACGCCGCAGGTGAAGATATAAAACACCTGGAAGCTGCAGGTGAAGATATAAAACACCTGAACGCCGCAGGTGAAGATATAAAACACCTGGAAGCTGCAGGTGAAGATTAAAACACCTGGAAGCTACAGGTGAAGATATAAAACACCTGGAAGCTACAGGTGAAGATATAAATCACCTGGAAGCTGCAGGTGAAGATATAAAACACCTGGAAGCTGCAGGTGAAGATATAAAACACCTGGAAGCTGCAGGTGAAGATTAAAACACCTGGAAGCTGCAGGTGAAGATATAAAACACCTGGAAGCTGCAGGTGAAGATATAAAACACCACAGTATAAAATAGACTGATGCATTCATAAATCTTATTACCTGTCTTACAACAATATTTTGTCGTTTAATACATGTGAATCAGATGTTTTTTGTGTTTTGTTACTACAGAAACTTTGTGCGTAAAACATCATTTTTCTGACCCTTCAGAAAAAGTCTCTTTCTACTGGAGCTTTAACGAATCTGTGGCTCTGTCAGAAAATTTTCTGAATTTAACCTCAAAAAGCAAAAACTCCAGGTCAGAAACTCCCCAGTAAAGAGCCCTCCCAGGTCTCTTGTTGAGTCTCTGCTTTCTGTCCTCAGCCTGGCGTCCAGGAGGCTGCAGCCTGGTCCTCGCCCCCCAGGACAGACCCGCTTCCTCCAGCCCCCTCATGGGGGGGTCCAGGCCCCCAGCGGCGCAACGAAAAAGCACAATCAGTGACGGAGGGTACGTAGGAAACACGAATAAACCATCTGGAGGGGGCTCAGGGTCACATTAACAACGTGGTCCCACATAGTTCACGCTATTAAACTCTATTCAAGGTTTAAAAAATAACCCTCAACTACATGAAATAAAACTTTGATGTGATGAAACATGTTTTGATGTTTTTATTACTTAAATTGGCCTAAATAATAGATAAATATATCGTTCAAATATGTTTCATGATAGTTTGATGCTATTTAAGTCAATGTGGCTCCATCAGGTTGTTGTATCAGGAACTTTACATATTATTGACTTATGGAAACTAATTCATTTTACTTTATTACAAAAATAAAAACTATGAATTTTTACAGACTATAGTAAAACAGGCAAAAAAACAAGAGTTTCATGTAGTTGATGGTTGCATCTGGTCAAATATATAAAAATATCACTACTTGTCTTGAGAATTAAATGAGATGAAAGAACTCAGAGTTCTATACGTGATGGTATAAAATGTTATACATGTAAGTCAATGGACGGAGAATCTGGATGTGCATAAAACCGCTGGAGGTGTTGGGAGGAGGAAATGAGGTTTAACGTCGTTTGCATCTCGCTCCTTCTCCAGAGAGTCTTCCTAAGCCACGCCCACACCTGAAGCCCCTCCCACAGCGGCGAGCGGTGTCCGTGCACGAGGACACGCTGGCCATGACACAAGGTGAGTGACCAAACCTGTAAAAACAGAGTTAAATATTCACTCAATAAACTCTCTGAACAAACTTTCCTATAAAGACTTTGTGCTTATTAATCATCTGATTCTACACATTTACTCTAAAAATGCTGTTTTTATGCTAATAAATCACAGACTTGTATTTCAGTCAGTCGTCATATTGAGTGATGATACAAAATGGAAAATAAAACATAGAAATAGCAGCTAATGAACCGTAACATGAACTCTTCTGCCCTCAGCTATATGAGCCTATACAGCCTAGACAGCGAGCTAAACAAAATGGTCCAGGAGTCCGAAGAAGATTTCAGAGTCTTTACTTGCACCATTCTTATTTTGTGAAACTGAAAAAGTACAAAAATAAAGATACATTTCAATCTACTGTACTCTCCTTTTTCACACATTCAAATCATATATTTCATTTAAATGCAAACATTAATCCCGTTTGGTTAGAACTACTGCAAAGTTCTCAGCAATGCTAGCTAGCACATTTCTCAACATTCAGTCTCATAAACCTTACAAACACGAAAATATGAGTCTAAAGTAACATTAGCACATGTACATAAACTTATTGTGAAGATTAACTTACAGATTGTCCTGTATCAAGCGTTTTCAACGAGCAACACGAACCGCATGTCTTTCTCTGACTTCTACTGTCTGTACAATGACTAAACTGAAAGTAAGTTCCTGATGTAAACAACGATACCTAAATTCGCCACAAGGTGGCAGTATCTTACCATATAACAGGCAGTATAAACCAAAAAGCAAACCAAAAAGCTAGGGACAGAATACTCCCCGCCTGACATCTTAAGGATGTCACCCAAACAAACGTATGCAAAACATTTCAAAAGGATATTGAATGAGTCCACAGTCTCTTAAGCAGTGTCCTTGGACACCAGAAGTACGACTTCATTTATGGGCCGTAAGAAGAGTCTCTGTTCACCCTTGCGCACGACTTTGACCTCTATCTTTCTGACTCTGCCATCATCACTGGGAAAAGTTCTGTTGACGAGTCCGATGGGCCAGTCATTTCTCTTCTCCTGACCATCCTTCAGCAGGACCACATCTCCTACTTGTAGGTTGGGCCTCGGTGTCCTCCACTTTCGGCGATCTTGGAGCCCACTGATATATTCTTTCCGCCATCTCGCCCAGAAGACCTCAGCCAGGTATTGCACGCGCCGCCACTGCCCTCTCAAGAGGTCACGGCTTTCAAACTGGCCTGGTGGCACTGGTGGCATGCCATGCTTTTGTGTGAGCAGCATGTCGGGAGTGAGAATCATAGGGTGCTCTGGATCTGTGGAGACTGTTGTAAGGGGCCCTGCATTCACTATTGCTGTAACTTCAGCCATGAATGTTACCAGCACCTCGTGAGTGAGCTTTGCTTGGCCATGTTGCAGTAGCATCGCATCCAGGATTCGGCGGGCAACTCCTATCATGCGTTCCCAGGATCCGGCCATGTGTGACGCATGAGGAGGATTAAACTGCCACTGGCAACCGTTGTCCTGAAGGTAAGTGTCAATGTTTTTGTTGTGGCATCCCTTCTTGTCAATCTGCAGCTCTTTGCAGGCGCTCACAAAGTTGGTCCCGCAATCAGACCTGAGCAGTTTCGCAGCACCCCTGATCGCAAAGAAACGGCGCAGAGCATTGATGAATGATGATGTGTCCATTGATTCTATGATTTCGATATGTATGGCACGTGTACTCATGCATGCAAAGATGACCGCCCATCTTTTGGCCTCTGCTTGACCTCCCCTTGTCTTTCTTGCTGTGACGGTCCATGGACCAAACACATCCAGACCCACGTATGTGAATGGAGGGTCTGAACATAGTCTGTCCTTAGGCAGGTCAGCCATGAGCTGCTCTTCTTGTCTGCCTCTAAGCCTGCGGCATGTGACACAATTGAAGACGGTCCTACTCACAGCTCTCTTTCCTCCCACAATCCAAAAGCCAGCGGCTCTAACCGCCCCTTCAGTGAAATGTCTGCCCTGGTGGTAGACTTTTTCATGGAAGTGCCTGACTATTAACTCAGTCACATGATGTCTTCTCGGAAGAAGAATAGGATGTGTTTCATCCAAACTCAGTTGAGCTCTTGTTAGTCGACCTCCGACCCGAAGAAGCCCACTAGTGTCCACAAATGGGTTCAGTTTGCTAAGTTAGCTGGACTTTTTCACAGGCTCATGCCGCTCCAAACATTCTAACTCATCAGTGAACATCTCTCTCTGAACAGTGAGAATGACTTTGACTTTAGCTTGATGAAGCTGTTCTTCACCAAGGTTCAAGCTACATTTATGCCAGCCGTGACAGACATTCTCTTGCTTGTCTTTGAAGCACTTCACAATGTGCTGCAGTCTCGCAATGGTTTTTAGCAGAATGGTCCAACTAGAAAATCTTTCAAATCTAGCACTTCCTAGTTTACCTTCAAACAGAGTGGTGGCACAGGTCACGACCTCTGGACGCAGCTCTGGATCCGCGCTGGGCTCCACAAGGGTGTAGGGCTCTTCCTGTGTTTGACTTTGCCTCGAGTCCGTGAGAAAGGCTGGTCCACTCAGCCAAGTGGAGAGAGAGAGCTGTTCAGCGGGCAGCGCTCTCGTGGCATGGTCAGCGGGATTCAGATGAGTGGGCACAAAATGCCACTGGTGTGCCTGCGTAGACCGCTTGATGCGTTGCACGCGGTTATGGACGTAGACATAGAAACGTCTCTTTTCATTAAAGATGTAGCCAAGCACTACTTTTGAGTCTGTAAAGAAGTTCACTTCATCCACATCAATGTCTAGCTCCTCTTGAACTAACTCTGCTACTTCCACTGCCAGTACTGCAGCGCAGAGCTCCAGTCTTGGGATGGTGATGTCTGGTTTGGGAGCAAGCTTTGCTCTGCCGAAGAGGAAGCCCACTTCACTGTGGCCATCAGCATTTGTAAGCTTCAAATAAGTAACAGCACCCACTGCTTTTATGGATGCATCACAGAAAATGATTACCTCTTTCCTCTGTGCAGTGGACGAGGGGATCGAGGTGTACATTCTTGGAATGCTCAGCTGCTGCAGGTGCTTTAGAGAATCTTTCCATCTTTCCCAGATGTCCTGCTTTTCCTTTGGCAGCTGTTCATCCCAGTCACAGATGTCAGAAGAGATATCTCTCAGGATGGCGCGACCTTCAATGCTTACAGGAACCGCAAAGCCGAGGGGGTCAAACAGGCTGTTGATGGCCGATAACACTCCACGCTTTGTAAACGGCTTCTCACTGGTGGTCACCTGGAATATGAACAGGTCTGTGGACAAGTCCCATCCTAACCCTAGGGTGCGCTGCATGGATGGAGTGCTTTGTCCAAGGTCCAGGCCCTGCAGCCCAGTGGCTAGATCTTCATCAGGAAAGGCGCCTGTGATAGTTGAACTGTTGGACGAAATCTTGTGCAGGCGTATATTTGACTGTGCCAGCATTTCCTGAGTTCTGTGCAGCACATCAATAGCCTCAGTCTCTGTAGAGAAGGACTTTAGTCCATCATCCACATAAAAGTGGCGTTCAATGAACATCCTTGCATCATTTCCATATTCTTTCTCACCTTCAATGGCCGTTCTCTTTAGCCCATAGATGGCGACTGAGGGTGATGGGCAGTTTCCAAATACATGGACCCTCATTCGAAACTCTGTAATGTTTCCATCCAGGTCATGATTCTGAAACCACAGGAACCGAAGGTAATCTCGGTGCTCCTCTTTGAGGATGAAGTTATGGAACATTTGCTCCACGTCTGCCATCACGGCATACGGTTCAAGTCTGAATCAGATGAGCACACCGACCAGAGTGTTATTGAGGTCTGGGCCCTTGAGCAGCACATCATTAAGGGACACATTGTTGCATTGAGCACTCGAGTCAAAGACTATCCGGATCTTTCCCGGCTTTTGCGGATGGTAAATGCCAAAGCTCGGCAGATACCAGCATTCTTGACCAGCGCTAATGGGAGGAGCATGTTCCGCATGGTTCTTGCTAAACATCTTCTCCATGAACTCCACATAATGATTTTTCATCTCTGTGTTCTTTTTCAGTGTCCGACGGAGAGACATCAGACGCTGGACCGCTTGACTTCTGTTGTCTGGCAGGCGCTGCCGAGTGAAACGAAAAGGGAGTGGAGCCACCCAATTATTGGCGTCATCTTTGTGGAATTCTCTGTTCATGATATCCAGAAATGTTTGGTCTTCTGTAGAAAGAGACAGCTTATCATCATCTACTGTTTGCTTGAAGATGAGTTTGCCTACATCATCTTTAGTCTGTGTCTTTTCACCGAGGGGGCAGGTGTTTGTAAACCTCTCCCTGACATGAATTCTGTTCTCACAAGGGGTGAGAAAACTGGGTCGCCCATTTTCAAGTATGCTTGTCTTGAAAGAGTTCACAGTGGGTTTATGAGCTCCTGTAAGGCATACGTCCCCTATGATCACCCACCCTAGATCAAGGCATTGGGCGTAAGGTGCATCATGTGGGCCGTTCACCTGACTGCGTACCTTGTGTGCCCGAATGATATCCCTACCCAGGAGGAGGAGAATCTCTGCAGAGGGATCCAGTGGGGGTATCAGAGACGCAACAGACTTCAGATGAGGGTGATGAGCCGCCGCCTCAGGAGTTGGTATCTCTTTCCTATTATCAGGAATCTGGTTACATTCAGTGAGTGTTGGTAATGGCATTGACACTTTGCCATCTAAGCCCTCAATGACGAACCCATTGGCTCTTCTCCCACTGGTGTTCGTTATGCCAGAGCATGTCTTCATAGTGTAAGGTAGGGCTTCACATTGCACATTAAACATATCAAAAAAGGTAGACCTTGCCAGTGACACATTGCTCTGGTCATCTAACATTGCATACATTTTCTTCTTCTTTTCAGGGAACTTGCTTGGATAAACATAGACCAGGCATATCTTTGAGCATGACTTTCCCTGTAGCCCGTTCCCACATACCTCTGTGCAGCTTGACGAGGTTTCGATGGAGTTTGGCTTGTCCAGCTCCCCGCCTTGACCCTCTGTAGCTGTCTGTGGAACTTTAGCTGACCAGGGTGGAGGACCAGTATGCATTGCAGACACATGGCTATTGCTGTTGCATTCTGAACAGTGAATCTCTGCTTTACAGTCTTTGGCCCTGTGCTCTGTTGATATGCAACATTTATAGCAAATCGAATGCTCTTTGAGTAAAGCTTTTCTCTCATCCAACATCTTCATTCTAAAGCCCCTACATTTAGCAAGTGAATGTGGCTTCTTATGAATGGGACATTGCTTATCTGGGTCAAGAGGTGGCGTATTGGCAGTAGCACCAGGTGTGTCAATCTCTGTTTTGTTTGCTGTGATGGGTGTTTTCATTTTCGTCTGCTTTACTAGCGCTTTTTCAGCTTTGGGATGTGGTGTGCTGTAGCCTTGTAATATAAAGCTGGGGTCTGTTTTCATTTCAGCGTGACTGTTCACGAACTCGACAAAATAAGAAAAGGGTGGATAAATGGCATTGTGTTCTTTCTTGTATCTCGTTCCTTGCTTGATCCACGCCTCTTGGAGATTATTTGGAAGCTTATCTACTATGGGGTTTATTCCTCTCGATGTGTCAAGGAAACTGAGGCCTGGCAGATAACCCTCATTCTTAGCTGCTAGTAGTTCAAGAAGAAGATCAGCAAGCTCTAGCAGTAGGTGGTTGTCTTTGTAGAAGATCCTAGGGAAACTCTCCAGACGTTTGAACAGGGACGCCTCAATGGCTTCGGATGAGCCATAATTCTTGTCCAGCCGTTGCCACAGACGTCGGAGACCTGTCTCTGGATTGTTCACGTGGACTGCTCTAATCCTCAGGGCATGTTGAAGCGACTCCCCGTCAAGCCACTTTGTGAGTAGGTTTAGTTCCTCGCTAGCTTTGAGGTTTAGTCCTTCGATGCCATTGCAAAACATAGACTTCCAGGATATATAAGTCTCTGGTTTGTTGTCAAAGACCTTGAATCCGGAGGTCAGAAGATCACGGCGTGCTAAGTAGGTGGCGAGATCTGACATTTCTGTTGTTCTTGGGATTGATCTGCCTCGTGAATGTGTGTTGTCTGTTCTAGTGCCTATGTTAAAGACAGGTGGGGGTTGGTAAGGCTGCCATCCAGCGGGTGTCTCTGCAGCCCACCCAGGTGTATACTGAGTAACCGGTTGTGGCACACTGCGATACAGTTCATGTGTTTCAGCGGGCACAGGCTGAGAGTCTCCCTGAGGCAGTTCTTCCCTCTTCAATTCAGGGTGATCACTAAAGTGGGTTTTAATATATTCTTCAATGCGTTTAACTGGTTCAGGCGTTGTTACTGGAATAGCTGGTGTAGTCACTTCTCGGTCATCAGGGCCTTCAGCTGCCTCCTCGAGAACTCTAGCTGCAGCGAGGGCTGCTTCAGCCTCACCCTGCTGCTTATGAGCATTCAGCCTTGCTTCAATCCGTGCCTTTTCGACCTCGATATCGATCTGGCGTCTGGCGAACTCGGCTTTGGTGCGGGCAGCTTCAGCTGTAGCTCGTGCTTGTGCTGCAGCCAGGCTTGCACTTGACTTGCTTGACCGGCGTGAAGATGACGTTTTAGCTGATCCACACTCTGATCTGACCTCCATCTGGGAGATGGGAGGGCTACCATCGACACAGGACATCTTAAACGGTTGGAGATGTAGCTCTTGGTGATTAACTTGACGTGTTGACTAATCTTTTCACTCTTCTGCCCTCAGCTATATGAGCCTATACAGCCTAGACAGCGAGCTAAACAAAATGGTCCAGGAGTCCGAAGAAGATTTCAGAGTCTTTACTTGCACCATTCTTATTTTGTGAAACTGAAAAAGTACAAAAATAAAGATACATTTCAATCTACTGTACTCTCCTTTTTCACACATTCAAATCATATATTTCATTTAAATGCAAACATTAATCCCGTTTGGTTAGAACTACTGCAAAGTTCTCAGCAATGCTAGCTAGCACATTTCTCAACATTCAGTCTCATAAACCTTACAAACACGAAAATATGAGTCTAAAGTAACATTAGCACATGTACATAAACTTATTGTGAAGATTAACTTACAGATTGTCCTGTATCAAGCGTTTTCAACGAGCAACACGAACCGCATGTCTTTCTCTGACTTCTACTGTCTGTACAATGACTAAACTGAAAGTAAGTTCCTGATGTAAACAACGATACCTAAATTCGCCACAAGGTGGCAGTATCTTACCATATAACAGGCAGTATAAACCAAAAAGCAAACCAAAAAGCTAGGGACAGAATATGAACAAATAGAAAGAAATGAACAAAATATCTTTAGATTTACACTAACGACTATAATAACCATTAATCGATTAGTTGTTTGGTTCATTTAATGGTGGAAAATGTCTTTTTTTGTCCACAACCCAAAGATCATCAGTTTACTATTATAGAAGAATAAAGAAACCAGGAAATAATCAGAGAACAGAAGCTGAACCAGAGAATCTGGACATTTATCAGTAAAATGACTTAATCCATTATATGATCATGAGAAGTTGGAAACTAATCAATGAATGGACTAACTAATCATCGTCAATAACTTTTCGTTTTCATTGATTCTCTCAGAGCTGAAGGCCGTGCTGCAGAAGTCTCCCATCCGTTTCCGTGGCAACAGAGCGGACCTGCCCACCTGCTCCGAGGATCCCCCAGGTGTAGAGAGAGCACGGCGGCGTGAGGATGGTGAGGGGGCGGAGCCTGTGGTCTGGTCAGTGATGCTTCTGATTGACAGGATGCGTGATGTGTTTTTCCGTCTGTGGTCAGACAGGGAACCGGCGGAGGAGAAGGGGGAGGAGCCTAAGGCCAGACACCAAGCGGAGAAACCCACCCCCACGAGTCCCGGCGCCGCTCCGGCTTTGTTCCTCCAGGAGAAGACGCCGGCGTCCCCGTTGCCGCAAGAAAAGAACGCCAGCACAATCTCCCCCCACGCCCTGCGGCCCCCCCCAGACAGGAAGACTGGGGGAGTGGCGGCGGAGGGATACGGCACAAAGGAGAAAGGGGAGGCGGCCTGTCGACAGCACGCTACAAAGACAGAGCCCGCGGACCAAAGAACTGAGCCCCCCCCGGCAGAATGACACAGACTCACCTGGGGAGGGATCTGTGACATCACAGAGATCAGGGAGTGGGTGGGTGTGTAAAGATGAGAGAGTGATGCCTGTCCACTGAAGCCACGCCCCTTTCAACTATAACCCCGCCCCTGTCAGGATCTTACTGAACTGTTCTCGAGTTTCACGTCAGTGTCAAACGCGGTGCTACCTAGCATATGCTAACATTAGCTTGCATATGGTAACACCAGCTAGCATATGCTAACATTAGCTAGCATATGGTAACACAAGCTAGCATATGCTAACATTAGCTAGCATACGTAACATTAGCTAGCATATGCTAACATCAGATAGCATCTGTTAGCATCGGCTACCTTCTGTTAGCATCGGCTAGCATCTGTTAGCATCTGTTAGCATCAGTTAACATATGTTAGCATTGGCTAGCATTTGTTAGCATCAGCTATCTTATGTTAGCATAAGCTAGCTTATGTAGCATCGGCTAGCATCTGTTAGCATCGGCTAGCTTCTGTTAGCATTGGCTAGTGTCTGTTAGCTTCTGTTAGCATCAGCTAGCTCAGTGAGGTACTGGTATATATGCAATCTCAACACCAACATCAGGTTTTTGTTTCATCAGTTCAGCTGCTCATTCATGTTGATTTGCTGATGACAGACGACATAAAATATATAAATATTCTGTTTTTCTTTGCCTTAAACTTTTAGAAGTTTCCCAGAATCTTTTCAGTAAAAACACCTGCCCAGGTTTACATGTTTGATTCCAGTCAGGACAAACAGCTGTCAGAACAGCCAATCAGAACGAAGCTGCTGAATCCTCGACAGGAAACGACCCGATGGTTCGTTTCAGTTTCTTCATCTTTATTTTAGCTCCGATCGATCACTGTGATCCATCGACGTCGTTTTTCAGCAGCAGAATCTCTGGACAGTTTAACAGCTTCATTCTGTCCCAAGTCGACTTTTTAAATCCACTTTCCTTCAGTGTGACGTCGTTCAGAACCAACCAGTGATCATCAGACCGCGGCTCGTTTTAATAAAAACCTTTTTATGAGCAGACAGACGTGATTTCAGGGAGTTGGTGGAGTTTGTGACTCGGTTCATCTGGTGCTGTCAGAGACGAGGAGGGAGAGTTTTATTTTCTACCGTCATGTTTATCTTTGCCTTGCACGGAATTCAGAATATGTAAAAACCACAGAAAGCAACAAAAACTAAGAACAGAGTGTAAATCCAAACCTATACTTGTTAATACTTATTAAAAAGTTGTTTGAATTGTGTCAAAAATTTGCGTTTTCTCATTTTTCATAAGATTTTATGTCATGTTTCTCTATTCTGTATTAGTTTCATCACTGAAGGTTTGATTATTTATTCATTAATAATTAAGTGCTCAGAGGGTTGTGTATCTAATAAAGTTTTATCCACACTAGAGCTGCAGTAATTAGTCAATTAATTGATTAGTTGTTAACTCTCACATTAATTACGAGCTGTTGGATAATCAATAAGTCATTTTTTATTCTAAAATGTCCAGATTCTCTGGTTCCAGCTTCTGTTCTCTGATTATTTCCTGGTTTCTTTATTCTTCTATAACAGTAAACTGATGATCTTTGGGTTGTGGACAAAAAAAGACATTTTAGCTTCAATCTGCAGCTTTAGAAACACTGATCAACATTTAACAACATTAATGAACCAACTAATCTATTTATCGTTGAAATAATCAATAGATTATTGATCAGAATTAATTTAGTTGGAGCTCTAACGTGGAGAATAATAAATCAAATATCAGAACACAACAAGTTGATTTCACTTTGTCTTCTATCACATTTAGTATTCAATAACTTCATACAGGATTTTATAAAGTAAAGACAAGTAAATAAATAACAAACACATTAACCAGCAGGAAATCCATGATTAGATTAACTTCATGTTTCTGTTGCGTCAGTTTAATGTTTTAAATCAGTATTCTTAAAACATGGTTGTTTGTTGTCACCATTTTTTTTATTATATTTTTTTTATGTTCAGAACTACAAAAAAAGATTTAGGTTAATACAATCTAATCTAATCTAATAATTTCTTCAAGGTATTGCAGCAGCTAAAACAGAACAAAAAGTAAAAGAAGACAAATCTGTCATTTAAGCATTTTATTGTGCATTAGCCAGACAGATTTAGTAGCTAAATAACAATATAAAGAAGTTTACAGTTAATTCTTTGGGTAAAAATATTTCATCTTCAGTCCAGTATCAGAGCAGATCTTTGTTTTACTAAAATAAAAATCTGCTTCATGCACGACGGTTATCTAACATCATCTTCACCAACTTAGTCTACAATTCTGTGAGGTCACAGGTTAACTGGGTATGTTTCCGTGGTTACGGATCCTCCACGTCTCCATGGTTACAGATCATCCTCGTCTCCATAGTTACAGACCCTCGTTGTCTCCGTGGTTACGGATCCTCCTCCTCATCTGAGTTTTGCTCCTCAGGCTGGAACTGAGGATTGTGGGTCATCCTGTGCAGGTCAGCGGGGTTGAAGTCCCTCATCCTCCCATCAGACCCCAGCTGCATCGGCTGGATCAGGTTGTTCCTGGAGGAGGAGAAAAGAGTTGTCTGTCTGTGTGTGTGTGTGTGTGTGTGTGTGTGTGTTTGTTGTCCTGTTAGTGTTTTTTGGACCTGGACAGTTTGTCAAACATCTGAACGAGCTTCATAGCTTCATATTCCTTCTGTTCCTCAGTCATTCCTTCCATGGGGTTCGGCTGCTGCTCCTCTATGACTCCTGTGATGGGATTTATCCTGAAGATCAGGAGACAGAACATCAAGAGGTAGAACATCAGGAGGTAGAACATCAGGAGGTAGAACATCAGGAGACAGAGCATCAGGAGGTAGAACATCAGGAGACTGAACATCAGGAGGTAGAAAATCAGGAGGTAGAACATTAGGAGACAGAGCATCAGGAGGTAGAACATCAGGAAGTAGAACATCAGGAGGTAGAACATCAGGAGGTAGAACATCAGGAGACAGAGCATCAGGAGGTAAAACATCAGGAGACAGAACATCAGGAGGTAGAACATCAGGAGGTAGAACATTAGGAGACAGAGCATCAGGAGGTAGAACATCAGGAAGTAGAACATCAGGAGGTAGAACATCAGGAGACAGAGCATCAGGAGACAGAACATCAGGAGACAGAACATCAGGAGACAGAACATCAGGATGTAGGACATCAGGAGGTAGAACATCAGGATGTAGGACATCAGGAGGACCTTCAGAGAATCTAACTAAATGTAGATTCTCTAGACCAGGGTTCACCAACCCAGGTCCTGGAGGTCGTGTGGCTGCAGGGTTTTGTTCCAACCAGCAGTAACAGCTGATTCTACTAATCAATCACTGAGGCCCTTGCTAAGGACCTTCATTAGTAGAGTCATGTGTGTGCAGCCACAGTTCCCCCCTAGGACCAGGGTGGGTGCCTCCTGGTCTAGATTTCCTAGGCCTGGTCTGACCCCAGAGACCCAGACCTTCACAGACCAGTCTAAGGAGGTACTGACTGGGACTTGGCCTCTTTGTACTCTTCAGTCTCTGAGTCCTCGTCATCTGAGTAGATCCCAGAGTCCCGCCCCCCCCCCAGTAGACCTCTGGCCGCCAGGAGTCCCGCAGCGTTCCCGTAGCCGGTGTATTTGATGAACCTGGATACTGGACCACAGCACAGGTAACAGGTTACTGTGGTTACTGTGGTTACTGTGGTTACTGTGGTTACTGTGGTTACTGTGGTTACTGTGATTACTGTGGTCACTGTGGTTACTGTGGTTACTGTGGTCACTGTGATTACTGTGGTTACTGTGGTTACTGTGGTTACTGTGATTACTGTGGTCACTGTGATTACTGTGGTTACTGTGATTACTGTGGTTACTGTGGTCACTGTGATTACTGTGATTACTGTGGTTACTGTGGTTACTGTGATTACTGTGGTTACTGTGATTACTGTGATTACTGTGGTTACTGTGATTACTGTGGTTACTGTGGTCACTGTGATTACTGTGATTACTGTGGTTACTGTGGTCACTGTGGTCACTGTGATTACTGTGATTACTGTGGTTACTGTGGTTACTGTGGTCACTGTGGTTACTGTGATTACTGTGGTTACTGTGGTCACTGTGATTACTGTGATTACTGTGGTTACTGTGGTCACTGTGATTACTGTGGTTACTGTGGTTACTGTGATTACTGTGGTTACTGTGGTCACTGTGGTTACTGTGATTACTGTGGTTACTGTGGTCACTGTGATTACTGTGATTACTGTGGTTACTGTGGTCACTGTGATTACTGTGGTTACTGTGATTACTGTGGTTACTGTGGTCACTGTGATTACTGTGATTACTGTGGTTACTGTGGTTACTGTGGTTACTGTGGTTACTGTGGTCACTGTAATTACTGTGGTTACTGTGTTTACTCTGATTATTGTGATTACTGTGGTTACTGTGATTACTGTGGTTACTGTGGTTACTGTGGTTACTGTGGTTACTGTGGTTACTGTGGTTACTGTGATTACTGTGATTACTGTGGTTACTGTGGTCACTGTGATTACTGTGATTACTGTGGTTACTGTGGTCACTGTGGTTACTGTGGTTACTGTGGTTACTGTGATTACTGTGGTTACTGTGGTCACTGTGATTACTGTGGTTACTGTGGTCACTGTGATTACTGTGATTACTGTGGTTACTGTGGTCACTGTAATTACTGTGGTTACTGTGTTTACTCTGATTATTGTGATTACTGTGGTTACTGTGTTTACTCTGATTACTGTGTTTATTGTGAATACTGTGGTTACTGTGGTTACTGTGATTTCTGTGGTTACCCTGGTTACTCAATGCAAAGAGAAGCGATGTGAAACAGTCACATGTTAAACCAGATGTTCCTGTCACCGTTTTCCTTGCAGAGGACAAACAGCAGCTCGGCAGCACAGTCCTTCACGTCCGTGTCCACGTGCGTCATCAGACGAACCATCTTGTTCCTCAGAGTTTCTCCCACTTCGGGTTTGTTGACCACGTCGCGTAGAGGAGGAAGAACCTGCAGAACATACAGGAAACCGCTGCAAACCGTGTCACCAGGACATCGGGATGTCTCCATGGCGCAGACTGACCTTTGACCTGAGGAACTTCCTGGTTTCTCTGTGGATGCGAGAACTCTCCGTCAGCAGGTTGAGGCACGGCAGCAGAGTTTCCTTCAGCTTCAGGCCCTGAACACACAGGTCAGAGAAATTCAATAGTTACTTAACGCTTCCTGTTGCCATGGAAACACTTTACTCATCAGGTAACAAAGCTCCACCTGGTGATGAAGGAGATGCTCCAAACTAACACAGCAACAGATAAACTTCACTTAAAGATAGAAGAAGAATACACAGTAAAGTGAGTTACCTGTTGTCAGGTAACATTCACACACACACACACACACACACACACTCTCTGGACTCACCCTGTCCATTCTTGTCTCCATGAAATCCAGCAGGACATTGACGGCGTCCATGTTGACTCCCATGTACTCGAAGGAGCAGAGTTGGATTTTAGGCGTCAACAGGACGTCGAGACACGGCAGAGGAAGGTTCCCC
>JAYKQN010000035.1:2322500-2357500 GCA_036785175.1 Eupleurogrammus muticus | reverse complement strand
AGCTTAAAAAAATCATAGTCTCTAATAAAAATGAATCATTGACCTCTCTGACCAGAGGTAACCAAAGCATCTGGACACTTAACTGCAGTAAAAGTAGAAATACTCTCCTCTAAAATACTCACTAACAGGTAAAAGTCCTGAAAAGACAATGTTACTTAAGTAAAGGTAAAGAAGTATTCAGCCAAATGTACTTTAAGAATGAAAAGTAAAAAAACTTATCATGTTAGATTATCATGATGTAGAAAGTCTCTATATAGTATATTAGTGAATCTAACTCTCTAAATGTTGTAACAGACTACACCTACAGATACGTCTGTATTTCTTATTTCTCGTGCTTTTACCTCCTCTATGAAACTCTGCAGAGCTCTGAACGCTGAGTCTTGATCTCCTGTCTCAATCTGCTCTATGATGGCATTTAAATCCATTTTCATCGCCATGGAGCTGCTGCAGTTTCCTGATGAACCGTCAAAGCAGGACTGACTGTCCGCACACACACACACACACACACACACACACACACACACAGATCACTGCAGCACTTCAGATTATCTGGATTTGTGTAAACCAGGTGCTGTGTTTACGTGTGCCAGAGACAGAAGGAGAAACAGCAACAACTCTTACAACTGCTGTTAGATTCAGGGGAATAATAATGATGTTGATTATAATCATAATAATAATAGTATCGGTAAATATAATATTAATACTATTATACTAAAAGTTGTTATAGCAATACCAATATATTTATAATAATGATGATAATAATATTGATAATAATGATG
This sequence comes from Eupleurogrammus muticus, assembly GCA_036785175.1. NCBI lineage: Eukaryota > Metazoa > Chordata > Actinopteri > Scombriformes > Trichiuridae > Eupleurogrammus > Eupleurogrammus muticus. The sequence goes on along the minus strand of JAYKQN010000035.1, from coordinate 2,356,721 downwards.
TTATTACTATAATAGTAATATATAGATATAGACATATATATACTATTACTACTAATAACTATTATAAAAGTGATCATATTTTATTATTACTATAGTAATAGTATCTAGTAATTGTATTGTACTAGTAATAGTACTACTACCTATAAGATAGGAATAATAATGCTCTCTCTCTCTCTCTCTCTCTCTATATATATATATATATATATATATATATAAATTTATTAAAATACAGAAAATGTTGAATAAAAAGAAGGTGTTTGATCCTCTGCCGACAGTAAACGGGGCGTTTCTGCGCTGCGAAGGGACGTTCGATTTATATCCAGGAGCACACAGGCGGGTGGAGTTAACGCTTTATATTGACAGAATTCCTCCAGTATTTAATGCATTCTGAAAGGTTTTACACTAAAACACATTTTGAATTCGTTCTTGTATTAAATGTGTTTACTCTTTAAACGCAGCTGCCTCAACACGAAGAACTCCGCTTCTTACGGCCCACAGCACGTACATGACGCCCTGAGGCGCCACGCTCAGTAGCCAATCAGACGCCAAGGACTGGTTCGAGCTAAGGGGAAGAGAACCAATCGCTGAGCGGCGTCAGTTTGAGTGACAGGAGCTGCAGCTGTAGTGGGGGAAGGGAAGGGGTCGCTGAAGTTGACGGAACCGCCATCTTGAAAAGTGCCCTCCGATGATAAACCGTTTCGCGCCTGTCAGAATCCGTTTTAGACGCTTTATTTTCCTTCGTCTTGTCTCTGCGTCGGGTTCGTTAAATCTCGGACCGATGGCAAGCTAAGCTACATGCTGGAGACCCGTCGTGAGCCGTCGTCTGTCGGTAGGTAACTTACACTTGACTGCGGCTGGAGAGACGATTAGCCATCTAGCTGCTGAGCTAGCCGGCTAACACTAGCTGGGCAGCAGTCAGCATACCGTTAGCCATCCTTAGCTGTCACACACCTTGTCTTCCTGTTTATAGTTTTTGAGCAGCTTGTGTTCATGTTCATGTTCATGTTCATGTTACATGTTCGTGTTTTGTTGGTAACGTGGAGATAAGCTGATATTTATTCGGCCAACCTCTGAGCCCGTTACCGCTAGCTTGTAGCAGCCCGCTGCCGGTTACCTAACGTAGCGGCGCTAGCTTCACCGCTAACGTTTGGTTAGTTTGGTCCTGATTTCACGTCCCAGGTTACCTCACAAAGGTCCTGTTACTTAGTGACGTCAGCATGTGTGCTTCCGTTGCCCTGAGAGAACTCCGTGTGTTTGGGCCTGATGTGTAGATCCATTCACGTTACATAGATGTACTGTAACGATGGGAGAAGTACTCGATACTTTACTGCAGTACAAGAAGCAATACTGTTGTCTAAAAATAGTCAGTTACAAGTGAAGGAAATAGAATGATACGGACGAACTAGACCAGAAGTATTATCAGATAAACGTGTTAACATGTAAGAAGTAAAGTACTCGTTATACACACTGATTTATTATAATAAATTTATTGTTTTAGTTCGTCGACGTGGAGCAGGTTATAGATATTTCAGTGGTTATAATACTGCATAATCATACTATAAAGTACTGAATCACATTAGTTTAGTGTAGCATCTTTGCTTTTCTTTACAGAACACTACTTATATGGCATTTTACACAAAAGTGTGTAATAACATATCAAACCATTTAGGCTGTTTACATAGTTATATATTTATGTAATATCTTAATGTGGAAAGTAACCATGTAGTACACAGTATAATTTTTCTCTGAAGTATAAAGTGGTATCACACAAAGTACAAATACATCAAAATGTAATGTAAGTGCAGTACTTGAGGAAATGTACTTTACATCACTGACATTTCAACAACCAAATATAAATACCCGTGAACACTGCTTTTATTTCATAGCTATAGTAACGTGTTACTTTCCCTGAATAATTCTACTTGCAATACTTTTTAGTTTAAATTAATTTTGTACATTGACTTATGTTAGATTTTATTGCTGGACTTGTAATGTAGTACTTTACTCAAGTAAAAATATCTGAATCCTTCTTCCATCACAGAAAATTAAACATGTTGTAACAAACCCTGGTTACTACCTCATTCCGAGATTAAACTGTCTTTTTAATTAAACAGTCATTAATTTGGTTGGTTTTGATTTAGCAAACGACATATTCTGTCCTCAGAAAACCAGTGTTTACAGCTTTAGCTTCACACATGTCGAAATAATAAGCTGTTAACATGCAGCCAGTCAGTAAATAGATTTTCATCTCTGTAAATTAAATGTACGAAATCGGACTGAAGAGATTTTATTGTTAGTTTTGTTGGTGCAATGAGGTGTTGGGCTGCAACTTATGATTATTTTGATAGATGATTAATCCATTGATTAGTTGCGTAAAATGTTGATCAGTGTTTCCTGATGAAGATTGAACCTAAAATGTCTTTTTTTGTCCAGACCAACAGTCCACAACCCAAAGATCATCAGTTTACAATTATGTAAGAATAAAAAAAACAGAAAAAAATCAGAGAAGAGAAGCTGCAACCAGCTAAATCCTTGAAAATGCTCCCAATTAACCATTATCTAAATAGTTGGAGATTAATTTAAGAGTTGGCAACTAATAGCTTAATGAACTAATTGCTGCAGCTCTAGTGATGTGACCAGTTACAGGAGGATTAGATTTTATTAATCATGTTTAATTATCACTGTTTTATACGTTCAACGCCTTCTGAAAAATTCCATTTTCAGTTATTTAGGTTTTCACACCTTAAAAATAACTAAACACTGATTGTTGTGTGGGTTTATATCACTGCAAGAACTCTAATTTTCAGAAATCTTTTTTTTATTTGGAAGTTATACATGAGTGGATTATTATCACCAACACTAATTACAGGAGATTCCTGTCCAGTAGAATCTGTTTAATCTCTAATAATTCCCTCCAGACAGTCTAGCTCTGTCTCCAGTTTTCCAGCAGAGTCAAATCTAATGAAATCAGCAGCAGTCGCCCACACAGACGCTACCCCTAAACATCAGCATCACTGGTCCAGACGACAGGAGAACAAGCTTGTTTCTGTACAGAGAAGAGGTGAAGGCGCTGTTAAAGATGTTGGACGTGTCTACCTGTGACAGCAGGTGTGGGCGGAGCCAATATTTATTGATCAGCTTGTTTTACATTTGACATCCTGAGACTAAAACATAAAAACATACGATCATCATTGTCAGCTGCGACTCGTCTGACTCTGTTTAATAGGAATCTTCAATTCACAACAGAACCTCACACTCTCACACACACACACCTCTATATGGCTGTAATAAAATATGACGATACACACACTGTACTACATATTAGAGGAAACCAGGAAAGGATTTAATGATTTAATTTCAGTCTATAGAACGTGTCTGAATTCTGATGGATGTCAGAAATGTTTTGAGTGAAGGATTTACTGGTTCTTGGTGAATGTACATGGATTTTACACGTCTACAATTAATGAGATTTGGATAAAAATAAATATTACAACTGAAACTGGAATAAACACACTCTCTTAAGGTATTATTTCTTACCCGTAAATACACACAAGGAAAACTTTGATGTCACTACAAACTAGACTTTAAAGGGTTTGTCATTTAGTAAAAATGTCCAGATTCTCTGGTTCAGCTTCTGTTCTCTGATTATTTCCTGGTTTCTTTATTCTTCTATAATAGTAAACTGATGATCTTTGGGTTGTGGACAAAAAAAGACATTTTAGGTTCAATCTGCAGCTTTGACAAACACTTATCAACATTTTACACCATTTAATGAGTCATTAGTTGCAAACAACTAAACGCTTTTTTTAATAATCAATAGATTAATCTAGTACCAGAATAGTTGTCAGTCTTAGCTCCACATGTCATTGTTCTATTTACTGAAAAGGAAATTGTTTTTTGATTCAAGAATTGGATCGTGAGATTTTCAAAACAGTGAGGTTTCCTGCTGGAAAACAAGCTCTGTAACCTCTAAGAAAATGTAGAAACCATTCCTCCATGAAAGAAAAGTTGTGTTAAATATGAGCTGTTGAACGTTTATCGTGAACGTCCTGTCGGGCTGCTGCATGTGTCAGGGTCTGTGAACCACGTCTCATGCAGATTCTTTTCTCCAATCCACTTTATCTACACACACACATGCTAGTTTTACCAGATCAGCTACACACAGCAGAACAAACTTCATGTTTGTGTGTCAGCGATCAAGAGATCACTGTATCATTGATTTAAATATTAACTAAAGTCTGTTCATCATTGCAGGATCAATTGTGACAATTGCTGTTTCCTGGTTGACTTTCCGCACGTGACACAAAATAAAACATGCTGTATTTATTTAATGCACTTTTTAACTTTTTGTTGAACACATTCAGCAGCTTATAAACATTTCACATTCTGACCATATATTGATAGAAACCTTGTAAAGCACCAGAACTATAAGAAGCAACCAGAACATCACCTGGTGGCTGAGGTAAAGTACAGGAGTTGAATTAAAGCAGGTGAGGACTGGTGTTGTTTTGACTCCTGTGTTTAGCTGATGATGGACAACGTGAGCACGTTGACAAAAGACCATGAGGGCTGCACCACTGTCTCCATGGCAACATCACTTCCTGTGTATTTCACCTAAAGCACCATGGGAACTGGTGGGAAGTCTGTCACAATATTTAGAAACGCACAATGGTAGAAGTGACAAATTCCTTAGTACTGAAGAGTAATAATATTATAGGTATTACAGTAAAACAGAAAAGTTATAAAAGAGTAAAATGTTACAGGTATTAAAATAGAAACAGGAATATTACAGGTATTACAGTAAAAACGGGATTATAGGTATTACAACAGAAAGGGGATTATTATAGGTATTACAGTAAAACAGAAATGCTATAAAAGAGTAAAATAGGAATATTACAGGTATTAAAGTGAAACAATATAACAGGTTTTACAGTAGAAACAGGAATATTACAGTAGAAAGGAAATTACATCTTTTTGCAGCAGAAGGAGCAGTAGTGTTCGTGCCTCTGATCTAATGGCTCACCTGTCTCCTGGTCCTCAGGTGTGTCCTGTTACTGCTGTGTGTGCTGCTGTCCATCAGTCTGTCATCACCTCTCTGCCTCCTGTCTCTGCATCTTACCTGGAATGGGCCACGCCTCCCAAAGATTAGAACACGCCTCTTTTTAACCTGAGCTCCTTCACCTGGACTCCAACAAACTCACAGGTGTGTGTGTGTGTGTGTGTGTGTGTGTGTGTGTGTGTGTGTGTGTGTGTGTGTGTGTGTGTGTGTGTGTGTGTGTGTGTGTGTGTGTGTGTGTGTGTGTGTGTGTGTGTGTGTTGGGGGGGGGGGGTGTGTGTGTGTTGGGGGTGTGTGTGTGTGTGTGTGTGTGTGTGTGTTCAAAATTTCCAACTTTTTCTTGAAACTTGAATCTAAATCTTTTCAATGAAAGTGATGCAGTGAAAAGTTAAAATAAACACACCAGTTGCTTTCATTATTGTTTCTATGGATAATTAAATTATTTACGCTTTATCAACAATTTCTTATTTCTAAAAGAAAGTAAAAAAAAAAAAATATGGGGGAAGAGTAATATCATTTTAATTATTTGGTATCTGATGCTGCATTCATCTGTTGTGTCCAGTTTGCTGCTAAAACTATTTAAATATTTGTATTCTTAATTGTTGTGATTTTAAACATTTTAATATCCTCGGACTTAGTGATTTGGGGTCAGCTCACACTGAGCCAAAGCCACCAGAAGTTTTTTTGCTATGTTATATGGGCAGTTATTTGTACTCTGAGGTCAGGATGATCTGACCAATCTACAGAGAAGTCTGGAAAAGTCTGGAGTTCCAAAACAAACGAGTGTCTGTGTGTCTATAGTTTACCTGTAAATAGCAGTTTACCTGTAAATAGCAACCTAGGCGTTAGACTCCAGTAAACGCTGTCTTACATGTGGTCTTTTTAGCGCCAACATGTTTTGGAAATTCGACCTCCACACCACGTCCCACATCGACACGCTGCTGGAGAAGGAGGACGTGACGCTGACGGAGGTGATGGACGAGGACGACGTCCTGCAGGAGTGCAAAGCCCAGAACCACAAGCTGGTTGACTTCCTGCTGAGGCCCCAGTGCATGGAGGACCTGGTGACCTACATCACACAGGAGCCCTGCACCGACGTGGAGGAGAAGGTCAAATACAAGTAAGAGGAAGAGATGCCCAGGACCACGCTGGAACCAGGACTTCACTAGTGTGGTTAAAACATTATAGAATGTCTACATCCTCTGGTTACCAACCATGTTTTTAGTTTTACCAACAAATTATTCATTTCAATTATCTTGGTTATTCTATCGTTAGTATAGTTGTTAGTTGCAGCTTTACTGATTTATATTTCGCTGCATTTTAAATTGTAACCTGCTGCCTGAATTCTGTGTTTTTGCATTTACATAACTAAAGATATTCACCATAAATTGATGTAGGACAGTTGATTCACCAGCAGAGCAACAACTAATGATTATTCTGATAGTGGCATAATCAATTAATTGTTGAAGTGATTCAGGGTTAGTTGTGTGGTTTATAAATACTATGCATGATAATTCTATTTAGTATTAGGGCTATAATCGATTAATAGTTGCCTGGTTCATTAAATGGTGTAAAATGTTGATCAGTGTTTCCCAAAGCTGAAGATTGAAGCTAAAATGTCTTTTTTTGTCCACAACCCAAAGATCATCAGTTTACTATTATAGAAGAATAAAGAAACCAGGAAATAATCAGAGAACAGAAGCTGAACCAGAGAATCTGGACATTTTAGAATTAAATTATCAGAATAGTTGTTGATTAATGTGATAATTGGTAACTAAAGGATCAGTCGGTCCTGTAGCTGCTCTGTGGGGGGTCTCGGTGTCCAGAGGAACAGCAGGTGTGGTCTGTTCCAGGTACCCCAACATATCGTGTGAGCTGCTGACGTCGGACGTGGGTCAGATCAACGACCGGCTGGGCGAGGACGAGAAGCTGCTGATGAAGCTGTACGGGTTCCTGCAGAACGAGCCGCCGCTCAACCCGCTGCTGGCCAGCTTCTTCTCCAAGGTGCTGTCCATCCTCATCGGACGCAAGCCCGAACAGGTGAGTCCGCACCTGGAGGTTCCACCCAGAGGACTCGGACTCTGTCAGCTGCTGCCACCTCAGCCTCAGGGAAAGATCCCATTATATTTACAAACATTACAGTTTTGTGAGATAAATTCTAAATATTTAGTCCTAGAATATAAAACTAGATGATATGGTGTGTGTTTTTTTGTTTAAACCCTTTTCAAGAGAGTTAAAGTATCTGGTACCAGGTTCTGTGTCTGATTAATAATTGTTTAGTTGCTGGTGGAAATTTGCTAAGTTTATTTTAAAGATAATTAAAAAAAATATGCTAATATAGAAATAATGTTTAGTTTATTAAGAATGCTGCAGCAAAACCTGTAAAAGCATCACAGCTGAGACTCGTACAACAATATGCTGATAACCACTAATAACTACTTTATTTGGTGATTTTTCTAAAAATAGAATCTGTTGATTTGTGTTGCTATTCAGAAAAAATTATCTTAAATGATCTGCGTAGCCATGAGAGAACAGAGTTAATCAGTGTTCTTGAATGCAGCTTGATGTCATATATAATAAATGTGACTTGTTTAAACTGTGATGTGGTGTAACCCTAAAACCTGGTACTAGAGACACTAGTTCTAAAAACACATGCTATCAACCAGTTGTATGTTCTAGCGATCTTGACTTTCTCATCTTGCCAAACATGATTAGTCACTGACCCATAAACATTTGTTCACCTTCTCAACTTTTAAAGAATCAATAATCTCCTGGGCCAGATTTGTCCTGCTTTTATTCTAAGGCTGCGTGGTTTGTGTGATCTCCAGATCGTGGAGTTCCTGCGGAAGCGTGAGGACTTCGTGGACCTGATGATCAAACACATCGGGACGTCGGCCATCATGGATCTGCTGCTCAGGATGCTCACCTGCATCGAGCCTCAGCAGCTGAGACAGGACGTGCTGAACGTGAGCATCATCACGCTGACCCCTCCTGCAGCTTTAAAACCAGATCACGTTAAACCTGAAACCACAGGATTTAACCTGAGTGTTTATCCTATTAGAAAATGCTGTAAATCACTGAGGATCATTAAGAACATGAAGAATATTTTCTATAAAATGTTTAAAAAGGAGATTATAAAGGAGCCAATTAAATAATCCCACAGACAGCTCCAATCTAAATGAAATATCTAGTGGTAAGTTGCAACTACTACTGATAGTATATTAAACTATTTTGTGGATATTGATGATATATATCGATCCTGTAACTGTTTTTACTACAGTAAAATACATTTAGGGTTGGAGTTCAGGTTTAACATGTGATTTATCAATAAAACTTAATGATGAACCTGGAGCAGGAGTTTTAACCTTTAAACTTCTCACGCGTTTCATTTTAGTAAATAATCAAATTATTCAATATTTCATCAAAAATGAAAGTTTAATTTAATCAACAGAATAATATATGGGACTAAATGAATACTTTACTGCACTGAACTGTCATATCTACTTCTATTCCCTGTAGTAGAGTGTTTTTCTGTTGTGGTGTTGTGTTCCTCTTGAAGACTAGACCATTAAACGAGTCATGACCTATATCTTGAGGCAGAAACTGTCTCAGTTCCATCTTCCTGATCCACTCTTAGTTCCAGCTCAGTTCCTCTTGTCCAGACTAAAACCAGCAGCTGGTTCTGTTCTAGTGCCATGGTCCAGATTCTGTTGGCACCAGTTTAGAATCTATAGGTTTACAGAAATCACAGGACTGGACCTTTTATAAAACCTTCCAAGCATTTGGATGTGTATTCTAACGTTGATGATGTCTGTCCTTTCAGTGGCTGAATGAGGAGAAGGTGATTCAGAGACTGGTGGACATGGTTCAACCTTCTCAGGATGAAGATGTGAGTTTATTTCAGCCTTTTAAAGCGTTGACGTCCTTAAATGTGAGAAATATCAAAGCTGTGTGTTTCCTGTTCTACATTTAATGAATCATCCTCTTGATTTTAAATGTCTCCTCATGAATAATGAGCTGTGATGTGAATGTTAGAGATAATTATATATCATCATAAAAACAAATTATTTTTTAACTTCTCATCCAAATATGTGTTATAATGAATGTGCTGAGGATTAATTAAACTCTTCTCTTGTCCTGGTTTTCTGGATAATCAGCAGATCTGTTTTTTTCCTGAATAAACCGTTCCTAGTTTGCTAAACGCCTGGCTGCTGTTCAGGTTTTTCAGTTCCGTGACACCACTAACAGAACTCCATTCACCTCCACTGGATTGAGGTGCAAGAGCAAATCTCATAATCTTGGCAAGAAAAGAGCAGCTTTGTGTGATTCAGATGGAGAGCAGAACACTACTTGTTTGTACACTTGTGTAAATAAACCTTCAGGACCTGTGTGGACGGCCTGACGTTCCTTTCTCCTTTTCCTAAACAGAGGCACTCGAACGCCTCCCAGTCTCTGTGTGAGATCATCAGGCTGAGCAGAGACCAGATGTTCCAGGTGCAGGGCTGCTCCGAGCCCGACCCCCTGCTGTCCACGCTGGAGAAGTACGATAACCTGCAGCAGCTCTGCTCTGTTCTCTGTTGGAGCTGCAGCTGACAGCTTTTTATTTTACCACACGCATAACAAGCTACAGCTTCAGTCAAGGCAGGAACTCCCGTTCCTACAGGGAACATTAAACAAATTATAATATAATCTGGTGGCATTTGAGGAAAAATCAATAATCACTATTGATGATAATATCAGCTATAGACTATCAATAATCACTATTGATGATAATATCAGCTATAGACTATCAATAATCACTATTGATGATAATATCAGCTATAGACTATCAATAATCACTATTGATGATAATATCAGCTATAGACTATCAATAATCACTATTGATGATAACATCAGCTATAGAATATCAATAATCACTATTATTGATAATATCAGCTATAGACTATCAATAATCACTATTGATGATAATATCAGCTATAGACTATCAATAATCACTATTATTGATAATATCAGCTATAGACTATCAATAATCACTATTATTGATAATATCAGCTATAGACTATCAATAATCACTATTGATGATAATATCAGCTATCAGTTATCTCTATTGATAACAGCAGCTATCAATAATGACTAGTGATAAGATCATCTATCAATAATGTCTTCCAGGCAGGAGACGGTGGAGCAGCTTCTGTCCAACATCTTCAACAAGGAGCAGAGTGACTCGGCCATCGTCAGTGTGATCCAGATCCTCCTCACGCTGTTTGAGACCAGGAGACCAGCGTACGTCCTCATTCATTCTGCTGGAAAAACATCCAGATTTACCATCTACACACCAGCTAACTGACAACTATGATTTATTCCAATTTGTCCGTTAACTTTACCAAAGTCACACCTGAGATCAGCTTCATATTTATCCAGATTCTATAAATCATTTCAGTGCTTTTCAGAATAAACCACAAATAAGGATTTTAAGTGGTCTCACACACACATACAGAACAGTACTGATGACACACAAAAACTCAATAAATACCCGTGGAAACAATCGAACATCTTAGATTTGTAGTAAAGAAACAGCAGCTGCAGGATTTAGATCCTCAAGACCATAAAATAATAATGCAAGGAAAGTAGTATAAAGTACCATTAAACTTGAAGTTAAAACAGGTAAATGTATTTTAGAATACAGAATGTACATACATGTTAAAGATGCAACAATTAGTCCATTAATTATCACCTTATTTAACTATTCTGATAATAGATGAATTAGGCATTTTAAGATAAAAAAAATACTGGACAAGAATCACTGGTAATTAGTGAAAATAAACAAATATGGTTTAAATCAATTTCGTATTTTCTATAATACTGAATTGATTCTCTACTTTTAAACAATCACAAATAAATGATATATTTTGATAAAGTGCTTACAGTGAGTAAGCAGCAGCTAGTGTTATTTTCAGGGTGTGAAAAACAACTGTAACTGGAATATTTTCACAAGCCTTTAAACCAACAAAACAGTGGTAACTAAGCATGATTTATAAATTACTTTTTCCTCCTGACTCATCATAATTGCACCTTTTAATTGGTCACACTTCACTAGAGCCACAACAATTAGATTAGTTAAAAAACTAATCAATTAATCGTTTCAGTAATTGATAGATAAACTATCAGGAGAGTGGTTGTTTGCTGTGAAGGGGGCGGGGCTTCAGTCTGGCTGTAGATACACCTCAGAACCACCAGGTGGAGGCAGAGGTCCGAGAAACATCTCTGACAACGAGCTTCAGCAGCAGCTTGACGAGGTTCTGGTTCTGATGCAGGTTCGAGGGCCACATGGACTGCCCCCCCGGCATGTCCCACCCCTCCTTCTCTGTCAACCACAGCATCCTGGAGGCCGTCAAACCCCGACTCAAAGACTTCCACCAGCTGCTACTGGAACCCCCCAAGGTCACACACACACACACACACACACACACACACACACACTCTGCTCCACACTTTTAGGACATTCTAGGTTTTCACTATTGTCTGAAATAATATTTTTGATCTAGAGTTTGTAAACATGCGGCAGGATGTTTAATAGTAGGAAAAACTTTTCTCGGATTACAGATACATATATTTTTATTTAATTTATTCATTATCCGGGCTCATGATTCCTTTAGTGTAGCACAATGTTGAAATACATAGTTTTTATTATTTAATGCAGCTAGAACTGTTGTGGAGCTGATTCATTTTCAGAAGGACAGAACAGAAGTGTGAGAAATGTGACACAAGTTTGGTGTTTTGTTTTTGTGTGTTATTCAGATCCTACACAGATGTTCAGTTAAATATTAGTTTGTGATGCTCGGGGATGAAATATTTAAAATTTTGAAATAGTTATTAGGAGAATCCTAATTTTTCTAAGTTTGGGGAAATAAACTAACTTTGCTTATAAAGCAACTGACCATTCCAGATTATGTTATAAATCCTGATGAATGAGCGAATCGTCTGCTCTCCTCCAACAGAAGAATGTGATGAAGACAACGTGGGGGGTGCTAGATCCTCCCGTGGGGAACACCAGGCTCAACGTCGTCCGCCTGGTGGCCAGTTTGCTGCAGAGCAACACACACAGCATCAACACGGAGCTCATCAACCTCAACACACTGGGAGTCATACTAGTGAGTCCCAGAGGTCACCAGCAGCATGAGAAACCACATCACATTCTTTAAATAACAATGAGTTTACCCACAAAATGCGTTCACACAGAGAGAGAAGTCATGTTTGTACAGTTTAAAAGCATCATTTTGTGTTCATGTTGGTTTCTTGTTATTTAAAAGTACATTTGTGTTGTTTTAATCAAATGACAAATGGTATAGCCAAAATAATGATAAACTTTAAATATTATTTCATCTAGAGTAAAAAAACAGTTGTTAGCATGTTTGTTTTTTATTTTATAAAAAAGAGAATTTAACTATCTGGTACCAAATTTTAAGGATTACACCACATTACAGTTTAAGAAGCTAGACTAACATCTAGAGCTGGAAGTGAGAATATTAGTTCCCTTTGATAACTGTTAGCAGCTTAAATTTCGACCTGTTGTGCTGTTAGGATGAATTAATTTACTTCTATAGTGGTAATTGGAACTGTCGTTTTAGGGTTTAATTACTTCTGTATCTTGTGATAAAATGTGACAAACTAAGCACCAGTTCCTAGTAGAACATGCAAACAGTTTAATAACATCTGTATTTTTTATTTCCTTGTTTTGGCAGGATATGTACTTCAAATACATCTGGAACAACTTCCTCCATATTCAGGTGGAGATCTGCACAGCCATGATTCTGGCCATGCCTCCTGCTGCCAGCGAGATGCAGCCAGACGCTGAGCAGGAGCAGAGAGAGAGCAGCCTCATCAGACATGTAGGAATCAGTATTAATATTATGATTATAATTATATAGTAGTGAGCAGCCTCATCAGACATGTAGGAATCAGTATTAATATTATAATTATTATATTTATATAGTAGAGAGCAGCCTCATCAGACATGTATGGTTGAATATGTGACTTTTTAAAAACCTAAAACAAAGCGATTCAACACGATGCTCCTGGTGATGGCGTTGATCTGTGTATTAATGGTCTTTATTATTTAATCATGTGGTGTATAATCATAATTACACATAATTTCTCCTCCAGCTATTTCAGAAGTGCCAGTTTATTCAGAGAATTGCAGACGCCTGGAGCTCTAATGAGAAAGAACAGTGAGTATGGAAGGTTATTCACTTCACATTTTACTGATAAAACTTATTATAAAATATTGTAATGCAGTATTTTTACCTTAAAGTCAGATCATTTCAGTGTGAAATACTGAGTTTGTTTCTTGATGGAAACAATCAGTTCAGACATTTGAAGAAAATGTGTGTTGAGTTTGTAGAACTGAATTTATTTTTTGAAATGGTAATCTAGAAAAAACAATCAGAAAAATCTGAATTTTTCAATTCAGGAACAAAGACAAACATGATTTGAGAGAGAATTGATTGTTTAAACGATCCAAAATTTTCATGGTTTTATTATCAAGTAACTATTGAAAATTGAACAACCTGATTATATGTTGAATTTTTTTAATTTATAAACATCGAATAAGTGGAAACGAGTTATGGCTTCAAGTCAGAAAAAAAAAAACTGCTAAAAATGTATTTTAACCCTCTATTGCATTATATACTTGGACATGGTACATGTTTTGAATGGTTTTTATTACTTAAAATTGCCAAAATAATAGATATATTAAAATATATATTAGTAACCATATTCTCAGTCATGTAAGTCAATTCCCATCAGGGTGTTAAACTAGGAATTCCACATTTTTACATATTGTCATATGGAAACAAATCCATATTGGCATATTAAAACAACTTCAACAATTTATTAAAATAAACTGTAAGTTTACTCACCCTAGTTAGTTGATTTTTCTGTTAAATAAAAGCCCCCTTTTCACACCCAACTGTAAAAACTGATTTACATCAGAAAAATTAAGATAAATGAGTTGATGCCACATGTGAATATGATGCAGTGTTACTCAATGAGTGCGTGTGTGTGCGCGTGTGTGCGCGTGTGTGTTTCAGGGCTGAAGGGGGGCGGCGGCGAGGCTACATGGGTCACCTGACCAGGATAGCCAACTCCATAGTTCATAACTGTGACAAAGGGCCCAACGGGCCTCAGATCCAGCAGCTCATCTCTGGTAACGTCTGCACCTCACCTGACACGTCATTGACCCCCATACACCAGGGGGGGAAACACATGGCCAGAGGGCCAGGACCGGCCGGCTGGGGGGTGAAATACGGCCCACTTTCAGTCTCTGTTCAGCCTGAATGACCCAATGATTAAATTGCATAAATTTGCCTTTTTTTGTCAGAATTATGGGTTTTTCTGGAGGAATTATGAATCTAACTTTTTGTCAGAATTTCTGAATATTAATGGCATAAATTTTATATTCATCATTAATTTGACTTTGACGTGTGTGTGTGTGTGTGTGTGTGTGTGTGTGTGTGTGTGTGTGTGTGTGTGTGTGTGTGTGTGTGTGTGTGTGTGTGTGTGTGTGTGTGTGTGTGTGTGTGTGTGTGTGTGTGTGTGTGTGTGTGTGTGTGTGTGTGTGTGTGTGTGTGTGTGTGTGTGTGTGTGTGTGTGTGTGTGTGTGTGTGTGTGTGTGTTGCAGAGCTCCCAGCAGAGGACAGAGATAAGTGGGAGGCCTTTATTTCAGGGCAGCTGGCCGACACAAACAAGAGAAACACTGTCGATCTGGTGAGTTAAAAGATGTCACACCTCATGTTTCATAGCGACTCTGTGATTTTCACCGTTGTCTACGTTACGTCAAACTTTTAACGTGACGTTTGTTCTGTGCAGGTCAACACACATCACATCCATTCATCTAGTGATGATGAGGTGGACTTTAAAGACAGCGGCTTTCACCAGGACTCGTCTCTACAACAAGTAAGAGACACACACACACACTGTAAAATCATCAGTCAGTGGACTATTTGTACTAAATACATCCTGAAGGCTTCAGTCCGATAGTTTCACTAGAAAACTTGCAGAAGCTCAGTGATTGATTAATTAATTGAATGCGATAGATCGGTCACTGTTCAGTTTCCTGTAACATGAACTGAAACCAGCAGTGTTGTGGTTCCTCTGTCTCCTGAAACGTTGAATTCCTCGACTCAGCCGAGTCAGAATCTACACAAACATCTCTCTGCTGTCTTTAAATAATTAACTTAACTACTAATGTGGGAAAAAAGGAAAACTGAATTATATTTAACTCATGTCAAAGCATTTTGGCATCTGACTGTAAATGCATGTTTGTGCGTTTTTAAGCTGTTGACGTGTTTAGCATCATGTTACACACTTTTTTCTTTCTTTTTTTATACAACTCTATTTTCTATTTTGTGTGAGTAATGAGCAGCTTTGTGTAGAGACTATATCATTATCGTTGGTCCTGGGCTTTGCCTCAGGCCTTTTCTGATTATCAGATGCAACAAATGACGTCCAATTTTATTGAGCAGTTCGGCTTCAATGACGAAGAGTTTGCTGATCAGGACGATGTTGTGGAGTGAGTACTCATCCTGCATGATCAATATGACTGTGTGAATGAATATGACTGACTGAATGTTACTACAGCACTTGAGGGACCAAACACTGAGGAATCCACCAAGCTGGAGTTTGTTTCTGCTCAATTCACTTTTCTAGGATTTCATTAAAAAACTGATGAATTTGCAGCAGTGATTTTCTTTCATTAAATTGATCAGTTCTGACTCAGGACTTTAACATGATGTGAACTTGTGATCCAAAGTTATCCTGCATGTTTAGTCTGAGTTAATAACTAGTGACATTTCTATATTTGATTTTTTTATTCTGAATGTATGAACATTGGACATTTAAAGAGGCAAAAATATTTTGGGGACAACAAAACAGTGCTAAAATAAATCTTTTAAATCTGATAAATGAAGACATTATCCCATTAAGACTTTATAATTTTTTAATTTGTGTATGGTATAAATTCTGGCTCCAGCTGTTTCCTCCGTGTTCAGTCCAGCTGTTTCTGCTGTTTTCTGAGGTTTAGATGATCTGGGCTTTAATCTGCTGAGGTTGTTGGAGCTAATTTATGTAACTTTAAATGAGTTTTGTGTAGATCTGTGGTTAGAAATAAAGCCTCTCCAATACTCACACATGAGCATGTGGAGAGTTGATGTTGATTTTGACCAAATCATTTTTGTTGATTTGATTTATTGTAATTTCCCACAATTTAACATAAAACACATGAAACAACAGGTCAGAACTAGTCAGAGGGTTTTATATATAAAAGTCTTATTGAGGTCATTTAACAGTGGTTGATGAACAGATGAATTTATCATCAGATAAATAAACCTGTTGAATGATATAAATGAATCAAACAAAGCATCATTCTTAAAGACATTTAAGGGCTTTGAGAAAGTTTGATTCTTAGCTCATGTAATTTTTCAGCATTAACTTCTAATCTTTTTTTATAAAGGTTCTGTGTGTGAAACTCACACATTTAATAAATATGCTTCTTTACTTTTTTATAAAATTAAACTTTAATAAACTCATTTTGAAATTCCAAAGTGAAAATAAGTGTTGAAACAACATCTGCTGCGGTAGATTTGACCGATCAGGATGAGAAGAGGCAAACAGACGCCTCTACCCGTTCTAAACATGTAGATAATGGGGAAAAAACAAATCAAAAACAAGTTCTACCTGAAATCCTGCAAAAACTCTTTGGAACCAAAGAATAAGATTACGTGGGCAAGAAAAAACATTGCTAAAATAAATCTTTTAAATCTAAATGCAGAGGATCTGGGTTCTCTGTGTTTTATTGTCATTACATTAATGGTTCAGCAGCTGTGTGTGTGTTCACATTCTCATGGTCCGTTTCCCTCTGGAAACTCAACAGTTTCCAGAGTCTGACATGTGCTAAAATGTTTGTCTGATGGATGAATTAAAACCAGATGTTCACAGTGAACACAGAAAACTAAACAAAATAAAAAAAACACTACATACACTTTCTGTCGATGAACATCAGGCTTCCTGTGGCCATGAACAAACATCATGGAGTTGAAAATCTGCATGAGTGACATTATTCATTAAATCAGAAAAATTCCCTATGTGGGGTAAATAAACTTTTATAGATAGATAGATATAGATTTTATTATTCCAGTTGACTCACAGAGCATCAAACTATCCTGAATCTATAGGTAGAATTATTAATGCAGATAATGGAAGAACAACAGAAGACCAGACCTGAAAACATATTTTATACATCAACGTGTTTAACATGTTTTCTGTGTAAACGCCTCCTCTTCCTGTTTGTTCAGTGAGCAGCTCACACACGGTGCATGAGGAGTAAATGGTTTTTGGCGTGTTGGCGTGTTTGCTGCTAACGACCTAACGGAACTAAACTCTGTTCTCTTTAACATTGCAGTATTCCCTTTGATAGAATATCAGACATCAATTTTTCACTGAACACAAATGAAAGTGTAAGTATTCTGCTCATTTATCTGAATTCACACGTTAGTGGAGAATCAGGAAACAAATCAGCTGTTGATTCAGATGGAAAGGTGTTCTAATGTTTGACGTGGACAAATTATAGGACAAAATCTGTCACAAGGTTTTTGAATTATAAAAACTTCATTCAAACTTCAGTAACTCATTTTCAGTTTAAAACACATAAAATATTAGACCCTTTTGATCCCAGTCACTAGCTGCATGTTGATATTAAAGACAAGTTAATCAGTTTATGTATTATTGAACTTGTTTTATTTTTTAATATTTGGTTTTGTTTTATTGAACTAGTTGTTTCGTATGTATTGTTTCTCTTCATGTTTAATGTGTTTTTAATTAAATGATTTCTTACGTTAAGTGTGGTGACAGGTTCATTTCTACGTTCTGTGATCAGCTCAGTGTAACATGGTGTGTTTTAAGCTGCTGGTTGATGTTCCTGTTGCTTCTAGCTGAGCAGCTTTAATCTGTTTGCCCATAGTTTTTGTGTCTGTACTGATTTAAATAAAAAAGTTCTGAGTGGTGGTGGTTTGTCTTGTTTCTTTAGGCGAACATAGCTCTGTTTGAAGCTCGCTGTAAGGAGAAGATCCAGCAGTTTGGAGATGCTGGTTCAGACGAGGAGGACATCTGGGATGAAAAAGATGTCACCTTCGCCCCAGAGGCTCAGAGACGCCCCAGGTCTGATCAATAAATAGATTCACCTGTGTTTACAGGAAACATGAATAAAAGAATAAGTGATATCCTTGTGTTTTCAGGAGTTCTGGCAGCACAGACAGTGAAGAGAGCACCGACTCAGAGGAGGAAGACGTGAAGAGAGAGAACAACAACACTGACGACAGGATGGAGGTGGACACAGGTCGGTGGATATAGATTATTGATTATAGGCTACTGGTCATCATAGGAGAGTCATCTATTGATCAATGGAACCATTTCTCCATTAGTTGTCTGGTTCATTAATAGGTGTAAAATGTTGATCAGTGTTTGTCAAAGCTGAAGATTGAACCTAAAATGTCTTTATGTCCAGACCAACAGTCCACAACTCTCCAGTTTGATTCCTCACTTCATTCTGAAGGATTTCAACAAGATGTTTGTTCACATTTAGAACTGACCTAAAAATCTGTGACTCTAATCAAATATCCACATTTCTCTTCTGGAAATGAATGAAATCAGTGCTCATCTATTTGGATGATGTTCATTTGTATATTTGAACATAACATTTTTATTTTCTAATTAAAGCTCCAGTGAATAATTGTTTTTTATTTGACAACTATTACATTAATCGTGTATTTTGGAAAAAAATATACATATATATAGCTCTATCTATAAGAAAAAAGTGATAATATAATGAGTGAAGTACTCCATTGGAATCAGAGCTGCAACAATTAGTCAGTTAATCAATCAATTGCCAACTATTATTCATCAACTATTTTGATAATAAATTCATGGAGACATTTGAGTCATTTTTAATTCTAAATGTCCAGATTCTCTGGTTCCAGCTTCTGTTCTCTGATTATTTCCTGGTTTCTTTATTCTTCTATAATAGTAAACTGATGATCTTTGGGTTGTGGACTGTTGGTCTGGACAAAAAAAGAAGCTAAATAACTAATTAATCAACTAATAATCGTGCTTCTACTCATGATAGGTTAGAGTCAACGGATTAATTTACTATAATAAGAATATTTAGCTGAGGGTAAGGGCACATTTTAAAGTGAGACTGACTCGTAAA
Organism: Eupleurogrammus muticus; assembly: GCA_036785175.1. Classification (NCBI taxonomy): domain Eukaryota; kingdom Metazoa; phylum Chordata; class Actinopteri; order Scombriformes; family Trichiuridae; genus Eupleurogrammus; species Eupleurogrammus muticus. Next base: position 2,337,405 of record JAYKQN010000035.1, on the reverse strand, counting down.
AATTTTACCTATAAATAAGTGTGAATTCCCTCTTATGTGAAGGAACAAATATTTACATGATTAAGCTTTAAATCATGTAAATATTTCATCAGATCATCTAGTTAATTTATTAAGTAAAACATAGTTTGAGGAGTTCCTCAGGGCTCGTTTCTAGGCCACTTGTTGTTTTCATGCTCTCTGACTAAACATCTTCATTAAAACATTTAAGGAATTCTGGCTTTTTCTTGATATGCTGATGATGCACAGATTTATATCAAAGCTGCAGATTTAACCTAAAATGTTTTGTCCAGACCAACAGTCCACAACCCAAAGATCATCAGTTTACTATTATAGAAGAATAAAAAAAAACTGGAAATAATCAGAGAACATGTTATGACTCCTATATTGAACAATAATTATGTGTGTACATTTATTTATATATACACTATATGTTTAATATAAACTGTGTTACTCAGGCCCGGTGTGGACAGCCAACTTTGACGACATCCCCATGGACACGGGGACGTCCACAGCTCCGTCCTCCTCCAGCACCGCCGCCTCCTCCTCCAGTACCACCACCTCCTCCTCCTCTTCAGAAGCGCTGTCGGCGGCGGCATGGAGCTCCTCCCCCGCCGCCGCTGGCGGCGGATCTGAGACGGGCTGGGCCGACTTCTCCAACTTCACCCCTGTCAGGTAGGAGCGCCGTCCTGGTTTCAGCTTTTCAGCAACTGAGTTTGATGAAATCTGAAGGAAAAACATTTTCCTTCCAGACCCAAAGACCCGCTGAGGTGCAACTCCCCCGTTGCCATGGAAACCAGCGTAGAGACAGGTGACCCGCTGGGGGTCAACGCACCTATGCAGCCTGAAGGTAAGATTTATTATTTATATAGAGACTGAAACACCACCACATTTTATTAGCTGTTTTTACTTAGGCTGCCAAATATTAAGTCTCTTTACTATCACTATGAACTACACTATTTACTACTAATATCACTATGAACTATACTATTTACTACTATCACTATGAACTACACTATTTACTACTAATATCACTATGAACTATACTATTTACTACTATCACTATGAACTACACTATTTACTACTAATATCACTATGAACTACACTATTTACTACTATCACTATGAACTACACTATTTACTACTAATATCACTATGAACTATACTATTTACTACTATCACTATGAACTACACTATTTACTACTAATATCACTATGAACTATACTATTTACTACTATCACTATGAACTACACTATTTACTACTAATATCACTATGAACTATACTATTTACTACTATCACTATGAGCTACACTATTTACTACTAATATCACTATGAACTATACTATTTACTACTATCACTATGAACTACACTATTTACTACTAATATCACTATGAACTATACTATTTACTACTATCACTATGAACTATACTATTTACTACTAATATCACTATGAGCTACACTATTTACTACTAATATCACTATGAACTATACTATTTACTACTAATATCACTATGAGCTACACTATTTACTACTAATATCACTATGAACTATACTATTTACTACTAATATCACTATGAACTACACTATTTACTACTAATATCACTATGAACTACACTATTTACTACTAATATCACTATGAACTATACTATTTACTACTATCACTATGAACTACACTATTTACTACTAATATCACTATGAACTATACTATTTACTACTAATATCACTATGAGCTACACTATTTACTACTATCACTATGAGCTACACTATTTACTACTAATATCACTATGAACTACACTATTTACTACTAATATCACTATGAACTATACTATTTACTACTAATATCACTATGAGCTACACTATTTACTACTATCACTATGAGCTACACTATTTACTACTAATATCACTATGAGCTACACTATTTACTACTAATATCACTATGAGCTACACTATTTACTACTAATATCACTATGAGCTACACTATTTACTACTAATATCACTATGAACTACACTATTTACTACTAATATCACTAGGAACTATACTATTTACTACTAATATCACTATGAACTATACTATTTACTACTAATATCACTATGAACTACACTATTTACTACTAATATCACTATGAACTATACTATTTACTACTAATATCACTATGAGCTACACTATTTACTACTAATATCACTATGAACTATACTATTTACTACTAATATCACTATGAGCTACACCATTTACTACTAATATCACTATGAGCTACACTATTTACTACTATCACTATGAGCTACACTATTTACTACTAATATCACTATGAGCTACACTATTTACTACTAATATCACTATGAACTACACTATTTACTACTAATATCACTATGAACTATACTATTTACTACTATCACTATGAACTACACTATTTACTACTAATATCACTATGAGCTACACTATTTACTACTAATATCACTATGAACTATACTATTTACTACTAATATCACTATGAACTACACTATTTACTACTAATATCACTATGAGCTACACTATTTACTACTAATATCACTATGAGCTACACTATTTACTACTATCACTATGAGCTACACTATTTACTACTAATATCACTATGAACTATACTATTTACTACTAATATCACTATGAGCTACACTATTTACTACTATCACTATGAGCTACACTATTTACTACTAATATCACTATGAGCTACACTATTTACTACTAATATCACTATGAACTACACTATTTACTACTAATATCACTAGGAACTATACTATTTACTACTAATATCACTATGAACTACACTATTTACTACTAATATCACTATGAACTATACTATTTACTACTAATATCACTATGAACTACACTATTTACTACTAATATCACTATGAACTATACTATTTACTACTAATATCACTATGAGCTACACTATTTACTACTAATATCACTATGAACTATACTATTTACTACTAATATCACTATGAGCTACACTATTTACTACTATCACTATGAGCTACACTATTTACTACTAATATCACTATGAGCTACACTATTTACTACTAATATCACTATGAGCTACACTATTTACTACTAATATCACTATGAACTATACTATTTACTACTATCACTATGAACTACACTATTTACTACTAATATCACTATGAGCTACACTATTTACTACTAATATCACTATGAACTATACTATTTACTACTATCACTATGAGCTACACTATTTACTACTAATATCACTATGAGCTACACTATTTACTACTAATATCACTATGAACTATACTATTTACTACTATCACTATGAGCTACACTATTTACTACTAATATCACTATGAACTATACTATTTACTACTAATATCACTATGAGCTACACTATTTACTACTCGCACATGCACAGTGATTAAATCGAATAGTATAATATGCTATAAGCACATCCCTGTTATTTTATCTACAATCCATGCCCACACTTCCCCTACATACAGACATAGGGAGCACCAACATTTTGGAGAAAATAGAAGACTTTAATGTGGCCTTATAGTCCTGAAATTCGTCAAATTAAATGGTATAATATGCTAAAAGCTTTATAAACAGGATTTTAATGCTTTTAGTGCATTTAGCTGATAAATAAGTAAAAGTATTTATAAATGACAATTTCTGCTTGAACTTTAATAAATGATCTGAGACCTTTTACAACACAAACATAGGAACATTTCTAAAATGACATATTTTAGATTTCCTATTTATTATAATGATTTTATTTCCTGTCAGGCAGCAACAATATTTTCTATTTAATCTTTAATAGAAACACAGTCAAAACGTATTAAACCTTTTATTATTTAAATACTTGTTGTGGCCACAGCTGTTGATCATTTATAATCTGATGATTTCGCTGATGAAACCTGTTAATAACAATATTAATAACAAATCATCTGTCTTCTCCTGCAGAGTGTGACGGCTGGCTAGGCTCCGCCTCCCCCACCGCCGCCGCTAAGAATTGTGGGAGGTCTGACGTGGCGGAGGAGGCGGCCTGCAGCGAGCAGCGCAGCATCACGGAGACGCTCATCAACGGATCCATGAAGGAAACCGTCAGCCTCACCGTGGACGCCAAGACCGAGACCGCCGTCTTCAAAAGGTAAGACATCACACCCGCACGGGCCCTCGCTGCTGCCGTGGAGACGCAGGACGCTCGTTAAGGCGCAGCGTCTCGTTAGTGCGCTTAAAAAACAAGAGACAGTTTGTTCATAATTAACAAGGTCTTTGAATATTTGTAGTTTTTCTTTGAGCATAAAGCAGCAATAAAGATGTGATTTATTAAAACTACTGGTTACAGGTGTAACCAGTGGGCGGAGCCTAGCAAAGAAAACCACCATTCTGATGGTTGACTCATCTATTGATTATCGAACTATTAATAAATCAGTCGATTAGTTCATTGAATTTAAGTCACATCATCATGAAATTAATTGATTAATATAGAAGTTTGTGACTAATTGAATAACCAGTCTGTGAAATCTTCTACATGAATCTACAGTTGCATCCCAAGTAATTAGAATGTAGAACAATGAAAAGTTTAGTTTTTAATTTTCTCTAAACCATAATCCTTAAAATGAAAGAAATACAGGCTTGAAATATTTAACTTATAAGTTAAATGAATCAGTTTCACTTTCTAAGTTGTTTGACAAAAAAAACATCATGATCATCTTATTTGCGATGCAGCTGTACGTTTCAAATAAAATGATATGAAATAAAATCAGTTTTACTGGTCATTACAGAAGACTAAACTCAAAAATAATCAGAGAAGAGAAGCTGTTTTTTTACATATGTGTGTGTATATGCATATTATGTGTGTGTGTGTGTGTGTATATATATGTATAGTGTGTGTGTGTGTGTTAATTAACGTTAACGAGGTGTCTAACGAGCTGAGCTTCCCCTCCTCTCTTCTTGCTGTGCGTGGGGGGTGTGGCCTCCTTCAGAGTGTTGAAATCCTGTCGGTATGTACAGCCAATCAGAGATCAGCCTGCAGCCGTGATGTAGTCTTGTTGTCACGTCAACCACCAACTTTTCTTTCCCAGTTTTGATCTTCTTCTTCTTCTTTGGTTTCAGCTCCTTGTTTGTTTATTTCATTATCTCCATTCTGCATGTGTTTTTGCCAAAGATGTCGTCCCAGTGCAGTTATTTTATATTAAGTTGCAACCTGGCTTTTATCTAAACTGGAAAAAAGCCAATTAATATTAATTTATCATTTCAATTGATGCAATTCAGCTGTAATTTATTCCAAAATGGAGGAAGACATGTTTTTCTAAAGTGGCTTCAGCAGCTTTAATAATAATTATCGTAGTGGTTTATTTCACTTTATATCTGGTCTATTGGCTCTGATCATCACTATTGATTAGGGTTAAATAAACACATAAAAAGATTAAAATACACATAAATAACTGTAATTATATAAGCGGCAGATATCTGAAATATATCCTCAATATCTATCTATTACAGTTTTAGAAATAATCCTGTGTGTAAAATAAATATTAAACTCTGCACTGAAACGTTTAAACAGTTTAGGAGAATCTGGAAAAGTTTCTTTGGGTTCATTTATCAGCTTTACTGTGATTTATGAACATGAGCTTCATTATTCTGTATAAAATAACTATTATTATAATTATACTAACGAGACATTAAGGTTGTTGTGTAGGTGTTTTGTTTCCTACAGCTGCATCTCAAATAAACACAGTATAGAAAAGTTCAGTATTAAAGATTAAAAAATTCAGTACTCGAGTGAAAGATTTTAGTTTTAATGAAATTCTAATCATTTGGTTGGATCAGACCTGTTTGTGTCTAGATGATAATAAATAATATAATATATATTTGTATACTATACATTAAGGATAAAACGTTTTACCTGAATCCTACATATGGAAGACCTGGTCTGTTTAAAAAAAACATAAAACATTTGATAAAGTTTTAAAAGAGGTTCTATAATGAAACTTTACTGGACAGATTTTCTTCTGTTAAAGTATGATTTAAATTAATTTACACACTAGTAAATAAATGTAAATCCTCGGCTCGATGAATAAGAATCTTTGTTAAAACTACTTTAATTATTGAGGTTGTTCTATGTAATTTTAGTTTTTCTTTGAGCATAAAGCAGCGTTTAGATCAGATTTAGTTAAAATAGCTTTTTTAAAATGTTAAGTGTATTTAGTTACTGTGGTTAGTTACTGTGGTTAGTTACTGTGGTTAGTTACTGTATTTAGTTAGTGTGGTTAGTTACTGTGGTTAGTTAGTGTGGTTAGTTAGTGTGGTTGGTTACTGTGGTTGGTTACTGTGGTTAGTTAGTGTGGTTAGTTAGTGTGGTTAGTTAGTGTGGTTAGTTAGTGTGGTTAGTTAGTGTGGTTAGTTAGTGTGGTTAGTTACTGTGGTTAGTTAGTGTGGTTAGTTACTGTGGTTAGTTACTGTATTTAGTTAGTGTGGTTAGTTACTGTGGTTAGTTAGTGTGGTTAGTTAGTGTGGTTAGTTAGTGTGGTTAGTTAGTGTGGTTAGTTAGTGTGGTTATTTACTGTGGTTAGTTACTGTGGTTAGTTAGTGTGGTTAGTTAGTGTGGTTAGTTAGTGTGGTTAGTTAACTGTATTTAGTTAGTGTGGTTAGTTAGTGTGGTTAGTTAGTGTGGTTAGTTAGTGTGGTTAGTTAGTGTGGTTAGTTAGTGTGGTTAGTTAGTGTGGTTAGTTACTGTGGTTAGTTAGTGTGGTTAGTTAGTGTGGTTAGTTAGTGTGGTTAGTTACTGTGGTTAGTTACTGTGGTTAGTTACTGTATTTAGTTAGTGTGGTTAGTTAGTGTGGTTAGTTAGTGTGGTTAGTTAGTGTGGTTAGTTAGTGTGGTTAGTTAGTGTGGTTAGTTACTGTGGTTAGTTAGTGTGGTTAGTTACTGTGGTTAGTTACTGTGGTAAGTTATTGTGGTTAGTTATTGTGGTTAGTTAGTGTGGTTAGTTACTGTGGTTAGTTAGTGTGGTTAGTTACTGTGGTAAGTTATTGTGGTAAGTTATTGTGGTTAGTTAGTGTGGTTAGTTACTGTGGTTAGTTACTGTGGTTAGTTACTGTGGTTAGTTACTGTGGTTAGTTACTGTGGTTAGTTACTGTGATTAGTTACTGTGGTTGGTTACTGTGGTTGGTTAGTGTGGTTGGTTAGTGTGGTTGGTTAGTGAGGTTGGTTACTGTATTTAGTTACTGTGGTTAGTTAGTGTGGTTGGTTACTGTGGTTGGTTACTGTGGTTGGTTACTGTGGTTGGTTACTGTGGTTAGTTATCAGTAGTTATTGGATAAGGGGTGGTAGTTATTGATTAGTTATTGGTGGTAACCAGTAGTTATTGGATAAGGGGTGGTAGTTATTGATTAGTTATTGGTGGTTATCAGTAGTTATTGGATAAGGGGTGGTAGTTATTGATTAGTTATTGGTTGTCACCAGTAGTTTTTTGATAAGGGATGGTAGTTATTGATTAGTTATTGGTGGTTACCAGTAGTTAATGGATAAGGGGTGGTAGTTATTGATTAGTTATTGGTTGTCACCAGTAGTTATTGGATAAGGGGTGGTAGTTATTGATTAGTTATTGGTGGTAACCAGTAGTTATTGGATATGGGGTGGTAGTTATTGATTAGTTATTGGTGGTAACCAGTAGTTATTGGATAAGGGGTGGTAGTTATTGATTAGTTATTGGTGGTAACCAGTAGTTATTGGATAAGGGGTGGTATTTACTGATTAGTAATTGGTGGTAACCAGTAGTTATTGGATAAGGGGTGGTAGTTATTGATTAGTTATTGGTGGTAACCAGTAGTTATTGGATAAGGGGTGGTAGTTATTGATTAGTTATTGGTGGTAACCAGTAGTTATTGGATAAGGGGTGGTAGTTATTGAATAGTAATTGGTGGTAACCAGTAGTTATTGGTTAAGGGGTGGTAGTTATTGATTACTTATTGGTGGTCACCAGTAGTTATTTGATAAGGGGTGGTAGTTATTGATTAGTTATTGGTGGTTATCAGTAGTTATTGGATAAGGGGTGGTAGTTATTGATTAGTTATTGGTGGTAACCAGTAGTTATTGGATATGGGGTGGTAGTTATTGATTAGTTATTGGTGGTAACCAGTAGTTATTGGATAAGGGGTGGTAGTTATTGATTAGTTATTGGTGGTAACCAGTAGTTATTGGATAAGGGGTGGTATTTACTGATTAGTAATTGGTGGTAACCAGTAGTTATTGGATAAGGGGTGGTAGTTATTGATTAGTTATTGGTGGTAACCAGTAGTTATTGGATAAGGGGTGGTAGTTATTGATTAGTTATTGGTGGTAACCAGTAGTTATTGGATAAGGGGTGGTAGTTATTGAATAGTAATTGGTGGTAACCAGTAGTTATTGGTTAAGGGGTGGTAGTTATTGATTACTTATTGGTGGTCACCAGTAGTTATTTGATAAGGGGTGGTAGTTATTGATTAGTTATTGGTGGTTATCAGTAGTTATTGGATAAGGGGTGGTAGTTATTGATTAGTTATTGGTGGTTCTCTGAGACGACGAAGACTGACGGCTGGCACATTCCATTCTGGTCCAATCAGTGTCTGAATCAGTTTCTGTGGGAAACATCCACGATCAGCTTTAAAGTAAACAAAAACATCCAGATCAATAAGAACAAAGAACATTTCTCCATTTGCTGTACATCACATCAACATCTGATGCTGCTGCATCTTCATCCTGTTTCACTGTCAGTCTGGTCAGCATGGTCACCTCACTGTGGGGGGTCTGCACTCGCTGATGGGGTGTGTGTGTGTGTGTGTGTGTGTGTGTGTGTGTGTGTGTGTGTGTGTGTGTGTGTGTGTGTGTGTGTGTGTGTGTGTGTGTGTCTCCTCTAGTGATGAAGAAAAGAGCCCCCCCTCAGAGAACTCCCCAGCAGGAGTGTGTCAGGACTCAGAGAGACCAGGACCCAACAGCTGCTCCAAACCAGGGTCAGAAAACTCTTCACATGTTCTTCAACCTCTTTATTTACACGTTTCTTTCCTGTTTGAAAACGAATCGTGTCACTATTTTCCTAAATTTGTACCTTCAAATTTAGCTCTTCACATTTTCCATAACTTGAACTTTTATTGTTTTATTGTGCAAGTCAGAAATAGATTGTTCAATAAATGTTGTAAAATGTTGATCAGTGTTTCTAAAGCTGCAGATTGAAGCTAAAATGTCTTTTTTTGTCCACAACCCAAAGATCATCAGTTTACTGTTATAGAAGAATAAAGAAACCAGGAAATAATCAGAGAACAGAAGCTGAACCAGAGAATCTGGACGTTTATCAGTAAAAATGACTTGGATCCATTAATTGTTCATGAAAAATAGTTGAAGCTTTATGTCATAGTTGAACTAATCCTTCAATCGTTTCAACTGTCAGTACATGAACGGCCTGTAACACTGATAGTTGTTGGTTGTGTTCCAGTGAGAAGAGCCGGTCGCCTGTGGAGCTTCCTAATGGTCCTTTAGAGGAGATGTCTGCCGTCGAGGAGGCGAAGTGAGTCTGGATTTATCATCTATAAGGAAGAAGAGAATGTGAAACATGTCTGTTGGTCGATTTTTGCCTCAACTCTGCTTATTAAATGTAAAATCCAGAAATTCTAAATTCAGGTGTTTTTTTTTCAAAAACTTAAATAGAAAATCTACCTTCCTCACATGTTTTTTAGTGAAACACGTATGTTCATATGAAGTAAAACCTCTAAATGTTTGTTCCTCTCAGGTTGGACCAGAGTTCCTTGTCCTCGGAACCAGCCGTGAACGGGCCGGCGTGAGCGTCGCCCGGCGCCAGCCAATGGCCCGCCTGTTCTGCCCCGCAGGCCCCTCCCCCCGACCAATCGGCGGAGGCCACCGCTCAGAGCTGAACCAATCACACGCCCCCACCAGGACCAGCAATACTCCCATCGATCGGCTCACCGTGACAGACAGAGACGCTGTACAGGAAGACCAGGACTGAAAAAGCCCAGAGACACACACTCAACCAGAAACAGAATAATTTTTTTCTTCATTTGTTTATATACTATTGTTCTTATGAGGTGATGTGCGACTGATGTCTTGCCACTCAAAATTAAATAGTAATGTTGCTATAGTTAAAGAAATGATTGTAAGAATAAAATATTTTATAAAAAGAAAAGTGTATCACAGAAACATGAGCTGAGTCTCAGGAGGCAGAGGAGCGGCTCGCCGTGCCGTCGCTAACGGCGATAGGTCGCGATGCCGTTGCCAGTAGCAACGGTCGGTTTTCCTGCACCACGTCTGAGCTGCTCAACGCACGTCTGAAGGTTTTATTTTGCTGTAAATGTTTTTCTTCTCTAACATTTGACTTTTTTTTTTTTTTGGTATCATTTTTTTTAATTTATTCTGGAGATGAGATGTTTTCAGACGCGTCGTCCTCTTTCCAGCTGTTTTTTATGCCTCACAGCTGGAAGGTTCGCAGCTGGAGTGCACGATTATTTCCTCCTAGAAATAAAATCTGGAGCCTGAAGCGACGACGTCCAGGACGCCACGACGACGTGTTTTTAACAAATGTTCCTGTAGATTTCTGCTCCTTCACCTTTAGGCTGCGTAATACAAGTTTCCTACAATGGTTCTAATCCTTGTCTGTATCTTTGGCCCTAAAACTCCTTTTTATTTTATTTTTGTTTGTATCACAGACCGCAGAATTCACATCAGTAGAAGCTAAACCATTTTAAGTGAACAGCTTCTACAGATTAGAGCTGCAACATTTAGTCGATGGTTGATTAGTTGCAGACTATTTTTAGAAAAAAAATCTAAATTCTCTGGTTCACTTCAACCTTGTCTTCTCTTGAATGAATTTATTGCTTCAGACATCCATAAAGTGTTCAATATTCAACTTAACTACACATCAGCTGCTGGAAGTTCGTCTTTCTGCCCTTTTGCTGCTCAGCTTCTTTTGTTGACTTGTTCCTGTCAATCATCACCTGTTGGTGAGAGGGCGTGGCCACCTGGACGTGATGTACCGCCTCCTCCATCAGGTGATGCTGAGGTCTGAAATCAAACTGCTGCAGGTTTTGTTATTCACTGTCAGACATGACCTTTATAAGTGTTTTACTGACTGGTTATTTGGCGTAGTTTTAGCTCAGGCCGAACCACATGTGGCTCTGTTATAGTCTCTGAACGTTCTGTTAAACTACTGTGATGGCTCCATTGTTTGTCAAGTACAGAAATCACCATTCGATAAGTTGTCTATACATTACATTACTGTATATCACCTGTATGGAGGTGTGTAGAGGGTTTAAAGGTGAGTTTGGACACGCCTCATTCAAATGAATAAGTTTGGGAAGCTTCTTATGACATTAGCAGGTTTTGTTCTTACGAAGCTGCAGACAATAAAATATTAGGTTAAAATATTTTATATCAGTACAACTAACAGACATTATTATTATTGGCGAATTCTGGACATCTTAAGATAATATTACATTGACAGGACCAAGAAAGGAAATTTCCAGTTTTATATTAATGCTAAACTTGCAGGAAACGTGTGTGTGAGTCCACGTGGTTTCACTGCTTCTGAAAAAGGACGAGAATCGCCGCCATCTTGGGAGGGTCAAGTCTGCATTGGACTCAACGAGAGAACGTAACTTATCGTTAGGGGGGAAATGGCACAAAACTTATGAATAAATATACTAAATAATTTAAAATGTCCGACTTGACGTTGAGAAATGTACAGGTCATTGTGTTTACCAGAAAAGTTCAACCCTCCGTTTATTAACGGCGTCATAGGGCAGTTATGCCCCTCCCAAGATGGCGGCGATGGTGGTACACGTCATATCCGGTAACCACCGGAAGTTGCTGATCTGATTCAGGGATTCGGTCAGTTGAACAAGTTGTGTTGTTGACAGCTAGCCTGATGCTAGCCGGACGTTAGCCGGTGTTCCCGCCGCCTCCCCCCGCCTCTCATGCGGCCTCCTCCCGCCTGCTCCAGCCCCTCTCGTCGGTGTGAGAGATGCCGGACCGGTACAGCGAGGTCGGCTTCGTGCAGCAGATTCTGGGCTTGAACCTGGTGCCGAGAAAGAACGGAACTCACCGAGGAAACGACACGTCGCTCAGCGACTTCTCAGGTAAACGCAGCTTTAGCTCCAGTTGAAGGAAGCACCGAACAACAGCCTGACGGAGGCCTGTGAATGGATAACTTAATTATTTTAATTATTTTATTGTTCTCATCCTGAGGTGTTAGCAGGATGCTAGCCTGTAGGCGTTAGCATGTTTATCATGAAGCGAGTCCACTTCCTGTTCGTCAAACTGATGATTAACTCACTGATCTGAACCTGAGATTCTGTCAAAGAATAAACAGCGATGTAAATACAACTAGTAAAGTTGTTTGTTCCCTTGGTAAACGAAGCACCTGAACGCAACACTGGAGTAAAGGTACATGTGTGTTTTCACTAGATTTACTTCAAGAGTCAAAGTAAAAGTCATACAGTGTGTTTTATGTTAAATATTATCGTACGTGTTTTTATTCAATAAATACACGTGGGTATTTCCATGTTTTAATTTATCAATGTGAATACAATTGAAATACTCTTATAAAAGTGAAAGTACTGTGTCATTTCTCATTTTGTTTTATTAGGACAGAAGTATTGTGTAAATACTTAAATATTCAAGTACTGTACATGTACATGTACTTTATTTTCCACCTCTGAGTAATTAAAAGTTAAATCTGCTTCATGATTATGAAACTTCTTTCTGAAAGCCTCGTGAGAGGGAGATTAACGTGTGTGTGGTGTGTGTGTGTGGTGTGTGTGTGTCTGTGTGTGTGTGTGTGGTCTGTGTGTGTGTGTGTGTTTCAGAAGTTAAATATATTTTGAGGCTTTTCGGTTTAAGGTTTAATATTAATATGATGAAGAAAATATTCACAAGGTTTTTAGCTTTTCTGTTGTTTACTGTGATGTCATGTTGTTGTTGTTGTTTACAGAGATGTGGTACGGCGTTTTCCTGTGATGTCATGTTGTTGTTGTTGTTTACAGAGATGTGGTACGGCGTTTTCCTGTGATGTCATGTTGTTGTTGTTGTTTACAGAGATGTGGTACGGCGTTTTCCTGTGATGTTCATGTTGTTGTTGTTGTTGTTTACAGAGATGTGGTACGTTGTTTTCCTGTGATGTCATGTTGTTGTTGTTGTTGTTGTTTACAGAGATGTGATACAGCGTTTTCCTGTGATGTCATGTTGTTGTTGTTGTTTACAGAGATGTGGTACGGCGTTTTCCTGTGATGTCATGTTGTTGTTGTTTACAGAGATGTGGTACGGCGTTGTCCTGTGATGTCATGTTGTTGTTGTTGTTTACAGAGATGTGGTACGTTGTTTTCCTGTGATGTCATGTTGTTGTTGTTGTTTACAGAGATGTGGTACAGCGTTTTCCTGTGATGTTCATGTTGTTGTTGTTGTTGTTTACAGAGATGTGGTACGGCGTTTTCCTGTGATGTCATGTTGTTGTTGTTGTTGTTTACAGAGATGTGGTACGGCGTTTTCCTGTGATGTCATGTTGTTGTTGTTGTTTACAGAGATGTGGTACGGCGTTGTCCTGTGATGTCATGTTGTTGTTGTTGTTTACAGAGATGTAATATGGCGTTTTCCTGTGATGTCATGTTGTTGTTGTTTACAGAGATGTGGTACGGCGTTTTCCTGTGATGTCATGTTGTTGTTGTTGTTTACAGAGATGTGGTACGGCGTTTTCCTGTGATGTCATGTTGTTGTTGTTGTTGTTTACAGAGATGTGGTACGGCGTTTTCCTGTGATGTCATGTTGTTGTTGTTGTTTACAGAGATGTGGTACGGCGTTTTCCTGTGATGTCATGTTGTTGTTGTTGTTTACAGAGATGTGGTACGGCGTTGTCCTGTGATGTCATGTTGTTGTTGTTGTTTACAGAGATGTGGTACGTTGTTTTCCTGTGATGTCATGTTGTTGTTGTTTACAGAGATGTGGTACAGCGTTTTCCTGTGATGTCATGTTGTTGTTGTTGTTTACAGAGATGTGGTACGGCGTTTTCCTGTGATGTCATGTTGTTGTTGTTGTTTACAGAGATGTGGTACGGCGTTTTCCTGTGATGTCATGTTGTTGTTGTTTACAGAGATGTGGTATGGCGTTTTCCTGTGATGTCATGTTGTTGTTGTTTACAGAGATGTGGTACGGTGTTTTCCTGTGATGTCATGTTGTTGTTGTTTACAGAGATGTGGTACGGCGTTTTCCTGTGATGTCATGTTGTTGTTGTTGTTTACAGAGATGTGGTACGGCGTTTTCCTGTGATGTCATGTTGTTGTTGTTGTTTACAGAGATGTGGTACGGCGTTTTCCTGTGATGTCATGTTGTTGTTGTTGTTTACAGAGATGTGATACGGCGTTTTCCTGTGATGTCATATTGTTGTTGTTGTTTACAGAGATGTAATATGGCGTTTTCCTGTGATGTCATGTTGTTGTTGTTGTTTACAGAGATGTGGTACGGCGTTTTCCTGTGATGTCATGTTGTTGTTGTTGTTTACAGAGATGTGGTACGGCGTTTTCCTGTGATGTCATGTTGTTGTTGTTGTTTACAGAGATGTGATACGGCGTTTTCCTGTGATGTCATGTTGTTGTTGTTGTTTACAGAGATGTAATATGGCGTTTTCCTGTGATGTCATGTTGTTGTTGTTGTTTACAGAGATGTGGTACGGCGTTTTCCTGTGATGTCATGTTGTTGTTGTTGTTTACAGAGATGTGATAAGGCGTTTTCCTGTGATGTCATATTGTTGTTGTTGTTTACAGAGATGTAATATGGCGTTTTCCTGTGATGTCATATTGTTGTTGTTGTTTACAGAGATGTAATATGGCGTTTTCCTGTGATGTCATGTTGTTGTTGTTGTTTACAGAGATGTGGTAC
>JAYKQN010000035.1:2295000-2320000 GCA_036785175.1 Eupleurogrammus muticus | reverse complement strand
TACTTGCTGTTGTTTCTACTTTCACTGCAGTATCTGAGAATCTGTGAAACTTTAAGGTAAAGATTAAAAACAGACGTAAAGTTAATAAAATGAACGAGATTTGATCTGTTGTTGATAAATGTTGATTTTTAACCCAAGAAAAGTTCACGTCTAAATATTCAGAATCTGAAGTGAAACTTTTATCTTTACTCTTCTGCTGTAACAGAAGCAGATGTTAGAATTTAAAATGTTCAAAAACATTTTGACTCTTTGTTCCAGAAAAAGTTGATTTTATTAGTGAATTAAATATTTTAATGGAATAAAACGGTTTCAACTATAAAGTTTGTGTTTTTCCTTTAGTGTTGATCAGTTTTTAACTTAAACACGACTGAAGGATAATTACTAAATAAAACGTTTATTTCATGATCCTTTATACTTCTTTAATAAAAAGTTCAGTTTAACGTTTCTGACTTCACACGTTGATCAGTTTGAATTTTTATTAAAGCAGATTGGAAAAAACTGACAGTCGAGATCAGGAAGAAACTAAATGAGCAGCAAAGGGTTGTGTGTGTGTGTGTGTGTGTGTGTGTGTGTGTGTGTGTGTGTGTGTGTGTGTGTGTGTGTGTGTGTGTGTGTGTGTGTGTGTGTAAAGGTTAATCTCAGCCAGTTAAATCCAGGTCACACCAGTTTATGACTGAATGTTCCTGTTGTTGCTGTGAAAGATTCAACAGAAACTGATCATATTTAAGCAGGAAAAACAACGTCAACATTGATCTTAAACTTTATAAAACTTGTGAAATTTGAGCAGAAAAACAAACAAAAAGCCTGAAAAGTCAAATAAAATAAAGCTAAAGATAAAATGACAGAAACAGACTGTTGGTTTGGAGGCGTTTTGTGTTTATTTAAACATTCAGAACACGTATGAAAGGCTTTATTAAACATGTTTAATCTAAGCAGCAGCTGCAGGTCAAAGGTCGGAGCAGCCAGATCAGTCCTGGTCCTGGTCCTGGTCCCGTCCCCCTTAGACCTTCTTCATCTTGTAGTCCTCCAGGTGAGCCAGGACCCAACCTGACGGACCCAGGATGACTGCGAAGAGGGCGGTCATCGCTATGGCCTGGTCCTGAAAACACAGAACAATA
Source organism: Eupleurogrammus muticus (assembly GCA_036785175.1). Taxonomy (NCBI): domain Eukaryota; kingdom Metazoa; phylum Chordata; class Actinopteri; order Scombriformes; family Trichiuridae; genus Eupleurogrammus; species Eupleurogrammus muticus. The sequence goes on along the minus strand of JAYKQN010000035.1, from coordinate 2,318,882 downwards.
CCACGAACTACTGATACTGGTCCTGAAAACGCAGAACAATACCACGAACTGCCGATACTGGTCCTGAAAACGCAGAACAATACCACGAACTACTGATACTGGTCCTGAAAACAGAATAATACCACGAACTACTGATACTGGTCCTGAAAACGCAGAACAATACCACGAACTACCGATACTGGTCCTGAAAACACAGAACAATACCACGAACTGCCGATACTGGTCCTGAAAACACAGAACAATACCACGAACTGCCGATACTGGTCCTGAAAACACAGAACAATACCACGAACTACTGATACTGGTCCTGAAAACGCGGAATAATACCACGAACTACTGATACTGGTCCTGAAAACACAGAACAATACCACGAACTGCCGATACTGGTCCTGAAAACACAGAACAATACCACGAACTGCCGATACTGGTCCTGAAAACACAGAACAATACCACGAACTACTGATACTGGTCCTGAAAACGCGGAATAATACCACGAACTACTGATACTGGTCCTGAAAACACAGAACAATACCACGAACTGCCGATACTGGTCCTGAAAACACAGAACAATACCACGAACTACCGATACTGGTCCTGAAAACACAGAACAATACCACGAACTGCCGATACTGGTCCTGAAAACACAGAACAATACCACGAACTGCCGATACTGGTCCTGAAAACACAGAACAATACCACGAACTACTGATACTGGTCCTGAAAACGCGGAATAATACCACGAACTACTGATACTGGTCCTGAAAACACAGAACAATACCACGAACTACCGATACTGGTCCTGAAAACACAGAATAATACTAATATAGTAATAATAATTGTTCTTATATTCAGAATAATGCTCATAATCACCATAATATTGATACTGGTTGTAACATTTTCACTTTCAGAACTAGTTTATTTGTTATTGAGTATTTTTTTTAAACGCAAAATCAACTGTAACAGTTTTTTATGTAGTTACAGCTGCAGTAGAATGTATATATATAATATAATAGAATACAATAGTATTTCATGCATTGTAATATAATATGGTATAATATATAATATTATACATATGTAATGTAGTATAATAAATATATTTTATAAATAAATGATAAAAACTAGAAACACTGAATGTGTGACTGTTTGACCTTTGACCTGTTGAAGGTCATCATTTCTTCTTCTCTGACTTTATTAAACTTGTTTCCTGTAGAAGCTGCAGTAATATTATGAAGACATCACGCACCCACAGCTTCCTCCACGCAGAAAAACACAGTTTCAGAAGCAAAAAGCCGCAGATTTGCGTCACACACCGATAATGTGTAATGATTTATTAATAACACTGACGCAGATAACAACGCGGCTACGTGTCGGAACGAGGCGGAAAAATGGCTGCGAAGTGAAACTGTCAGAATAATAACAACAACTTTTAAACTGGATCAAACTCACGTGGCAGCTGATCACTGATCGATATCGATCAACAAGCTTCAGTTTAATGTGTTTAATGTGATCTGACCGGAAATCACAATTAAAACATAACGGATTAAAACTGATGCTGATCATGGCTGGTACTTTCTGCTGAGCACTGAGGTAGTACTGCAGTACTTGAATGTAGTACTGCAGTACTTGAGTGTAGTACTGCAGTACTTGAGTGTAGTACTGCAGTACTTGAGTGTAGTACTGCAGTACTGTGATGCCCTCACCGCTGCAGACACGTTGTTTCGCGCCGCCTTGGAGGACACGTTGACCGCCGGCAGCAGCTGCGTCTTCAGGCCGCTCCGCAGCAGCCGAGAGGCGGCGACGAGCAGAGACATGGAGCCGCTGGACGGACGGAGACACTCGGAGACACTCGGAGACACTCGGAGACACTCGGAGACACTCGGAGACAAACGGGGACACTTGTGTGGAATGACTTTGCTGCTCTGTGCTGTGTGTGCGTGGGCGCGCGCGTGGCCACCCCAGACTCACCTCAGCTTCTAATTGGCTGTTTGACCTCAGGGCGGGGGGGGGGGGGGGCGCGTGTCCTCACGTCAACCTGCACCTGTTGCTGCTACTACACTGTAGTAATTATACTACTAGTACTGCAGTTATATTACTACTTAAGACTCATACTAAAGTCCATCAGTATTATGAGTTCATGTAGTCCTAAAGTAGTAAAAGTACATTTGATGTAGTAATTATTGCAGTATTACAAGTAGATGTGTGAAGCATTGCATTAATATGAGGAGATGCAGTAAAGTATTGCAGTATTATGAGTACTACTTCCATGTCTCGCTGATCAACCCAGACTGAGGAGACAACAGTAGTAACAGTAGTATAAACTGTAACAGTAGTAGTAGTAGTAACAGTAGTATAAACTGTAACAGTAGTAGTAGCAGTAGTATAAACTGTAACAGTAGTAGTAACAGTAGTATAAACTGTAACAGTAGTAGTAGCAGTAGTATAAACTGTAACAGTAGTAGTAGTAGTAGTAGTAACAGTAGTATAAACTGTAACAGTAGTAGTAGTAGTAGTAACAGTAGTATAAACTGTAACAGTAGTAGTAGTAGTAGTAACAGTAGTATAAACTGTAACAGTAGTAGTAGTAGTAACAGTAGTATAAACTGTAACAGTAGTAGTAACAGTAGTATAAACTGTAACAGTAGTAGTAGCAGTAGTATAAACTGTAACAGTAGTAGTAGTAGTAGTAGTAACAGTAGTATAAACTGTAACAGTAGTAGTAACAGTAGTATAAACTGTAACAGTAGTAGTAGCAGTAGTATAAACTGTAACAGTAGTAGTAACAGTAGTATAAACTGTAACAGTAGTAGTAGCAGTAGTATAAACTGTAACAGTAGTAGTAACAGTAGTATAAACTGTAACAGTAGTAGTAGTAGTAACAGTAGTATAAACTGTAACAGTAGTAGTAGCAGTAGTATAAACTGTAACAGTAGTAGTAACAGTAGTATAAACTGTAACAGTAGTAGTAGCAGTAGTATAAACTGTAACAGTAGTAGTAGTAGTAGTAGTAACAGTAGTATAAACTGTAACAGTAGTAGTAGTAGTAGTAACAGTAGTATAAACTGTAACAGTAGTAGTAGTAGTAGTAACAGTAGTATAAACTGTAACAGTAGTAGTAACAGTAGTATAAACTGTAACAGTAGTAGTAGCAGTAGTATAAATTGTAACAGTAGTAGTAACAGTAGTATAAACTGTAACAGTAGTAGTAGTAGTAACAGTAGTATAAACTGTAACAGTAGTAGTAACAGTAGTATAAACTGTAACAGTAGTAGTAACAGTAGTATAAACTGTAACAGTAGTAGTAACAGTAGTATAAACTGTAACAGTAGTAGTAGTAGTAACAGTAGTATAAACTGTAACAGTAGTAGTAGCAGTAGTATAAACTGTAACAGTAGTAGTAACAGTAGTATGAACTGTAACAGTAGTAGTAACAGTAGTATAAACTGTAACAGTAGTAGTAACAGTAGTATAAACTGTAACAGTAGTAGTAACAGTAGTATAAACTGTAACAGTAGTAGTAACAGTAGTATAAACTGTAACAGTAGTAGTAACAGTAGTAGTAGTAACAGTAGTATAAACTGTAACAGTAGTAGTAACAGTAGTATAAACTGTAACAGTAGTAGTAACAGTAGTATAAACTGTAACAGTAGTAGTAGTAGTAGTAACAGTAGTATAAACTGTAACAGTAGTAGTAGTAGTAGTAACAGTAGTATAAACTGTAACAGTAGTAGTAACAGTAGTATAAACTGTAACAGTAGTAGTAACAGTAGTATAAACTGTAACAGTAGTAGTAGTAGTAACAGTAGTATAAACTGTAACAGTAGTAGTAACAGTAGTATAAACTGTAACAGTAGTAGTAGCAGTAGTATAAATTGTAACAGTAGTAGTAACAGTAGTATAAACTGTAACAGTAGTAGTAGTAGTAACAGTAGTATAAACTGTAACAGTAGTAGTAACAGTAGTATAAACTGTAACAGTAGTAGTAACAGTAGTATAAACTGTAACAGTAGTAGTAGTTACAGTAGTAACAACAGTGTGAGAGTTTCAGGAGGAAGATGGAGGAGCAGCTCCAATCAAACAATGTCCGAGAGGTTTGGAGAAGCATGAACAAGATCTCTGGTCACCTCAAGGACAATGGAGGAGTAGCAGTGTCCACCGACCGGGGGTGGGCCAATGAATTGAATCTGTTTTTTAATAGATTCGATTCTGGACATACAACCTCCCCCACCCCCCAGCTTCCATCGACCCCCCTCCATGTGCTGTCCCCCCCCTCTCCCCCCTCTTCTGGCGCTGTGCTGTTGCCAGGTGCACTCTCCTCGTTCCATCCCACCACACCACCTTTACACCTACCAACAACAAAGCCAGCCCTTCCCCCCACCCCGGACCAGCCACAGATGTGCCTCACAGCTGATCAGGTGAGAAGTCAGCTAAAGAAGACAAAGGTCAGGAAGGCAGCAGGTCCAGACGGAATCAGCTCCAGATTGCTCAGGGACTGTGCAGACCAGCTTTGTCAGGTGGTCCTGCACATCTTTAACCTGAGTCTGAACCTGGAGCGGGTTCCTGAACTGTGGAAGACTTCCTGCGTAGTTCCAGTGCCTAAGATCGCACGGCCCAGGGAGCCCAACCACTACAGACCTGTAGCCCTGACTTCTCACCTGATGAAGGCCTTGGAGAGGCTCATCCTGCACCACCTTCGCCCACTGGTGAGCTCAGCACTGGACCCTCTGCAGCTCGGCGAAATGAAAGTCACAGTGTGGATGACACTGTCATCTATCTGCTGCACCGATCTCTCTCCCACCTGGAACAAGCGGCGAGCACAGTGAGGATCATGTTTTTTGACTTCTCCAGTGCTTTTAACACCATCCAGCCTGCACTGCTGAAAGGGAAGCTGGAGGGAGCCGGAGTGGATGAGCAGCTGACGGCCTGGACCGTCGACTACCTCACCAACAGACCACAGTATGTCAGGCTTCATGACTATGTGTCTGAGGTGGTAGTCAGCAGCACGGGGGCGCCACAGGGTACAGTGCTCTCACCCTTTCTGTTTAGTCTGTACACCTCAGACTTCACCTACAACTCGGACAACTGCCACCTACAGAAGTTCTCAGATGATACGGCCATCATCGGGTGTGTATCAGATGGGAACGACCAGGAGTACAGGGGGGTCATCAATGACTTTGTCAGCTGGTGTGAGACCAACGCTCTCCAAGTCAACGCCAGCAAGACAAAGGAGATGGTTGTGGACTTCAGGAGGAAGTCCCTCCCCACCACACTGGTGAGCATCCAGGGAAAAGACATTGAGACAGTGGTCTCTTACAAATACCTGGGTGTTCACCTGAACAATAAACTGGACTGGACCACAAACACTGATGTCCTGTACAAGAAGGGCCAGAGTCGACTTCACCTGCTGGGGAGACTAAGGTCCTTTGGTGTGTGCAGGACTCTGTTGAAGACCTTCTACGACTCCGTCGTAGCATCTGCCCTGTTCTACGCAGTAGTCTGCTGGGGGGGCGGATGCTCAGACGGGGACAGAAGGAAAATTGACAAACTGGTACGTAAATCTAGCTCTGTACTGGGATGTCCTCTGGAGTCGGTGGTGGTGGTGGGAGAGAGGAGGATGTTGGCAAAGCTGACATCCATCATGGACAACCCCCATCACCCTCTGCATGGGGTAGTGGGTGCGCTTAGCAGCTCCTTCAGCCAGAGACTCAAACACCCTCGCTGCAAGAAGGAGCGCTTTCGCAGATCATTCATCCCGACAGCAATAAGACTCCATAACATAACATAAACATAAACCTCACTGTAGTCACTGTCACTTTTTCACAGGTCACTTTTTTCTCTTCACACACACCCTGCACCTTAAGTGTGCATTAGCTATGTATGTGTACATGTGGGTATGTGCGTGGATATGTATGTCCATATATATATATGCAAATATGTGTGTATGTGTATGTATGTAGGTATGTACGTCCATGTATGTACGTATATATGCTTTGCTTATGCATACTTTTTTTTCTTACTATTTATTAGCATTTTCTCTCCATTCTGTCGATAATGCATACTGTGTATGCGGATTAACAAATTCTGCGAATTTGTACATTGTGTTGTGTGTTTTTTTATTTTTTTATAGTTTTTTTAACTTCTTCAACTTTATTTTTCTTTTTCTTTATCTGTAACGCTGCAGTAACACACACATTTCCCCGTTGTGGGATCAATAAAGTTTATCTATTCTATTCTATTCTATTCTATTCTATTCTAATAATAATAGCAGCAGGAATAGGTTAACATACTATAACAGTATGTAGTAGTAGTTACAGTAGTAACAACAATACTAATAATAGCAGCAGGAATAACAAACAACAGTAGTAGTAGCAGTAGTAACAACTGTGACAGTAGTAGTAGTAGTAACAGTAGTATAAACTGTAACAGTAGTAGTAGCATCAGTAACAACTGTAACATAGTGGCTACACTAGTACTAGTAGTAACAGCAGTAACTGTAGTAGAAGTAACAGTAGTAGTTCTTTTTATGATGTTATATTATTTTATTTAATGATTGCTATAAATGCCATGTTGTGAATAAAAAAAATAAAAATGTAGCTATTTTTTAACATTATAATAATATGTTAATATTAAACGCCACCTCCAGCCCAGCAGACTACTGCGTAGAACAGGGCAGATGCTACGACGGAGTCGTAGAAGGTCTTCAACAGAGTCCTGCACACACCAAAGGACCTTAGTCTCCCCAGCAGGTGAAGTCGACTCTGGCCCTTCTTGTACAGGACATCAGTGTTTGTGGTCCAGTCCAGTTTATTGTTCAGGTGAACACCCAGGTATTTGTAAGAGACCACTGTCTCAATGTCTTTTCCCTGGATGCTCACCAGTGTGGTGGGGAGGGACTTCCTCCTGAAGTCCACAACCATCTCCTTTGTCTTGCTGGCGTTGACTTGGAGAGCGTTGGTCTCACACCAGCTGACAAAGTCATTGATGACCCCCCTGTACTCCTGGTCGTTCCCATCTGATACACACCCGATGATGGCCGTATCATCTGAGAACTTCTGTAGGTGGCAGTTGTCCGAGTTGTAGGTGAAGTCTGAGGTGTACAGACTAAACAGAAAGGGTGAGAGCACTGTACCCTGTGGCGCCCCCGTGCTGCTGACTACCACCTCAGACACATAGTCATGAAGCCTGACATACTGTGGTCTGTTGGTGAGGTAGTCGACGGTCCAGGCCGTCAGCTGCTCATCCACTCCGGCTCCCTCCAGCTTCCCTTTCAGCAGTGCAGGCTGGATGGTGTTAAAAGCACTGGAGAAGTCAAAAAACATGATCCTCACTGTGCTCGCCGCTTGTTCCAGGTGGGAGAGAGATCGGTGCAGCAGATAGATGACAGTGTCATCCACACTGTGACTTTCATTTCGCCGAGCTGCAGAGGGTCCAGTGCTGAGCTCACCAGTGGGCGAAGGTGGTGCAGGATGAGCCTCTCCAAGGCCTTCATCAGGTGAGAAGTCAGGGCTACAGGTCTGTAGTGGTTGGGCTCCCTGGGCCGTGCGATCTTAGGCACTGGAACTACGCAGGAAGTCTTCCACAGTTCAGGAACCCGCTCCAGGTTCAGACTCAGGTTAAAGATGTGCAGGACCACCTGACAAAGCTGGTCTGCACAGTCCCTGAGCAATCTGGAGCTGATTCCGTCTGGACCTGCTGCCTTCCTGACCTTTGTCTTCTTTAGCTGACTTCTCACCTGATCAGCTGTGAGGCACATCTGTGGCTGGTCCGGGGTGGGGGGAAGGGCTGGCTTTGTTGTTGGTAGGTGTAAAGGTGGTGTGGTGGGATGGAACGAGGAGAGTGCACCTGGCAACAGCACAGCGCCAGAAGAGGGGGGAGAGGGGGGGGACAGCACATGGAGGGGGGTCGATGGAAGCTGGGGGGTGGGGGAGGTTGTATGTCCAGAATCGAATCTATTAAAAAACAGATTCAATTCATTGGCCCACCCCCGGTCGGTGGACACTGCTACTCCTCCATTGTCCTTGAGGTGACCAGAGATCTTGTTCATGCTTCTCCAAACCTCTCGGACATTGTTTGATTGGAGCTGCTCCTCCATCTTCCTCCTGAAACTCTCACACTGTTGTTACTACTGTAACTACTACTACTGTTACAGTTTATACTACTGTTACTACTACTGTTACAGTTTATACTACTGTTACTACTACTGTTACAGTTTATACTACTGTTACTACTACTACTACTGTTACAGTTTATACTACTGTTACTACTACTGTTACAATTTATACTACTGCTACTACTACTGTTACAGTTTATACTACTGTTACTACTACTGTTACAGTTTATACTACTGTTACTACTACTACTACTGTTACAGTTTATACTACTGTTACTACTACTGTTACAGTTTATACTACTGTTACTACTACTGTTACAGTTTATACTACTGTTACTACTACTACTACTACTGTTACAGTTTATACTACTGTTACTACTACTGTTACAGTTTATACTACTGTTACTACTACTGTTACAGTTTATACTACTGTTACTACTACTACTGTTACTACTACTGTTACAGTTTATACTACTGTTATAACATAGTGGCTACACTAGTACTAGTAGTAACAGCAGTAACTGTAGTAGAAGTAACAGTAGTAGTTCTTTTTATGATGTTATATTATTTTATTTAATGATTGCTATAAATGCCATGTTGTGAATAAAAAAAATAAAAATGTAGCTATTTTTTAACATTATAATAATATGTTAATATTAAACGCCACCTCCAGCCCAGCAGGAGGCGCTGTAGCAGCTTTTAAACTGTTTCCAACCGCAATAAAGTGCAGAAGAAGAAGATGAGCAGTGAAGAAGAAGAATTCTCCTCCTAACGTTGCAGGAAGTGAATTTCCAGTGTGAGGATCTGGGCTTGTTGTGGTGATAAATGAAAGTCACCGTCTCGCTGGTAAGAGACAGATTTCACATCGTCGCTGTTAGCACGTTAGCATGTTAGCACGTTAGCGGCTGCTGCAGCTGCAGCATCCACATAGAACTGAAGTGAGTGGCTGTTAGCTTTAGTTAAGCTACATGTTAACTGTGTCCGGTGTTTTTAATGTTTAACAGTCTGACCACAGTTACACCGCTTATGTGGAGAACACGGTTCTTGTTCCGTTACATCCACATATGAGACTCCACATGTTTCCGCTCTGTAGTCCCAAAGTTTTTCCGCTGAAATGAGATACAGCTGCATTCATTCCCACTCTGTCTTATCCTCAATGTACCAATCATACAAAAACGCAGTTTAACCCAAAGCTGCGGCCGTTCTCCGTCACAACGGGATGTTTGTGTTCTTCAATAATGCGTATTTTAAACAAACATTTAGTTTCGGTCGTATGTGCCTCTAACTACTGTCAGAAAGTGTAATTCCATGTTTCGCCGCTGCGCAGAGAATGGATCCGAGGGTGGCGCTGTTGAGCAGAAACTACACATCCGACATAACATAACTTATTAACATAATAAGTTTTTTTGTTGCAAGATTTACAATATTTGAAGGAAACAAATCTCCACCGAGATGGATAGCAGCTGTGTCTTGAAGACAGGATCCGTTTTTCTATTATTTGTACATGAAGAGGAAAGCAGGGTTGAAATAAACAGAGGCATCGTCTTATTTAAGCGGTTAAAGTAAAGACTTTAACTCCAGAGTTCGTGTTCATTTAACAATGGTCTTCTGCTTTCAGGCTGTGACATCAACATCATCTTTAGTTGTTGTTTCAATTTAAACTTCACTTCAAGTCTTAGTTGCTTACATGAAGTAATATTTATATAAAGTCCCATCTGTGTCTTTCTTTTTGTTTTAGATGTAGTTACACTTGTTCTGCAATAAATTGATGTTGAGATTAAGTGTGATTTTTTTTTTTTTTTTTTTTTTTTTTTTTTTTAGATAAAGTGAAGCAGGTTGAACGTGTGTGTGTGTTAGTGAAGCAGGTTGAACGTGTGTGTGTGTGTTAGTGAAGCAGGTTGAACGTGTGTGTGTGTTAGTGAAGCAGGTTGAACGTGTGTGTGTGTTAGTGAAGCAGGTTAAACGTGTGTGTGTGTGTTAGTGAAGCAGGTTGAACGTGTGTGTGTGTGTGTTAGTGAAGCAGGTTGAACGTGTGTGTGTGTGTTAGTGAAGCAGGTTGAACGTGTGTGTGTGTGTGTTAGTGAAGCAGGTTGAACGTGTGTGTGTTAGTGAAGCAGGTTGAACGTGTGTGTGTGTGTTAGTGAAGCAGGTTGAACGTGTGTGTGTTAGTGAAGCAGGTTGAACGTGTGTGTGTGTGTTAGTGAAGCAGGTTAAACGTGTGTGTGTTAGTGAAGCAGGTTGAACGTGTGTGTGTGTTAGTGAAGCAGGTTGAACGTGTGTGTGTGTTAGTGAAGCAGGTTGAACGTGTGTGTGTGTTAGTGAAGCAGGTTGAACGTGTGTGTGTGTGTGTGTGTTAGTGAAGCAGGTTGAACGTGTGTGTGTGTTAGTGAAGCAGGTTGAACGTGTGTGTGTGTGTTGGTGAAGCAGGTTGAACGTGTGTGTGTTAGTGAAGCAGGTTGAACGTGTGTGTGTGTGTTAGTGAAGCAGGTTGAACGTGTGTATTGATAAAGTTTCTGCTGCTTCAGCTTCTCTGTCACTGACCTTTGGCTGCTTCCTGTTTACATTCAGGGCAGGTCGCTGTGCAAATACCACACGGGACACATTGAACTAACTCACTGCTGCCATGAACTAACTCACTGCTGCCATGAACTAACTCACTGCTGCCATGAACTAACTCACTGGGGGTAGAGCAGTCGTCCACCAGTCGTGAATGGACACTTGTAGTGTAATAAAAGGCTTTCAGTGGTCTAAAAGACTAGTAACATGCAGGTCATTTACCATTTAATACTGGGATACATTAACGTGTGTGTGTGTGTGTGTGTGTGTGTGTGTGTGTGTGTGTGTGTGTGTGTGTGTGTGTGTGTGTGTGTGTAGGTGGAGAAAGTTGCTGGGTCGTGTTTCCCCTGATCTTCATCCTGCTGTCAGCCCCAGCTCCGCTGACTGTGGTGTGTGAGTGTGTGTGTGTCTGTGTGTGAGTGTGTGTCTCCACCATGTCCCTGTGTCCCTGTCTGCACCTCCTCCTCCTCCTCCTCCTGCTGCTGCTGCTCCTCCCTGACTCCTCCTCCTCCTCCACGGTGTCCAGGAAGGATCCTCAGCTCCTGGCGTCCAGCAGCAGCATCACAGGTACCAGCTTCGTACACGCCTCAGTACACGCCTCAGTACACGCCTCATGTACAAGTACTCATCAGAACTTCACAGATGTTCTAACTAAACCAAAATCACTCACTCAGATCACTAATGACACAGAACAGAGCAATAAAGAGAGAGTTTGACTGTTGAATTAGGAGCATATGTAGATGACAATAACAGATCAGTGTCTTTACACTGAATAAATCAGTTCTGCTCCAGGTCTGAAGTTATTGATTCATTCTGCTAAACAAGGTTTGAAATGGACTCAGTGATGACAAACATTTTCCCTCTGCTGCCACTAGATGGAGCCGAGTAAACTGATTTAAACTGAAATTTGTCTGCTATTATCCAATTTAAGCTGTTAAGATCTGATGCTTTAACATCAACAAATGTCACAAGCCAAAGATTTGTGATAGTTGGAATAAACAATTAACCATTATGGCAGAAGGAGTCATGGACAAATAAGACAAAGGAGCCTCCTTTAGTGTGATGAAGGTCATGGTTAATACCTTGATGCCGCTGAAGGTCTGAGGATGCTGGGTAATGTAGTTTATAAGTTGTGACTAATTCCTGAAAATCTCCAGTGTGATCCACCTGGTGTGAGTACAGCAGCTCTGTGAATCCTCAGGTAAACGTCTCACCTGTTTATTGCTGATTTAACGGGTGATTTGTCCACCAGGTACAGGTGAGTCGGCTGTTTGCAGCAGGTGAATCATGTTTTTTCTGGGTCTCTGATTGGCTGCTGAGTCACTGACAGCGTCTCGTTCTGCAGGTCATGATGTCATCACTGGCGAAGACTCAGGCGAAGCTGCTCCACCCAGGAAGTCAACGTCAGTTACACAACTTGACCAGAACCCGGCCCTGGAACCAGATCGGAATCCAGACCCGGGCTCTCATGGATCACAGGACCAGTCGGCCTCATCCAGAAAACAAATCTCTGACTCTGCAGCAGAAGGCCTGCCCCCAGACCCTCTGGCCAATCAGCAACCGGTAAAGCCAGCCAATCAGCTTCCATCCCCAGAGACAGTCGGTCAGCCTGTAGACGCCCAGCAACCTGTGGTGGACCCCCCACAGGGTCCTGGATCCAGCAGCAGTATCAATGGGACCCCAACAACCACTGAAACCCCTGGAATGGTTGTTAAAGCAGCAGCAGCAACAACAACAACAATAAAAACAACAACTTCAGCACCAACAACAACAACAACTAAACCAACAACAACAACTAAAACAACAACAACAACTAAACCAACAACAACAACTAAACCACCAACAACAACAACAACTAAACCAACAACAACAACTAAAACAACAACAACAACAACTAAACCACCAACAACAACAACAACTAAACCAACAACAACAACTAAACCAACAACAACAACAACTAAACCAACAACAACTAAACCAACAACAGCAACAACTAAACCAACAACAACAACTAAACCACCACCAACAACAACAACAACTAAACCACCAACAACAACAACAGCAACTAAACCAACAACAACTAAACCACCATCATCAACAACAACAACAACAACAACAACTAAACCAACAACAGCAACAACTAAACCAACAACAACAACAACTAAACCACCATCATCAACAACAACAACAACAACTAAACCAACAACAACAACAGCAACTAAACCAACAACAACTAAACCACCAACAAATCTGTCCTCAGACGCAGCCACGCCGCCGGTTCACCTCCTGACTTCCTCTGCAGCCACCAGCACCAGCTCTGGGACCAGGAACCAGGACCACCGCGATCAGGACTCGGTGGAGGCGGCTCTGACGCATCAGCTGGCGCACACGGCGTCGCTGCTCGCCGTGCTGCTGTTCGGCCTCCTCTTCTTCCTGGTCAGCGTCGCCGTGTTCGTGACGCAGGCGTACGAGAGCTACCGGAGGAAGGACTACACGCAGGTGGACTACCTCATCAACGGCATGTACACCGACTCGGGGGTCTGACGGGGACTCTGGGGGTCTGACGGGGACTCTGGGGGTCTGACAGGGTCTCTGGGGGTCTGACAGGGTCTCTGGGGGTCTGACGGGGTCTCTGGGGGTCTGCCGGGGACTCTGGGGGTCTGACAGGGTCTCTGGGGGTCTGCCGGGGACTCTGGGGGTCTGACAGGGTCTCTGGGGGTCTGCCGGGGACTCCTGTTTATCATATGAAGACAGTGTGTTTTTTATTTTTTTTCCCAACGTTCAGCAGCAGCTTCAGTTCCTGAACCGGACCAGTGTTGCCAAAGTGGGCGGAGCCTTGTCAGGTGGTCGGCTGTGAGTGGTTCATGGACCAATAGAAAGCCGGCGTGGTCACCTGACACTTTATTTGTTCTTAGGCCTTTTTTGTATGTTTGGCTGAATCAGGAGCAGAATGAACTGAACTTCCTGCTGTTTCCTCTGATTTCAGATAAAAGTCAATCTGGCCTTTTTTTTTTTTTTTTTTTTTTTTTTTTTTTTTTTGCCAAACATTCAGCATCATCAGCTCCTGCCTCTGTGGGCGGAGTCTTGCCAGGCTGAGAGGCGGAGTCTCATCGTGTGGTGGGCGGAGTCTCGGCAGGCTGCTGGTAGACCGAGGACCAATAGGAAGCAGGTGTGGTCACTGGCACTTTTTCTTCTTCGGACTTTTTCCTTTTTTTGTATCTTTGGCTGAAAAGTTTAAAAATCAGTTTTTCCACTGATTCAGGACCAAAGTTTGTTTGTGAATATTTAAAAGTGATAAAGTCACAAAAAACAAGTTGAATGAGCTGAAGTGTCTGGAAACATGAAGATGTCTGAGGAGCTTTTTACTCATCTTCATCTCAAAGGATCAAACATATCAGATGTTTAGTCAGTTTATTGATTAACTAATAATCAACTTAAAAAAAAATCAGCAGTGAAGTTCTGGACATTTTCAGTCACGTGATCAAGTGAATCTGTCATTTTAAACACTGAATTTATTGCACTGAAATTGAAATTTAAACACTAAAATAATGTCTTTGAGTTGCTCAAATTCATAAGTCGACATTAGTTTGAAGGAAAAACCTAGATTGAAGAATAGGTTTAACATGATGATTGTTCTGTTTAATTATTAGAATTTGCTCTGTGCGTTTTTGACGTTTAGAGAAGATAAAACTAATTAAAACTGGATTAATCAGTGTGACACACACACACACACACACACTTTGCTGCTTCGCTGCAGCGTTAAAACCTGAGTTTATGTTGTTGTTTTTTTGTTTATTTCCTCTTCATTAAACACTCGGGCATTCTGGGTAAGAACTCCACGTTGATCACTTCCTGTTTACATGGTCCAGCGAATCAAAAAGAGTCTTTAAAGTCGTGAATCTGACTTTAACTTTCAGTGGAGACCAGAACATTTCAGCTGATTTAATGTTTCTATGCATTTAGTGGAGAGCTTGGGGAAAGGCCAAACCAGAGTTTATTTCAATATATTTGACATATTTTTATACTTTTGCTCATGTTGAATGTAATTGAAGCTGAAGCGTCATGTTCTGTAATAATTAGCTCGTAACATGTGGCTCATCTGTGTTTTATATGGAATCAAACCTGAACTTTCAAACTTCTGGCTCGAGCATCGACGCGTTGAAATAATTCATCAGAGATTTTAGTCTCTCAGTTTAACTCTTCAGTTTTTCTAATTAAACTTCTGACGAGTTCAGAAACCAAAGTTTGATTTTTAAAAAGTCAGAATTCGATGGCTGATGAACAGGTTGATGTTTGTGTTGGAGTAAAACTCCTGATTTCATCTTCATCAGATTCTTGTTCAGTCGTCTTCAGTCCTGAATTAGTCTGAACATATGTTTACACGTTATGTTGTTATTATCATAAAAAATCCAGAATTTCTAAATGTTCATGAAATATTAAACCTGCAACAAGTTCACCACAAACAACCGTAGAATCTGATCAGAAATGTGATGAAACAAACTCGACTTTTCTGAAAGAGACGAACGACTCTGAGATGAATCGGTTCAGGTTATTCTCCACGTCCAGATGTGCCAGATGTTGCAGTGACAGGTGAATTCCCAGAGTTCCAGGTGTGTAGACGCCTGCAGCTGATTGGACGAACACGTTGATCTGTTTCTTTGCTCGTTGCCTTTTTGCTTCAGCTTCTTTCTGTCCTGACGTTGCCAAATAAAAGCTGAAGCACATGAATCTGAAGCCAAGGAACACGAAGCCATCGTCCTGCAGCGTCTGTTCATCACCTTTTGTGTTAACGTTTTACTCGCAAAGTTTTGTGGATTGTGAGTTTAAAGTTTGAAGAACAGAAGCTGCGAAATCACAATTAAATACGAGTCAATGTGCAGGCTGTTAAATATTTACACATTTGTTCATAATTCTATAATCGAGCTTTTTTCTTTACTGGTTTATTTATTCTGATTAATGCATCCTCGCTTCTTTTCGCGCTGATGTTGAACCTGAGAAACAACATCCACTTCATGTTAAATCTGGTTGTTTTTAGTTTTTCTGATTTTTTTTTTTTCCTGAAGCATCGTGTTCTGATGTGAGAATCTGACGTCACACTGTGACCTCACACATACCCGATGACGTCACAGTGATGATTGGTGGTTTGTGTTTGTGACTTTGTGATGTCAGAGATGCCAGGACTCCTGTCGTGTGCCAAGTCAAAACTGTACTAATGCACTTTGGGGATGTTCATACCTGCAGAGAATAAATAAAACAAAGAACCGAACGGATGTTTGTGTTGGAGTCAGTGAATAAATGAACTCGATATAAACCAGGTTCCTGTTGTGATGTCACAGCAGAACGTGTGACATCACAGGTAGTTTGGAGACGTCTGAACCAGCTCTGCTGCCAAAATCAGAAGAAGGAAAAAACTATTTAAAGATGATAAATGAATAATATGATAAAGCTGCAGATTGAAGCTAAAATGTCTGTTTTTGTCCACAACCCAAAGATCATCAGTTTACTATTATAGAAGAATAAAGAAACCAGGAAATAATCAGAGAACAGAAGCTGAACCAGAGAATCTGGACATTTATCACGTTTTAATCAATTTAATGTGACAGTTGAAAACGAATCAGTGAACCAACTACTACAACTCTACAGCTCTAATGCTGATTATGCTTTTATTCTGAAATCCAACTTTAATTCTTATTACGTAACGACACTAAACCTCATAACCTGTAGTACTCTAGAATAGTACTTCAGTCACATGTGTTATTACGGTTTTTCTTCCACCAAATCATCCCAACCTAAAACTGAAGAAAAGGAGACGCTATTATAATTAATAGTATTACTGTAGAATTATATATTAGTACTGTGACTCTTACATAAAAATCTAAATAGTAAAAGTTAATGTCTGATAGGTGTCAGCTCTGGAGCAGCATTCTCCTTCACACATTCTATCAATTCATAGTGTGTGTCTGTGTGTGTTCACTGAGTTGTGGTGACTTTAATGATTTGGAAATGTTGTTTTCCTTAGTAACTGGAGTCGTCGTCCAGATTCTGGCTCCTCAGCTGCTGCCAAGTTGAACCTGTTTCAACTTTTCACTCAGAACACGACGAATGCTGAAACATTCAAACAGGCTCCTCCTCCTCCTCTTCCTCCTCCTCTTCCTCCTCCTCTTCCTCACCTTCCTCCTCCTCTTCCTCCTCTTCCTCCTCCCACACAGATACAACACGTCACCTGATCCTCGTTACCTGAAAAGCCGGTGGAGCTACAAGTGTTCCCTGAACTCACCTGTGAGTTCTAGTTTTAAACTGGCATCAAATGTTTGAGTTTCAGATATTTCAGTTTTCTTTAGACTCTTTGGAGCAGAATAAGACAGACAGGAGGTCAGACAGGAAATAAAATCAACAGGTGGGTTTTAATCTTGTTCCAGGTTAAACTGATCAGCTCAGATTTTTATCTCCAATAAATCAGCTGCTGATCATCAGGTGTTTCAGTGTTTACCTGATGACGACTCGCCCCCCCCCAGAGAGGCCTCACCTGTTCCTCGTTATCCGGAGCAGCAGAAAGGCATTTGTTGCGCTGGGCGTTATTACTGGTAAGCCTGGTCTTTATGGAGCAGGAACAGACCAATGCAGAGGTTTGATGTTCGTGGAGCGTCGGATCAAACGAAGCCGCCGGCTGCAGGTGACTGAGGCAGGAAAGTATGTTTCATTACAACATTCCAGACCAGAGCATAGAAGCAGACTGAATAGAGATGTCCCTGTGATGCTGATGTTAAGAAATATCACTGTATGTTACACGAGTCCAGTACAGTCTGTATTCCTGTAGAAAAGTTGGGTAGATTTTTGAATCTATTATTAACTAATTGTCCATTGGTAAGCGTGAGGAATAAAGTAGCAGCTAAAGTTGTGTTAGCGTGACCAGACGTCCTCTTTTCCCGGACATGTCCTACTTTTGGGACCTAAAAAAATGTCTGGGGGGGTTTCTAAAATCGTCTGGCACTCTGCGCCTGTCTCAAACATAATCTGCATCGCCAATAGAATTCCACTCCGTTCCGTTTTACTCCGTTCCAGGTTTCTCTGCTTCGTTCTAAAACCAGTCACTTTGCTTTGTGTGTGAGTGGGTAGACGTGAATCACGCGTGTTCAGGGTTCACAAGCGAAAAGTACATGTGTCTGCTGCAACAATGACTAAACGCAAAAATTCCCCTGTTTTCGCCAAGGTAATAGGTTTTGAAAATGAGTTGTTTAATGTCCATATCCAGTGTGTCTGCACCGTGGTGGACACAGTTGTTCAGAATATGCGCTAAAGTAGCAGCTGAAGTTGTGTTAGCGTGTTGTTTTTTTTTACGTTACAATATTTTTGTCCTTCAATGCAAAGAAACGAGACAACTGAGCTTTGGATTGTAACGAAGCATTGGACAGCAACATGAGGAGGAGCTGTGATTACGGAGCTTTACACTGGAACTAAAGCGCTGAGGTACTAAGGCAATGTGATTTTACTGTTTTTTTTGTGGCATGAACACGGTTATTATACATTAGCCAGACAGGAAGTGATGGGAGCCGTTAAGGAACGCTCCAACCTAGACTCGAACCGGGGTCTGCTGCTGAAGAAAAAAAGGCTCTTAATGACGAGAACTCTATGCCTACACCACCACACCACTATTAGCACTTTTAATTATAACAATTTAAATATGTGTCACAGAAAAGGAGCCACACCAAAGGATGAAGGTCCTTAGCAAGGGCTCTAGAGGTTGAAGAAGCTTCTGGATGAACAATGAAACGTCTTCTAGCTACAAGAAAACGTCCGGTTGCTTACAGTAACTCCACAACGACCTGGATGAGTGAGAATCTCCACAGACACCTCTAGTGGGTGACTAGTAGACAGACTCCTTGATTTTAGATCGATAGAAAGATGTGATTCTATTACAGCAGGTTTCCTGTCCTGCTGTCAGACGATCATCATCATCACGGTGGGTAAGTTCACACCTTCACGCCTGCAGAGAGGTTTAGGTCAGGGTTTCAGGGTTTCAGGGTTTTAAGGTTCCAGCTGACCTGCAGCAGTCAGACCGCAGTGGGAAACCAGCTCAGACTCTGACCTTTGACCTGGATGCTGGCAGCACCTTGCCTCCCCACAGCTGGATTTATAGCTGCCGCGGCAAAGCTACATCTAGCTTCTTGTTCTGGTCTCCTGGTTGATGATGTATGCACAGACTCAGTTTCACATTCGTCTGCTGAAAGTGGAACATTTCTCTGCCCTCACCTTCCAGCTGAGTTCAACACGTGGAAATACAGCGTGAGCCATGACAGCATGACTGGTTTGGTAGCCAGCGGTGGTTCGAGATGCAAACCTGAAGCCACTGGTGCACAAACACTGACTCACAGTGAAGCAGAGACCAACACTTTATTTATATTGTTTTATTCATAGAGCAGGTTTACATTATCTTTATATCAGACACAGGATCGTTCTTTCAGGAACCACACGTATGATCCGCCGAAGTGTAGGGATGTCAAAGAGGGGTACCAGCGGTCTGTGGTTGTGGGTCAGTAGTGGTCTGTGGTTGTGGGTCAGTAGTGGTCTGTGGTTGTGGGTCAGTAGTGGTCTATGGTTGTGGGTCAGTAGTGGTCTATGTTTGAGGGTCAGTAGTGGTCTGTGGTTGTGGGTCAGTAGAGTTGTGGGTCAGTAGTGGTCTATGGTTGTGGGCCAGTAGTGGTCTATGTTTGAGGGTCAGTAGTGGTCTGTGGTTGTGGGTCAGTAGAGTTGTGGGTCAGTAGTGGTCTGTGGTTGTGGGTCAGTAGTGGTCTATGTTTGAGGGTCAGTAGTGGTCTGTGGTTGTGGGTCAGTAGTGGTCTATGGTTGTGGTTCAGTAGTGGTCTGTGGTTGTGGGTCAGTAGTGGTCTGTGGTTGTGGGTCAGTAGAGTTGTGGGTCAGTAGTGGTCTGTGGTTGTGGGTCAGTAGTGGTCTATGGTTGTGGGTCAGTAGTGGTCTATGTTTGAGGGTCAGTAGTGGTCTGTGGTTGTGGGTCAGTAGAGTTGTGGGTCAGTAGTGGTCTATGGTTGTGGGCCAGTAGTGGTCTATGTTTGAGGGTCAGTAGTGGTCTGTGGTTGTGGGTCAGTAGAGTTGTGGGTCAGTAGTGGTCTATGGTTGTGGGCCAGTAGTGGTCTATGTTTGTGGGTCAGTAGTGGTCTATGGTTGTGGGTCAGTAGTGGTCTATGTTTGAGGGTCAGTAGTGGTCTTTGGTTGTGGGTCAGTAGTGGTCTGTGGTTGTGGGTCAGTAGTGGTCTTTGGTTGTGGGTCAGTAGCGGTCTGTGGTTGTGGGTCAGTAGTGGTCTGTGGTTGTGGGTCAGTAGTGGTCTGTGGTTGTGGGTCAGTAGTGGTCTATGTTTGAGGGTCAGTAGTGGTCTGTGGTTGTGGTTCAGTAGTGGTCTGTGGTTGTGGGTCAGTAGTGGTCTGTGGTTGTGGGTCAGTAGTGGTCTGTGGTTGTGGGTCAGTAGAGTTGTGGGTCAGTAGCGGTCTGTGGTTGTAGTTCAGTAGTGGTCTGTGGTTGTGGGTCAGTAGTGGTCTATGGTTGTGGGTCAGTAGTGGTCTGTGGTTGTGGGTCAGTAGAGTTGTGGGTCAGTAGCGGTCTGTGGTTGTAGTTCAGTAGTGGTCTGTGGTTGTGGGTCAGTAGTGGTCTATGGTTGTGGGTCAGTAGTGGTCTATGTTTGAGGGTCAGTAGTGGTCTGTGGTTGTGGGTCAGTAGAGTTGTGGGTCAGTAGTGGTCTTTGGTTGTGGGTCAGTAGTGGTCTGTGGTTGTGGGTCAGTAGTGGTCTTTGGTTGTGGGTCAGTAGCGGTCTGTGGTTGTGGGTCAGTAGAGTTGTGGGTCAGTAGTGGTCTGTGGTTGTGGGTCAGTAGTGGTCTATGTTTGAGGGTCAGTAGTGGTCTGTGGTTGTGGGTCAGTAGTGGTCTATGGTTGTGGTTCAGTAGTGGTCTGTGGTTGTGGGTCAGTAGTGGTCTGTGGTTGTGGGTCAGTAGAGTTGTGGGTCAGTAGTGGTCTGTGGTTGTGGGTCAGTAGTGGTCTATGGTTGTGGGTCAGTAGTGGTCTGTGGTTGTGGGTCAGTAGAGTTGTGGGTCAGTAGTGGTCTATGGTTGTGGGCCAGTAGTGGTCTATGTTTGCGGGTCAGTAGTGGTCTGTGGTTGTGGGTCAGTAGAGTTGTGGGTCAGTAGTGGTCTATGGTTGTGGGCCAGTAGTGGTCTATGTTTGAGGGTCAGTAGTGGTCTTTGGTTGTGGGTCAGTAGTGGTCTATGGTTGTGGGTCAGTAGTGGTCTATGTTTGAGGGTCAGTAGTGGTCTTTGGTTGTGGGTCAGTAGTGGTCTGTGGTTGTGGGTCAGTAGTGGTCTTTGGTTGTGGGTCAGTAGCGGTCTGTGGTTGTGGGTCAGTAGCGGTCTATGGTTGTGGGTCAGTAGTGGTCTGTGGTTGTGGGTCAGTAGTGGTCTGTGGTTGTGGGTCAGTAGTGGTCTATGTTTGAGGGTCAGTAGTGGTCTGTGGTTGTGGGTCAGTAGTGGTCTGTGGTTGTGGTTCAGTAGTGGTCTGTGGTTGTGGGTCAGTAGTGGTCTATGGTTGTGGGTCAGTAGTGGTCTGTGGTTGTGGGTCAGTAGAGTTGTGGGTCAGTAGCGGTCTGTGGTTGTAGTTCAGTAGCGGTCTGTGGTTGTGGGTCAGTAGTGGTCTATGGTTGTGGGTCAGTAGTGGTCTGTGGTTGTGGGTCAGTAGAGTTGTGGGTCAGTAGCGGTCTGTGGTTGTAGTTCAGTAGTGGTCTGTGGTTGTGGGTCAGTAGTGGTCTATGGTTGTGGGTCAGTAGTGGTCTATGTTTGAGGGTCAGTAGTGGTCTGTGGTTGTGGGTCAGTAGAGTTGTGGGTCAGTAGTGGTCTATGGTTGTGGGCCAGTAGTGGTCTATGTTTTGAGGGTCAGTAGTGGTCTTTGGTTGTGGGTCAGTAGAGTTGTGGGTCAATAGTGGTCTATGGTTGTGGGTCAGTAGTGGTCTATGTTTGAGGGTCAGTAGTGGTCTTTGGTTGTGGGTCAGTAGTGGTCTGTGGTTGTGGGTCAGTAGTAGTCTGTGGTTGTGGGTCAGTAGTAGTCTATGTTTGAGGGTCAGTAGTGGTCTGTGGTTGTGGGTCAGTAGTAGTCTGTGGTTGTGGGTCAGTAGTAGTCTATGTTTGAGGGTCAGTAGTGGTCTGTGGTTGTGGGTCAGTAGTAGTCTATGTTTGAGGGTCAGTAGTGGTCTGTGGTTGTGGGTCAGTAGTGGTCTATGTTTGAGGGTCAGTAGTGGTCTTTGGTTGTGGGTCAGTAGAGTTGTGGGTCAGTAGCGGTCTGTGGTTGTAGTTCAGTAGTGGTCTGTGGTTGTGGGTCAGTAGTGGTCTATGGTTGTGGGTCAGTAGTGGTCTATGTTTGAGGGTCAGTAGCGGTCTGTGGTTGTGGGTCAGTAGTGGTCTATGGTTGAGGGTCAGTAGTGGTCTTTGGTTGTGGGTCAGTAGAGTTGTGGGTCAATAGTGGTCTATGGTTGTGGGTCAGTAGTGGTCTATGTTTGAGGGTCAGTAGTGGTCTTTGGTTGTGGGTCAGTAGTGGTCTGTGGTTGTGGGTCGGTAGTAGTCTGTGGTTGTGGGTCAGTAGTAGTCTATGTTTGAGGGTCAATAGTGGTCTGTGGTTGTGGGTCAGTAGTGGTCTATGTTTGAGGGTCAGTAGTGGTCTTTGGTTGTGGGTCAGTAGTGGTCTGTGGTTGTGGGTCAGTAGCGGTCTGTGGTTGTGGGTCAGTAGCGGTCTGTGGTTGTGGGTCAGTAGCGGTCTATGGTTGTGGGTCAGTAGCGGTCTGTGGTTGTGGGTCAGTAGCGGTCTATGGTTGTGGGTCAGTAGCGGTCTGTGGTTGTGGGTCAGTAGCGGTCTATGGTTGTGGGTCAGTAGCGGTCTGTGGTTGTGGGTCAGTAGTGGTCTTTGGTTGTGGGTCAGTAGTGGTCTGTGGTTGTGGGTCAGTAGTAGTCTGTGGTTGTGGGTCAGTAGTAGTCTGTGGTTGTGGGTCAGTAGTAGTCTGTGGTTGTGGGTCAGTAGTAGTCTGTGGTTGTGGGTCAGTAGTAGTCTATGTTTGAGGGTCAGTAGTGGTCTGTGGTTGTGGGTCAGTAGTAGTCTATGTTTGAGGGTCAGTAGTGGTCTGTGGTTGTGGGTCAGTAGTGGTCTGTGGTTGTGGGTCAGTAGTGGTCTTTGGTTGTGGGTCAGTAGCGGTCTTTGGTTGTGGGTCAGTAGCGGTCTTTGGTTGTGGGTCAGTAGTGGTCTATGTTTGAGGGTCAGTAGTGGTCTATGTTTGAGGGTCAGTAGTGGTCTGTGGTTGTGGGTCAGTAGTGGTCTGTGGTTGTGGGTCAGTAGCGGTCTGTGGTTGTGGGTCAGTAGCGGTCTATGGTTGTGGGTCAGTAGCGGTCTGTGGTTGTGAACGAGACGTTGAAGCTGCACCAACAACCATCTTTGCTCAGTTCTTCTCTGAAACATTAGTTTTGATCAGACTCTCAGATCCACTCGTTTTAAACAGTTCAACCTTCAGTCAGTTAAACCTTGTTAAAGCAGAGTCCATGGTCATCAATCAGTGACAGAATCACAGACATCCTGTGGTCCAGTTGTGTAGTTTCAGCGTGTTACTGACAGCGCTGATCAGGAACTGGTTTAATCAGCTGTTAGAAGGAGTTGCTGCTGCGCTACGACACACCTGGTCCACCCTGAGCCTGATCTCTGCAGCAGAGGACCCTCACCCCAACACCTGCTTAGAGCTTCAGGTCCATCAGAGCCGAGGCCAGCTGGACCAGAGAGGTGCCAGCGCTGGCCCTGCTTCAGGTGGTTCTGCTTCCAGCAGCGTGTGATCATCTTCTTGTTTGTAAGATAATTAGTTCCCTTGGATCAGGTTCTCTGTAGAGCTGCATTTCTTCCATTGGACAGAAATCACAGTTCAGGATTATGGATTGTTGGAAGATGCTTTTGGAAGCGTCGCTGGCGTGCTGCAGTGATGAGCGTCACAGCCCAGATGTGCTGTCAAGCAAATAAGACGATTTTATGGGACGAGATGAATGACAAGTTGATGCATTAAGAGTCTGCATGAAGCATGAAGCATAGCAACAACATTATGACACACACACACACACACACACTCACACACACATACTCACACACACACTCAACATTGTGTAGATGGAACCTGTGGTTGAACTTCACTCAGCA